>JXCR01144129.1:97641-113059 GCA_002079205.1 Phalaenopsis hybrid cultivar | reverse complement strand
TTATTATTTTACTATATATTATAATTTATAAAATTTAATTTTTTTAATATCATAATTTTTTTATATATAATTATTTTAAATTATTTTATATTTCGAAAAATAACGATTCGAACACGAACGAACGCATCATTGTTCGTGTTTGGTTCATTTAACTAACCGAATGAAAAAAATTTGTTCATGTTCGTCTCGTCTACTTATCGAACAAATCGAACACAGACTCATTGACGAACTGAACACGAACTGCGAACAACGAGCTTTTTTGACAGCCCTACTCTTAATATATGATAACAGAAGCACGAAACTTATTTTGGGGTACAGATATGTTACAACAAGTTACAGGGAAGTTACAAGGAGTTATACCGCGGATGTAACCCCATTGTACCCTCGGTATAACCCCAATATCGCACGCAGCGCTGCGTACGACTATCACACGCAATTTTTTTCCCTACGGGTGGCCTCTCTCCATCTCGTCAAGTTAGTGCTAATGGCATATCGGTTGGTGACACCTAAGGAAAAGTTGTGTCATATAATGTGAATCCTAGTAGCCCATAAAATTATAATTCAAGTTGACTGCCTGGAGAAACTTCCCATTGTAATTGACAAGATGGGAAAAAAATTGCGTACGTCAAGGGGTACGCAGAGATGTGTACATAATAGGGTACACGGGCGTTATATGAGAGTTACATGGGGGTTATAAGTGTGTTATGCCTTTCTTGTAACTTTCGTGTAACTCAGCTGTAACCCGCGCTTTTATTTTATCCATTGAGATTACAAGGTTATAGCGGGGTTACACGGGTTATAACCCCCTTGTAATCCTCATCGTATAAACCTCGTGTACCCTATTATGTACACATCTCTGCGTACCTCTTGACCTACGTAAATTTTTTCCGACAAGATGGCCATTATTGTAATGTCGATGGTCCTGTTTCTAACATTCCAAACCCCAATCTCGTGGATGACCATTTGAGTGCATATATAGATGATCTTGCATAGTCAGTTAAATTTATACATGTTGAGAGTTGATGGATGTCCATATTTGATATTCATAAAGCATTTGTAGTTGATATCCTTGGAGCATTAATTGTTAGTCTCTTAAGAAAATTGAATGTTAACTACCGTGAAGCAACATATGTCAAATATGTAGACCTATCGCTCATGAATTTGATGACTACTTCTTATAATCATCATGATCAGTTGGTTTGCTAAACACATTATAACCAATAAAAAAGGATGTGCATAATTTTCATCAAAGCCAACAACAAATAATCCGTAATTCGGCAATTCCCGTTGGTTGAACAAAATAATCCAACCTCGACACATAATATACGAGTTGTTGAGAATGGATGTTCATAATTTAGTTTTATTGAGTTAGAATTTATTTTTATAATGGCAGAGAATTATTCTCTCTCCTAGTGACTTGGGATAATAAGTGCTTGGTGGTTGGGTCAGGGCCTATTAATACCAAAATCTATATCTTCATATATAGACAACAAGCTTCTCCTTGTTATTATCACACCCTGAGTAAGTTAGGCGGTACACCCCAACAACACAGTATGTGATGAAAAAATTGAGCAAGTTATGCATTCTCAAAAAAGTGATTGAATAAAATAATAGTGATTGTAAACAAGAAAATATAAATTTTGTTTCATTGCAAAAATAAAAATCGTACAACTGATACAATTGAAGAAAACAGGGGAATAATTGTAGAAATTGAAATAAAAATAATGAAACAACAATCTATTTCCAAAAAGAAAAAAATGCAAAATTTAATGCATGATTGAATTCCAAAAATAAAACTAAAGCTGAAAAGTATGCTTTGTTGGGGATGGTCAGGTAAGTAGCTGAATGAAACCTATTATTTAAAAAAATCAATAGGTGAGTTTGACAAATTAAACTCAATTAATAATAGCTATCCATTAAAGCATAAATGATAAGGAAAATGTAGCATGATATATGAACAATAAATAAGGACAAGCTATTATATGCATAGTCAATTTTAGAAAGTGTCACATGTTGATGATCATGAATAGGAGTAACTTAACTCATGCACTTTTATATAAATATAAATATTTACATGACACAATATCAATATTTTGTATAGATATGAGTCATCAATTTTTTAGCACTACCTGATAATATACAATTTCAGTTTGACTTTCCCACCGATCATCAACTCCTTTGCACTACAAAAATGTCATGATGTCTATCTTACGGTATGCATGGCACTTTATACCTTGAAGCCTCTTCTCGATATCATGAAGCTATGCATCAAACTTGATCGGGTCAACTGTACAATTGCATATAGGGATGCATCTTCAAAAACTAACTCACACTCGATCCATCACACTTCCATTGGTTGGTTAGCTTGAGCTTCCAAGGTGGCAACTAGTGGTATAGTTTGAGTTGCTTATGGAACTAGTTAAGTGGGTTGCTGCAGTGCTTGAAGTGCTTATTAGATTTCAACGACCATATTAGCTTGCAGTGCTTAGGTAACATTCAGTGTCACTATTTTCATGAAATTTACCAAATTAAGTGGTGGTGCTCCAGTAGCCTTGGCGGGTTGAGCGGGATCAACATGATAACAATTAGAAGAGCGAGGACCTCTAGGGAGAAGTACAACTTCCAATAGCTCTTTGGGTTTCTATTGTGCTATCGGCTACAATACCTCTTCTATTTGGATTCATTCTAAGCTATTAAAATTTATCAGAATCAAAATTGACTAAATAACTTGCTAACTAGTATAACATATCCCATTTCCAGTCCTAAGAAGACAAGAGATATGTAATGCAAACAATAAGGAATGTCGAATGCAAAAATAAATGATATTGATTACAAAAGAAAAGAGATATTGTGCAAAATACAATGAAAATTAAATATTAAATATACTCTGATACCCATCTGTACAACCTAAATCTGGAAGACAGTACACCGCGATAACAAAAGACGTGATGAAAAGAATTGAACATATTTTATATTATCAAAATAAATGATTTATAGAAATAGAAATGAAAATATGCAAGAAAATATAAATTTATTTCATTCCATAAATAAAAAAACGTACAACTAATAGAACTAAATAAAACAAGGGAAAAACTAAAGGAAACTGCAATAACAACAAATAAACAACCACCAAGGCCTAGAAAAGAAAATAAAACAGTTAATATATAGTCTGTTTTTACGATACCCTAAAATAAGGAAAATGTAAGCATCAATTCTATGGAAATTCACTGTTTTCTTAGAGAAATAAGTCCAACTAGTCACAACAAAAGAATTTAATACATATATAATAATATTATAATATTAATTATATTTCATGCATTATAATCAAAACTCATGAATATAAATACAAAACATCCATAATATTTATACTCAATTATAAAATAGTAGTAATGAGGTGTCATATCAACGCTATAAATAAATAATAATTACTGAAACATGAGATTCGAGTAAATAAATCCTAGTCTTTACAACAATAAAATAAGATTAATTATATAGAAAAATTATACAATTACATAAACAAAATTTAAATGATAAGATTAACAAATCTATAATTAGCTATGAATTTAATACAAGTAACAATGTTAACGCCTTTACTAGAAATTGGATGTTTATCTTACAACTAAGAGCAGTTACTTACCTCAAGATGAATGATAAACTCCAAATTTTATAGTTCGATGGTGACGGCGTCGTGATGTTTCTTGAAGGAGGAGAAAGAAATTTCATCAGTTTCTACACGCCATCGTTCCCTTCACGACTAGCTCTAATCACGACTGTATCGTGAAGGTTCGGAGAAGCAAAGAGACGAAGAGAAGTGAGATCTTTGATGGCTGCCAAGAGGGAGGGTTCTAATGCTCTGATCTTGGCCCTTTTTATATCGAGCAAAGAGGCAGCATTGAACGAAAGAAAAAAAAAATGCAAGGATGGTGGCATCCAAATCGAGAAGGTGGTTCACACCAAAGAGGAATCGGTGGAGCAAGGAAGGAAAAATTACAATTCGGAAAGGCAACAGCCAAAAAGAAAAAAAATAATTGTGTGATTCATGCTATCCAATTGACAGAGCAGTGCTGATTTAATGCAATACTTGAATATTTTTTTTTTTCTGATCTCACAATTATCCCATCCTCGCGGAATGGAGTAAATTTTATATATGTTATCCGAACACAAGTTACATGTTAATGACGGGTGCGATATACCAGCGAGTTTTTATTGTTTTTGCCGGTGCATCACGTTCATCATCCAGACGCAAATAAAATTTTTTCTATGAAATGATTGTGTTACGTGCATTGATTGATTATTCCAAAGCTCAATATAGCTTTGTTGCTCCTTAACACTGCTCTGTCACACTCATTCGCCTTTTTAAAGTTCATTTGACTTGTTCAATAAATGTTGATTGAATGTTGGCAAACCGCACAAAACCCAATCCATGATATGCCACTTCACATGATTCCAACTAATAAGTGGTATTCAAGCTATCAAAATGCATGATGCACAATTATTAATTTAAATGCTAATATATAATTAAAAAAAAATAATGATAATTTTCACTAATTTTACTAATTTAAAATTTTAATGCTAGATTTATCAATATTTATTAATATTTATTTATTTTTTATTAAAATTTTGCCTATTATTAATACATTTCCATATTAATTTTGTGTATCAATATTATTAAACATTACAAAAATTTTACTAATCATAATCCTAATAAATTATATTATTCATTAGTTGATGAAATTAATATTTAACTACAAAAGTTTTTAATATTTTAATAAATCAAGTATAATAATTTATAAGTATTTTTAAATATATATTAAATTAGAAACATTTAAAGAATAAATATTTAAGAAGTTAAATTTAAAAAAAATTAAAAATAATTGAAACCAAAAATTAAAATTGCGTTTTCAGGAATAGATTATAAATTTATTTGTAATAAGATCTTATTCCTAAATGTGTTCCCTTTTAAAAATTGGACTATTGTGCTGCCACCTGCACAGTTTTTCAAACTCAAAGACTTCTATTTCTAAGTTGTACGAGACGAAAGAGAGCGTGAAGGCAGGAATGGAGGCTTCGATCCACTCATATGAGGACATTCGTAGGAAAATAATCGAAAAAAATCTCCAGCAGCTTGAGGTGAGCAGTATTCCGAGTAAAAGAAAACAAAGAATGGTTTTATCATGATTTTTACCTGCAAAATGCGTTTTAGATACATTTTCCGCTTAGGTCTATCCAAAGTTTATCTTCCAGAGAACCTATGTGTTGTTTATCATTCACATTAATTTTATTGAATGGTTTTTTTTTTGTGTCTTTTTTGTGACCGCATTTTGATCTTCTTGTAATACTTTGTCTGATGACAGTAGAATGCAATGGTTTCCTCGCCTTTCGATCAACTTAAGATTTATGGTGACATATATGGGTGGGGTTGATTATTTGTAAAGCTGTGGGATGAAGGCTATCATGGATGAAAATGGGGGTTAACTTAAAATTTAGACGGCCAAGTGTAGAAAAATTAAAGAACTTGAGAAAGATACGGAGAACATTCCATGCGCATTGCTACCTAATAAAAGTCATTCTTTTTTGGTTCATTTTTTGGGTGATTTTGGTGCTGGGTAGCGGTATGGTGGAAGACTTGGAAGGATTTGGTGGTAACTAGAGTTTGGCTTAAAATGGGAGGAAACTTGGGGAATTATTGTTATGGACATGAGGAGGGAAGAGGGCCTAGTGTGGGGTGTTCTAGACAAGGCCAAAAGGTGGGGAAGGTGATGCTTAGTATCGACTTGTATTATCTCAACTTGTGTGGGTATAAGCTTTCTATAAATACTCTGTTATTTTGACTTCCAATTATTGAACTAAGGTAAAAAGGACACTTTTGTAATGTGGTACCGTTCACCTACCACATTTCACCTACTGCTCACCTACCTAGACCTACCACTCTCTTGCTTCTATAAATAGAGAGGGTGTGAGGCTTAGGAGTGCAAGAAAGGAGATCTAAAACTACCACAAAGGAAGAGAGAATAACTAGAGAGCTAGAGAGAAGGATAACATCTTGAGGTCTTGTATCAAGGTGTCGCTTGAGAGAGAGACCATAGAAGGAAGATGATGACTCATCTCTATGTATAAGCTATGTATTCTCCATTTCTTTTGCCCTAGTGAACTATTTGATTGATTCCCTCCCGTGAACGTAGATCCAGTTGAATCGAACCACGTAAACGATATGTGTTTACTTGTGTTCTTTGCGTTTTTCATTTTTATGCCAGGAAGTACGTATCTCACAACATACTCTCTGTGATAGCATTACTGATTATTGGAAATACAAATATTTTCTTGCCTTCCATTTCTCTTCCACACAACTTATTTCTCTTTCTATCATGGTATTAGATCAGGTCTCCTAAAATCCTCATCAAGATTTCTTCGTTCCCCATTCATTTCTTCTCTCCGATTTTCCTATTGTTCCTCTCTTTTGCTGATGCTGCTCTCTGTCTCTTAAGGACTGCGTCAGATAAGATTTCAGAGCTTGGAGTTGCTTTGATCTTCTTTCTCTCTTTCGGTGGATTTTGCTCGCCATAGCTTGCAGCTATGGAAGAATCACATACCTCCAACCTCTTGGATTGGTTAGTAAATCTCAGAATCACTGAAAATCCCATCCCCCCCTCCCCGAAATTCCTCAGGAAAAATATGAAATCCTTGATTACCAACTCCCTCGCTGCAGACAACTATCCAATTTGGCGGACCCAAATCATCAAGATTACCAAAGATAATGGTTTCTTGGGCTTTCTTGATGGTACCATTGCACCTCAACCTCCCATGGTTGCTAATGCCACAACATCTTATCCCTCAATCCCACTTACACTACTTGGCAGTTTATCGATCAGAATTTGGCTGCTACACTTTACTCTAGCATTTCAGCTACCATCGTACATATGTCTTGAATTTAGAATGCAGCCATGAAATATGGACTGCATTGGAGAAGCGTCTCCAAGCCACCAATCCATCCCGCATCATTCAATTAAAGAATGAGCTCCACAATGTTTCGATGCAAAACCTCACTATGTCTCAATACCTCATGCAAATCAAGGCAATTGTTGACAACATATCTGCAGTTGGCTCTCATGTAGATATTGAAGATGTCATTCTTTATATCTTCAAAGCTCTTCCAACATCATATCTTTCTTTCAAGATAGCTATACGAACGAGATCTACTCCTATAAGTCTTGATGAGTTATATGCTCTTTTAATAAGTGAAGAAATCAATATGTCCACCGAGCAAAAATCTGCATCCATTGATCTTGATCTGCAGATGACCTTACTTCCGAAAGCAAGAGTAAATATTACAAGGGCAAATACAAAAGCAATAATCCTCCCCCAAACCTATCGATGTTCCGCCTACTCCATTGAAAGTTCATGGTTCAACCTTTCAGATATGTAACAAACCTGGATATCTTGCATCTCATTGTTGGCATCGCTTGAACCTTAATTATCAACCCAAGACCTTCTTCCATCCACCACCAAATTCTCATGCTGTTTACATTACTTCATCCTCCCCATTTAATATGTTTGATTGGTATCTCGATATAGGTGCAACCTCGCATCTCACATCTGATTATAGTCAAGTCAATCAGACTGAACCATATCAAGGGAATAAGACGATTATGGCTGGTAATGGTCATACCATCCCAATCAAACACTTCGACACCGACATATTACTGACTCCAAACCGTAAACTCTTTCTTTCCAAGCTACTACACACTCCTCAAATCTCTCATAATTTGATCTCTATTTATCAGTTTGTACTTGATAACAACTGCATGATCATTTTTTTTATGCTAATGGCTATCAAATTAAGGGTCGCAAGACGCAACAGCTTCTTCAAGGTTCCTGCAATCATGGTCTATACTACATTCCCAATAACTCTCATACCTTAGTTTCAGTGGTCACTTCCTCCAACCAGTAGCATCGGCGGCTCGGCTATGCGCATCAATAAGTTATTCAACACATTGCTCGACAACAAGCGCATCTACGAATTTCTTCTAAGCTTCCCCTTTGAAATTCATGTGCTACTGTTAAATGTCATCGTGCTTGTTTTACTAATTCTGCTAGCACCAATGCACTCCTTTGGCTTGAATTCAAACAGATGTTTGAGGATTTTCCCTTGTCGATTCAGCTCAAGATTATAAATATTATGTACTCTTTATTGATGATTTTTCAAGGTATTTTTTCTTTTATCCTATGCTTAACAAATGAAGTTCCTATTCATTTTCTCAATTTCAAAGAAGCAATTGAACTTCAATTCAATCAAAAGATAAAGGCTATCAGGACAAATAATGATGGTGAATATACTAACCATCAATTTAAACGCTTACCATGTATGGTATTATTCAACAACTAAGTTGTCCTTACACAAAAATATGGAGTCGTTGAATGCAAGCATTGATTGGAGTAGGTCCTAATGGCAGACTCCAGCAGTACTCCAATGTTCCTCAGATCTCTTTGCCTCAAAGCTGTCTATACAACCATCTACTTGATCAATCGTTTACCATCCAAAGTCAGTCGCCACATAACACCACATCAACTCCTCTATGTTACCACACCTCACTACAATCATCTCAAATCGTTTGGATGCCAATGCTTTCCATGGCTATCACCCATCCAGAGATATAAACTGCAACCCAAATCCTTATCTTGTGTTTTTCTCGGTCGTCCCTCCAATACCAAAAGCTATTGAGTGTTTCCACCCTACTGCTGGTAAGATGATCATATATAGGCATGTTCTTTTTAACAAATCTGTATTACCCTACAAGTCTTCGCCTCAGCCAGTAAGCACCTCGAACACGCCTCAAATCAGCTCCCTCTTCTCCTTATACCTACATCCACTATGCCATCCATCCCACCCAACACTATATCTGTTTGTTCCTCCCATGCTCCAACTCAAACAAGAAACTCTCAAGTCTCTCTACTTTGCAAACCTTTACCAGTCAATTCCTCCTTTTGCATTAATCCCAACAATAGTCCTCCTCTCATCAATTCTCCCTCACCAACACATCCAATGGTCCCTTGTTTTAAGACTGGTTCTCTACTTTAGAAGGTGATTCTTGATCTCTTACATGATAAATCTCTCTAGGAGGTACCACAACATTACAAGTATGCTGTCAAACATATTCATTGTCGGCATGCAATGGATGATAAATTTCATGCCTTACAAAAACAACATACCTGGACATTGATACTCCTCTTGTTGATCGACCCGTACTTTGAAATAAGTGGGCATGCCAAATTAAGCGTAAAGCCGATGTTTCTGTCGCCTGCAACAAAGCTGGCCTAGTGGCATTGGGATATCAACAAGAATATGAAATTGATTATACGGATACTTTCAGTTCCGTAGCAAAAATACCTAGTATATGTTTGTTACTTCATCACTCTTCATTATAATTGACAAGTATTTCAAATGGATGTATCTAATGCATTTTTTCACGGCCGACTCGAAGAATTGTATATATGCATCAAGCACCTGGTTATAAAGATTCCAACTACCCAACTCATATGTGTCTACTACAAAAATCTATCTACGGTCTCAAATAGGCACCACGACAATAGAACAATACATTTACCACTCATTTACTTAAATTCAGGTTCACCACAAGTACCTTTGATCCGTCTCTCTACATCTATCACCATAATTCTCAGCTACTATACATTCTACTTTATGTAGATGATATTCTTTAAACTGATAATGATCTTGGTATGATGCAACAACTTCAACAGTAATTACAACATCATTTGTCTAAGATCTGGATTTGATCTCTACGTTTCTAGGAATCAACATTACACATGCCTCATATGCTTATCACCTCAATTAGACTACCTATATCCATGAAATCCTCGCTTGAGCTAGAATGTCAACATGCAAACCCGTCTCTACTCGACAATCCATCTCCCAAGTGATTATTGGATTCTTTAGATCTTCTCCCCAATCCATCTCTATATAGGCAACTAGTCGACTCACTACAGTACCTCACCTTGACTAGACCAGATATTATGGTTGCTTTTAATTCACTCTCGCAGTATCTTCAACAATCGCTTCAGCCACATTATCAACATCTTAAGCGTCTCTTTAGATATATTCATGGCACCTCTGATTTTGATTTTCCCTTTCAAGCTGGTTGTCTTACGCTTCATATTTATGTCGACTCAAGTTGGGCCAGTGATGTGAGTGATAGAAAATCTATTAGAGGGTATTGCACCTTTATAGGTTTTAATCTTCTCTCATGGAATATGAAAAGGTAACCAACAGTTGCTAGATCCTGAACTGAATCAGAATATCGATTTCTATCCTCAGCTGTGATAGATGTCATATGGCTAAAAAACTTCTACAAGATTTTCACGTCTCCAGCCCTACACCTACAACAATTCATTGTGATATTATGTCAGCCATGGCCTATCTTCATGTACAAACCAAGCATATTGAAATGGAATACCATTTCATTAGGGATCACATCCAATCTAATGTAATTGCATTACAATAGGTGTCATAGGATGAGCAATTAGTGGATATACTTACCAAAGCACTTCCAACTCCAAGGTTCTACACTCTCGGGAGCAAACTAACAGTATCTCAACCAGACATTCTTAGTTTGCGGGGGGCTAATATCGAGCATGAATAAGTAGTTTATGGGTTTATTTTATTTTATTTGCCTTATGTTATCTCAACTTTGGGTATAGGCTTTCTATAAATACTCTCTGTAATAGCATTGCTCATTATTGGAAATACAGATATTTTTCCTTGCCCTACTCATTTCTCTTCCACACAACTTGTTTCTCTTTCTATCAATGCTAAGGTTTATGAAGGCTTGGAAGATGGAAACTTGTGAGTCAAAGTTGTTCTAGTGTTTGACGGACGAGTCAAACTGCAGAGGGAGCCTTTAAGGTTGTTGTGGTGGGAGGAGAGGGGAGTGAGGCGTTGGTTATGGTAAAGGTTCTAAGTTAATTTTGGTGTTGCAGGTAGTTGTTCGTGGTGACAAGGTTAGGGTTTGGAGAATGAGCTGAGAGATGGAGGAAGGAGAGGGCATAAAACACAGTAAATGACTGGGGACTCGCTTATGTTACAAGGGAAATGATTGGTCACCAAGCTTTAACAAAAATATTCACCAAAGAAATACAATTATATATTTTATTTTATATTCAAGAATGAATTAATTATGAGTTTATAAAACCAAAGAAAATTTTTTACTTCAATAGCTCTTTTAGGGATCAATCAAGCTAGAGTAAGGAAAGTGGTTCCAAATTACATTCATGTTTTTCTTCCTTTTCTTCGAGTGGTTGGAGGAAGATTTGACTTAATTGCAGTGATCATATAGATATGAATGTGGTGTGGTTTTGTACATTAAGCACATTATGGAATCCAAAGTCAAGAGACAGTTTGATTATACTCATTGCTTTGAGCTTTAGAATATTGTTGTTGATGATGAACATTAATCCTGATACCATACACATGTCTGAGATTGATTATATATTAGTTCTACAGTCACTCAAATGAACCATAAAGAATTCTGCTCTGCCAAGTTAAAATCAATTTGATCATCCTCGTGACAGTTGAGATTTGCTTCATGACTGATTGGGTCAACCTTGTGTGCACAAAAGGAGTTGGTGCTTTTGTAGTTATGAGAACTATATATGAGAGAATGCTTTTAGTAACTAGCTCAAGCGAGTGGTGAGGCATTTGCAAGGGTTGATCCCTATCACTTGCAGATGGGTTAGTTTTCTAGTCTTGATCATTTATAATTTCTTGACATGAAAATGTATCTTTTACATTAAAACCATCGCTAGAAAACATGGCAGGAGGCAAATTTAGAAAACATGAATTCAATCAAAGCTTCTTAAGTAAAGCATACAAAATGAACATAGTTACACCATAATCACTATAGTATATATTCCCATGATGGATACTTTAGAGATCAGCTCTTACATATTTATTAATATTCATGTCAAATTATTTTAGCATAGGTGAATGTGCATTATAAAAATCAAGCGTAAATTAAAATGTGGCATCATACAGTGAATGATTTAGATGTTAGCTCAATCAAGTGCCTTATAAGCAAACCAAGTACTTTTCATATAACATAGTCTACTCAATAAGATTCAACCTACGGTTGGGTAAAGGTGACAATATTGACCTAGGTTTCAGGTCTCTGTTAAGTTGTGTATTACTCAACTCACTAAGTAATGCATTAGATAGTTAATCTGCAGATCTAAGATGCTGTGAATCTCAATAGGCGAAGATATAATATATTCCCAATAAGGGAAGTCTTAATAGATTTTTTTTTAATGTTCAATGTTTGCATTGGAATCCCCATGACCAAAATTGTAAGGAGAAAGTCGTAGGCATCGTAATAGGTGTAAGGTAGGTGGGAAACAAATGAATCAAATCATAATCCATTGACTTGGTAGCTTGAGACATGCTTGAATTCAGAACTTGATTTTTGAGTTGTAAGATGGGGCTCCTTATCTCGTAAAATGACAAGAAATAATATGATAGTCATGTCTTTGTGTTTGAATGCATAAATATCATCACATTGATAATGAATAACATCTATGTCGTAAAATTATGGTAGGCTTAGAAGGTTGTGTCGTGTACATGGATGGGACAACACCACTAAATTTAATCTTCATAATTACTTAGTTTGATTGGTACTAGACATTTGACGATCGTAATAGAGATGTATTGACTTAGCTAATACATATTGATCTAGGATGGGTCTTAGGCTTTATGTTAGCCTTTGTGAGTGCACTACTATCATCAATATTTAATTGGCACCTTTTGATATCGGAGTTAACCCAGACAATGCAGTAAACAAATATTAGGCCAATAGGTGATTACAACTATCACACAATAAGGAGAAAATTACAACAGATACAAATAAACTCAACTTAAGTTTAACCAAGGGTGGTGACCAGTGAAGGAGGTTGGGAGTTGGTTGTAGGTGCAACAAGGAAGGGGAATGCTGGTTGGCAGTAGGGAGAAGGTTAGTGGTTGTGGACTGTAGTGGGTAGGTTGCAGATGGCTGGGACAACAATTAGGTGGCAGAGAACGTGTTTGAGAGGGTTGGAACAACAACTAGGATGCATGGGAAGGGATTCTGAGAGGCTAGGACAACATATAGGTGACAAGAGAGCGGTCAGTTGGATGTTGGAAGGCGACAGCGAGGGATGGCAACAAGCTGGGAGGGGCTAATTGTAGGTGGTTGTGGGAAATTAGTAGGTGACAGGAGAGCAGTCAGTTGGATGCTGGAAGGCGACAGCGAGGGATGGCAACAAGCTGGGAGGGGCTGATTGTAGGTGGTTGTGGGAAATTAGCTAGGCGACTGCAACGAGTATGGCGATGATTACAACAGAGGGAAGGTTGCTGAGGATGTGGAAAGGTCGAGGATAATCACCACTTCTGATGAGATATAGTTGGAGCACTATCTATCTTCGGATAAAGCCCTTAAAGGAAAAACCTAGACGTCGATGATTGTCTTGACATAAAACATGAAAAAAACCAACGTAGATATGATAAAGACAACATATATAGATATAGGGCAACAAAAGAATGGACCCCGCTACCCATAGGTGACAATCTATGCTTGGAATCTTCTGTCTGGTCTGTCGGCCGTTTTATTTTCCAACTTCGTGATTTGAAAAAAAAAATGGTGATTTTGGGATTTTGAAAATAATTTAAATATAAATATAACTTTTTTTTTAAAGAAGTAACTTTTCAATTTTTAAAATAAGTAAAACAAACGAGTCTCAATTTTCAATAGTTTAAATGATTTAATGTAGTACTACAAGCAATACACTTATCCCGAAGAATAAATATATCACTTGTAATAGGGATTCAATCAACTAGACTAAACAATTTGTGACATCCATTTGGTCTGCGAAATATTTTTATAAAAAAGCCAACAAGTTCCCCTATCTAACATAACAATTAGATAGGGTTTATTTTATCTGGGTTCCTGGTTCCCTATAGAGGCAAGCCCCTATAGTTAATTACATCTTAAATGATCGAAATCACTTAAGAAGACTCTCGATTAAGATCAGGTGTTTTGTTTTCAAGATTTCAAAGTTTAGGTTTCCACGATTGGACATGGGAAAATCAAATGAGGATGACTCAAAATATGAACAATTATTTAAGGAATTCGAATGAAAGAAAAGTACGGGACATCACAGATCCAGGAGAAACCCTAGAGATGTCCCAACTATCCTATTGTTCGGCTTTATGTCTTTGAAATGATGTTTATTTGATATTTCAANTATATTTATTCTCGAGGGTCCACGAAGGCTACTCGGTCACCCGAATATATAGAACCCGCCACTCGTCTAGAAGTGTGTCTTGAACCTCACTTAGATGGCTATTTCCCAGCTATATTCGTCAGGTGGACAACCAATTTTAAAATGTATTTTTAAAATTTATGTTTTTGACATACACACTTCTTAAGCATGCAAAGAAGAGTTATCCATTTTGTTTCGTGGAGAAGTATATTTTGTTTGAAAGTAATTTATCAAAACTTATCTTTTCTCTTTTTTTTTTAATTTTGGTTGTCCGCGGNAAACTAAGGAAGGTGATAGGTGATGTGAATGTGTTTTGCTGCTGCAGATCCATCTGAAAATTGTTCCTCGTCACGCTGCCCACGATGTTCGCTCCAAGCTCCTTGCCGTGACGAGTTTGAATTTTCTAGGGTGTCTAATTATAGTGTCAAATCAAACGGCCCTATGGTTGTAGTCCTCTAAACATCCTAAAAAAAAGTAAACATGTTTAAAGTTATAAAATATAAAGTGTGCAAAGCAGGAACAAACAGTAGGATACACGTGGAACAGTAGTAGGCAAAAACAGGAGCAGTACAACATGCCATACATGAAGAATAGTAACAGGATAAGTGTAACATACTATACAGTATAGTAGCAGGTAGAAAACATGACAAGTGTAACATGCTTTACAGTATGGTAGCAGGTAGAAAACATGACAAGTGTAACATGCTTTACAGTACGGTAGCAGGTAGAAACAGGAAAATTATAACATGTTATGCAGGAAGAGCAACAGCAGGTAGAAGTAGGAAAATTAAGTGCTGTAAAATGTAAAGCAAACCTGTACGCTCCCGTGAGATCCGATGTTCCTTAAGTGTAGCAAGCCTAAATGCATCTCAAAAAGAAAAATCTGGAAGAAAACGTCGTCCAAGAAATCCGAGGAAAAGTGGAAAAACTCGAGAAAATTAACGAAAGAGACTCAAGTGAAAGAAAATCCTCAAAACTCCTGGGGAAATCCCGAAAGAAAAGAAAAGTAACACGAATGCTCCGTCCCAAAACTTCGATAAAACAAAAGAAAATTTCAAGTGAAGGGGACCGCAAGCACTCGTATGGGACTAGGCTCAGCTATATTTATTCTCGAGGG
>JXCR01144129.1:73719-95316 GCA_002079205.1 Phalaenopsis hybrid cultivar | reverse complement strand
TTAAACCAAGAACATCGGAACACTTTCACAGCATGAAGTATTTCACAAATAAATTCAAAAGAAAAGCAGTGAAATTCTTACTTCCCAAATGCCTGAAGAAAGAGGAAGGAAGAGGGATGCTAATAGGTTGGTTGGTTAAACCTTGCCACAAAAAGAACTTCCAACAAACAAGCATGCCAAGACATTAAGCAAAGGGTTTATACCTCAGTGGTGGAACGAATAACTAAGCGAGAGTACCGGGTGAACCAACAAGTAGGCCGAGAAACCCAGCCAAAATGTCGAGCAAACAAGGAGCTCAAGCAAACCAAAAATCGGGTAGCACCTCCCCCTTCCTTTTCAATTTTCGGCCAGCCAAGGAAGAGCAAGAAAGGGGGTGCTCGGCAGCGATCCGAGGCCACCAAAGTGGTTCAAATGGAGATCCGACAACACTCTTCTTCCTAAAAGCCTCAGAAAATGACACCCTGCGAATGTCTTTGAACCGCAAAACAGAAAGAGTATTTTTTATAACAGCTGAAAGAAATTCAAGCCTTCTTCCTTCAAGAACTCTCCCTTTCCCTTTCAAAATTTTTCAACAACCTCCAAGCCACAGAGAATGAGAAGAAAATGTAAGAATGAAACTGGAAGAGATTTTGACAGCACCTCCCAACTCTCAAAAATTTCGGCCAGCCCTCCACCTTCCCCCAACTGGGGTTCTATAGCAAAGAAAGGAGAAATGAAGAAGCACCTACCAACCTCCCTGGTAGCCGAATCAGGTAAAGGAAGAGAAGAAAATGCATTTAGAGCGGAGGAAATGCGGCCTAGGGCAGAGGAAGAGCCGGCCAGGTGGAGTTCCATCGTTGGAGGGATGCTCGGTCGAGCAGAGCTCGAGGAGACGAGCCGCGTGCGCAATCAGCGGCGGAATGCCGCGTGTGAGGGAAGAGGAAGACGATTTCAGCGGCCAGGGGTTCGACCGTCGAGCTCGACTGCGGCCGATCGCGGGAGAAGGGGCGCGTGCGAAGGCTAGGGCTCCGCCTGAGTGGCTCTCGGTCGAGGCAAAGGAATGCCGTGCGGGTTAGATGAATAGGGATTAGGTTATATACATATTATATAAGTATGAAAATATTTATTTATTTTTTAAATAAATAAAAAAAAAATTGATTTGCGCATTTTAATTCGTGTGAAATCAATGCAAATTGGACATCCATTTTAGGTAATTTCGACATTTCGGACTCTCCGGCGCAGTCCAATTCGTACCGAAAATAATGGCAATATGGGTGTCCTTTCCTACCAAAATGGGTATCCCGGACGCGTTGGCGCAGTCCAATTCGTCGTCGGAGGTCATCCGGAGAAGTTCGTATTTTCACCGGTCCTTTAGGCTTAATTGAAGTCCGATTTCGTGTAATTTCGTGAACTTTGTGTATTTGGTGTGTGTATGTGATGAAAAAGTCATGACGATGTTTTCCTAGGGCTTGCAGTCCTATCAGGAACTTTTCCCTTGAGTCTTTGCAAAAATAACCCATAACCGCTTGTTCATAAGACGATGGTCTTGTGCCAAAGATGCCAGACATCAAAGGAAAATATGAATTGGCTAGAATTTTCTAAAAGTGTGGGTATCAATTCTAGTTTTCTAAGATGGTCAATAGGAACTCCTAGAGCTAGATCCTAAGGCCCTAGAAAAGGAAATGACCTCAAAAATGAGGTCAACATGGTCTGAACGGTCCCAAGTCAGGAGACGTGACATTTTGCCGCATTTGGGCACTGGATGCCCCGCAGCAGCCTCCCGGATTTGGCAAAGCTTCGATCTCATTTATTGAAGCTTCTGTTTGCACGTTGAGGGGGTCAGAGTTGTAATCTCACAAGATTGAAGGATCTTGAACTACACCCGTCTGGATCCCATTATTGGCTTTACTATCCCCCAAAACATCTGAGTTTTTCTCAATTACGAGCAACCATCTATATCTGTCAAACCATATGAGAGTACACCGTTGAACTGAACTGGAATTTCATGCCAAGTGCGCTCTGTAGAGTCTTCCAAAGGTAGCCTAAGTTTGGCTCATCCCTATCTGATGTGAGAAAAAAATTGCACTCCCTCTAATGGTGGCACTGAGATATTAATCATGATGTCCTAAAATACTCTCTGCAGCGGTAAGGTATCAATCATGATGTCCTGAAATTCTCTCTGGAGTGACTGTACTGTGCTTGGAATAAGTGTTTCTGTCCGTCTACCTTCTATCATTGCCAAAGCTGATCCTATCAACGCTTCTCCACTGATAGGAGCATCTGTAACCTCGGACTCTGCAGAAGGTAGGAGAACTATGCACTTTCTTTTCTTAGTGAATGAGTAGTTGCTAATTAATCCATTGTGTTGACTTCGACAATCAAACTCTCACAGTTTGCCCAATAGAATGTGACAGGCTTCCATGGGCACCATGTCGCACCATACTTTCCGATGGAAAAATCCACGAGGCATATCTTGTTAATTTTGACTTTATTCTTCTTCAACCATGTTAGGGAGTATGATTGTGAATTCCTTTTGAGTCGTGAGGTTGAACCTGCCTACCATCTGTGTAGATGTCATGTTCTTGTTGTTACCTCCGTTGATGATGAGGCTGCATACATTTCCCTCGACTGTGCAGCGGGAGTGGAATATATTGTGGTGAAGCCACCTTTACTACCCTATAGCATTAGTCTGAAGGACCCATCAAACCACAAGCAACTTGCCCTCATCCAGTGGAAGTTGTTACTCACCCTATTCTTTAGTCGCCTCCTTGTCACTTCCCTCCTCCACTGCACCCTGCTAGTTGAAGGGCATTGTCACGACCTATCCCGAAGCTTAAAATTAATCAAGATGAGTACAAATGTTCGGACGATGAAAATTAAATATTTTTATGTATATTTTTTTATAGCTAACATTTTAATAATGAAAGAGTCACTAAAGAAAGTAAATTAAAACAATACAGTTAAATTTATCTTATTTATCATAGTTTGTGTATGCTTTAAACATTTCATTTTTTATTGCTCATTTTTTAATTAATTAATTAAATTTAAAATATTAGTTTAAAACAACAACGAGTTAACTATAGCCAATAAATACTCATACTCTTGTGTCATAGTAATAGAAGGGAGTATGTGATACTTATGTCTTTGGTGTGATGAGAAGTTTACTCTAGGACACCGTTGCAAGGAGCTAAAATTACTAGTTCTCATAATGCATGATGAGGAAGTATAAAATGATGAAATAGAGACGACTATGAGGGAAAAGGAGGAACACTCGCTTTTCCCCACTTTGAGGACAATGTGTCTTTTGGGGGGGGGAGAGTATTGTTACGTTGATGCCTAACTTAAGGGCAACTTTGCCTTTTATACACCTAAGGGCAATTTAATTTGTTATTATTATTATTATTGAGTATAAATAAACTTGTTATGTCTAAGGTCAGGTTTATGCATGAGATTGAGTTATGAGTCTTCAACTTAGAGTTTGAGAGAGATTTCTTACATCTCTAATTGTAGGAATTGAGAGAGATCGCCTACCTCTTGAATTGTAGGTGTTTATCTTTTTGTATTTGTGTTGTATTGCTTTGATTTGGTGATCGAGAAAGAAAATTTGTGTTTGCCCTAATTTTTTTAGAGAATTGTGCCAATTTTTGCCTCAAATTGTATCACGTACTCCCTTCTATAATCTCGAGTGCATTCATTTTCCTGAATTAACATAATTGCTTGGTTAAAGTTAAGTTAAATATTATATTTTATTATGATTAATTACTTGTAATTATCTCATTGGTTATTTCATCAAGATTAATTAATCCTAAACCATTCTCTGATTTCACTTTTATAATGACTCAGCTCGGGACTTGGAATTTAACAAGGCGGGGTATAGATAGTTGGACGATGAAAATTAAGTTTTTTGATATTCCTTTTCTGTAACTAACATTTTTATAATGAAATAATCACTAAAGAAAATAAATTAAAACAATACCACTAAAATTACCTCATTTCTAGTTATCCGTATATGTTTTGAATATTTCCTCTTCTATAGTTTATCTTTTAATCAATTAATTAAACCTGAAATATTAGTTTAAAATAATAGTGAGCTAACTATAACCAGTGAATATTCATACTACTAAACCATAGTAACAAAATAAAAAAGAAGATAGCATGCATGCCGTGAAATTTTATTTAAATCAATCTAAGAACATTTGAATGTTTGTACTATCTAATATAATCATTCAAGCTAATTCTAAATATTAACTGTCTTATTGTATCGTTTACATATCAATATTTTTTTAATCTCTATACAACCATCACATGATCACCATCTAAACTTGTATCAATACAAGTGCATTAATATCAATATCATTTTCCATTCATGTGTGCAGGCACCTTTTTGTTCCTCTGCTAGTATCATAAGTGGACGAACTCCATCATAGTCATTCATGCACAAACAATCACTTTTATATAGTCCATAATTTTCACATTTTCTTGTCATTCAATATGTAATATTTAATTCTGTAATGTATAAAACTTTTTATAATGAGACTATATGACATAGGAGCGCCTAGGCTTAGCGCGATAGCGCTCAGACCTACGCAGGCGTGGCAATTTCCGCACACGTTCGGCTCTATCCAGGGGGAATTGGGATCAAGCCTATTTTGAGCGGGGCCCACTTTTTTTACGCTAAAACTATTTATAAGTTATTTTTTGTGTTTTAGGTCAGAATTAATTTTCAAATTTCTGTCATCGATACTTTCTTCCTTGCTAGAGTTATATCCGAGAACAAATGGTGCTACGGCTATATTCTGTTCAGATGTGGTGGTTATCTCCCAGTGTTCTTCCCCTTTCCACTTCTCTTTGCTTGTTGCGCCCCCCTCCACAGCTGTTGCTTGCTGCCGCACCTTCCCACAACCCCCTACTTACTGTTCCACCTTATCAATCTAGTTTCAACTTGCTGTCGCACCCCTCCACGCTCCCTTGTTTGTTGTCCATCCGCCAAACCACCACCTCTCTACCACCCAACACTCTCCGTTTTCACTGCCTCAATCGCTGCCTTTCACCCTCAAACCTCACCCTAGGGGGAGTCTTTTTGTGTTTGTGTCATTGTATTCTTGTTTCAAGTGTTTTTATTTGTAGTCTTCTTTAAATTTCAACAATAATATTTTTATTCCTGTGTAATTTCTGGTTAATTCTGGCATCAATTGTTATCAATTAGGTTAGCACTAGTCATATCCTAGGATTTCATAACATCCACCATACTCAAATCACCTCCACTCTAAAAATTTTCTATCATATCCTCAAATACACTCTTCAAATTCTCATACCCTAATCATGCCACCAAGAAGCACCTGTCGGAACCTATTTGGGAAGAGATATCATGAGAGATTCGTCGACTTCAACAAATAATTGCAAGATTGATGACAGAACCGGGGAGAGATTATTCTCAATCGCGATATGGAAAGGGGTGGGCATCTGAGTCCCTTCCATAGGGAGGACTTCAGTGACAAGGAAGACAGATCACGACACTTTGGAATTCATCATCAGAGGAGGTCATGAGAGGAGGCAACATATGGAGAACACAAATATTTCATAATAAAAGTGGATCTACTGGAATTCGATGGAGGTATGAATCCAGATGATTTCATTGTATGGTTACAGTCACTTGAGAGAATCTTCAAATACAAAAAAACGCCAAAAGATAAGAGGGTGAAGCTTGCGGCCATTAAATTGAAAAAAAAAAAAAACACCTTCTTGTGGTGGGGAAACACTCAAAGACAAAGAAAGAGAGAAGGGAGTGACAATATTACTAGATAGGAGAAGATGGGTGATTGTTAAATGATGTGAAAACTTTGGTTTAGTCCCGCAATGGATAATTGAAAAATATGTTGGTATAGAAATATCATTTGATTTGATCTTAGCCATATGTTTAAGCGGTTAAAAAGGAGCTTAACAATTGGTGTACTTGCTCAGCTCCAACAATTTTTATACTCTGTTGGAACTGATTCAGCTTTGTTCCCTCCTGTTTGAACCTGAGCCTTGTTGAGAAAGCCTTTATTGAGAATACTCAGGCACTTCTAGATTATTAAATATTTGCCCCAACTTTGACATTGGTCTAATTAATGGATAGCCGCTACAAATTGTATTTTGTAATCATTCAACTCCATCTTTTGTTTACTTATTGTGGATATCCGTCTTAAAGTTCTGATCACTTGAATCTGCACGTAGCTCACTCTGAAAATCAACTAAGATAAGTGGTGCATGCCAAATATCTATAAAACAATCAAATAATTGTATTTTCTAACACAGCTTTTCTTGTTGGAATAGGACCTTGGAATTGCACGGATCTCAAAAAGCCTTCTTGAAGTCGCGAAGGGGAAGTCCAAGCAATTGGTCAGCTAAGCATTGCTTTTAGTTTCTACAAAGCTCTATTTTTTTTTTAATTTTATAAATTCTATCAATTTCCAAGGTTCATTAAATGATTCTCCAAATATAACGCCAAGGAAAGCACTCCATGCACTCCACATCTCATTGCGTTTTCATGTTCTCATATTGTTTCCCATATATGAATACCTTAATGTAAAACTTTGAATTCCATATTCAAATTAGATGTGATTATTAACGATCTTTATTAAAAAATAGATAACACTTTTGAATTAGATAATAACGTGAACATATTGGTTTCTGTGCTATAGGATTCATTCCAATTTCATGGGAAGCTAGAAAACCTGCGAGTTTTTTTCTGTACTGTGTTGTAACTCATTCAAACCAGAAAAAAATTCACAGATTCAACAGCAGATTTATTAATCCAAGCTTGACATCATAGATGTTTATGGAAGAATATACGCTTCCTGGACTGCATTTAATTTCATTTCTAACTTCCGTTGTTCCAACTTTCTTCGAACAGGAATAATCTCAAATGTTTTCTAACGAATGATAATTAGCGAAGCCCTTTTTTCTGCAGAAAATCCATTCGAGTTTCAAGGCAAAGAAGTTGCTTGAGACTTCAGAGTTGAGGCGGTCATCAAGAAAGCTAAAGGAAGCCCCATCATACTGTAATGATGTGCGTAATTTCTGTTTGAATATGAGTGAGAGAGAGAATTAAAAGTATTATGCGAATCATGTTCTTATGGTGGTGTATTTTATCTCATAATTTGTGAATAAATGTTAGTTTCCCCACCTCGGATCTTGCATTTGTCCTTCTAGCTTGCTTTTCTACTTGCTTTTCTACTTTAGTAAACAGACTTTTTGATTCCATTACATAAGCTTAATAACTCTTTTAACTTATTTTAATTTGTTAGGAGTAGTATAACACATCTCTCCTTTTTAATGCATACTAGTGATGAGTGCAGCTGTGCACTACGTGCCTTGAAATTTAATTATCTTCCTATGAAATTGGAGCCATCAATTAGAAAAAATTTTATACATTTGATTGATCACCAAAAGATCTTAATAGGTCCTGAAATAATACTGCCACCAAGTTTTATGATGATATAGAAAATGAATTTTTTCAATCTTGATATCATCATCAAAGTTGAATACAATAGATAAATTTAATTTCAAGGCATAGAGACTTTTCAAATGATTTGAACTTGAATAAATGACTTGATCATATATAGTTGCAGACAAAGGATTTTTGTATTGGCGGCAAGAGTAATATGAAAAATTTTCTCAAACTCATTTGCGGTTGGGGGGCTACTATCTTTATGAAAACATTTTTGCCTGCCTAATGCATAGTTAAATTTGTACAAATAAAATATGAAAATTGATCCAAAAGCAATTAGATGTTAGAGATAAAATCAACAATGTGATTTTGAGTTTGATGGCTATAAAAAACATTACGTGCATACATAAAATTGTCTCCTGATAAGAGCAAAGTATGTCGTCTGTGTGCGGGTGTGTGTGGAGAGAGAGAGAGAGAGAACCTTTTTAGAAGGATATAGTTAATTTTTCTTGCGCATCTTTCAATCTTATTAATAAAATTTAAGTGGCTACGATTTAAAATAACTAGAAGACAAAATATGTGCATGTAGTTACTTTAGGCTTCTAAAAAACTGGTTCATAAAAAATTCTCTCTCGAGCAGACATTTTGATACAAAATTGATTCTAGTTTAACTTGAGATCATTTTGCATCAATTCTATATGTTTGATGGAAAAAATAAAGAAATGTGATAATCTGTGATTAAATTACCATATATTATGTGTGTATGTGTGGACTTAACTATTTAATGGGTTTATGTAGTGTTTTTGTGGGGTTGAAGAGATAGAGACGCACCTTCTTCTTTTCTTAAAACAAAGGGAAGGCCCACTTATTTTGGAGTTCAGGCAGTAGAAAACGAAAGTGCTTAGCCTGGTTTCCCCCGGTAACTTATAAAATGGTTCCTTTCCTTGTCCTTCAAGGAGACCCTCACAATTTTATATTTTACCGATCACATTATATGAAATTTTAGCAAGGCATCGCTAAACTCATTATGCTAGTTCAATAATGTATTTTAGTTTTCAATCTACTCTGTATTTAATTTTTTTCACTTCTAACTAGAACAGCCTGATATTATGAAATTTGCATCAGATAAACAATTTATCTGAATTCCTCAACTGTCAGTTACCACTAAAGGACTTGATTCATCTGGAGTGGCACCTAGTGGCTTTATTTACTTTGCTGAGTTCTATTTACAAGAAAGCCAAAGCAGACTACTGAAATGCTTAAAGGTTCTTATCAGGTTGTGAATTCTGGTAAAAGGAGAATAAATTGTCGCAGGAGGTAATAGATTTTACCATGCTTCTTTTTCTTATATTGATTTTTTTTTCTCTTGTTGGTACTATTTTATCCCATTCAAAGTTGTAAGAGCGAAACCGTTAGAAGAGAATATACTGGAAGAATAGCTTCTCATGAAGAAAAAGTTCTTGCCCTGAAGAGAGCTGAGATGCTTCTAACCCAGGTGTCATCCGATCACCCCTCTTTTGTTAAATCAATGCTTCGCTCGCATGTGTCCAGTTGTTTTTGGCTTGTACGTCTGCCTTCATTTGATATTTATAATATATTTTTTTTTATATAAAATGCTGCATTTACGTTGATAATTGTCTATCGCTNTCTTTTGTTAAATCAATGCTTCGCTCGCATGTGTCCAGTTGTTTTTGGCTTGTACGTCTGCCTTCATTCGATGTTTATAATATATTTTTTTTATATAAAATGCTGCATTTACGTTAATAATTGTCTATCGCATTTTTTGTTCAAGGGCCTACCAACAAAGTTTTGCAGGGATCATCTTCCTCTTTGTGAGACAAAAATGATTTTAGAAGATGAGGAGGGCGAAGAACATGAAGCCGTCTATATTGGCAGGCGCACTGGACTTAGTGGTGGGTGGAGAAGCTTTGCAGTGGACCATAAATTGGAAGATGGAGATGCCTTAGTGTTCAAGTTGATTAAATTAACCAGATTTAAGGTATTATTCTTTTTATCTNATGGAGATGCCTTAGTGTTCAAGTTGATTAAATTAACCAGATTTAAGGTATTATTCTTTTTATCNAGTGGTGGGTGGAGAAGCTTTGCAGTGGACCATAAATTGGAAGATGGAGATGCCTTAGTGTTCAAGTTGATTGAATTAACCAGATTTAAGGTATTATTCTTTTTATCTTTTTTTTCAAAATCTTATTTTCTTCTATGTTGTGCATCCCTTGATAGCAAATAATTATACATATTGTATTGTTCTCCGTCTACTCATATGTAGTACGTGTTCCACTTTAGGTTTTTGAATGGATCCAATCTTTTGTCCTTGGCATTGAATAGCTTTGTATTTTTCTTGGTCACCTCATGCACAAATCAAATAAAAAATTCCTTTTTATACTAAAGCTAATTCTTCAAATTACAAACTAAATGGTGAATTTGCTATAAAAATATCCAAGTCTTTTGTTTTTAACTTTTGTCTCACATATCTTTAGGAGTGTAAACGAGCCGAACACGAGCGNATATATATATAATTGATTAGTAGTATTTCGAGCCAAAACGAGCCGAACACGAACGAACAAATATTTGTTCGTATTCAGCTCGGTAACTTAGCGAACGAGCTGAACACAAGCTTCTTAACAAGTCGAACACGAGCTGTTCGCGAACAACAGGCCGTTTTGACAGCCCTGCATATCTTGTCTGCCACTGCCATGTACTAAGAAAGCAACAACCTTTTTTTTTTACATAAATTTGCTATATTGAATTGCTGATGGATATATTCAGTGATTTTTATTGTAATATTTACTTACATGCCACAATTCTTACGTATTTACATGTCCAGCACCTAAAGTTTGATATTAACTTTTATAACACTACATATGCATGAAAATATGTACTTCTGTTTCAAAAAGTTGGTAATAGTGATATTTTTTTATGTGATGTTAAATATTTAAGTGTTATGTATCTAAATATAGAAGTTTAGGTGTTAAACATATAAATATAGAAGAAGTATGTGGTATGTAAAAATTGAGAATGAAAAATTAGTTTCTTTCAAACATTTGAGCTGTCAATAGCTAGAAAACCGATTATTATTTAGAAAATACCATTCATTTATCTTTGTTCTCATGTTTGACAAGTCCGCGTATAGCTTTCCATTATTTAATTCATCAAAGTGATATTCTTGTAACGAAGGTGCTAAATTAGTTAAAGCTGAAGCTTCACTAGGATTGATAACAATGTGCCACAAGCCAAAACAAAAGAAAAAAAAGGAAAGCACAAGTATTGAAGACACTAAGATTTATGAGATTTGGGATCCACCAGGCTTATGTCCAACCACAGATGATAGGATCCAATCCACTAAAAAAGATGCACCAAACATGGTGTACAATTTAAGAGGTGTCAATAAACATATTTCCATTCATCTCTGCGTACACACATAAAAAAAATGTAAAATAAGAGAACCATAAGATTCTCACGCAAAGAGACGACTTCATGAGGAAACTTATTCTTCTTGCAACATTGCTAAGGCCACCAATCCTTCGAAATCCTTAGACTGAAAGAGTACGCCTGGAAGAAACCTTTCTTTATAAATTCGTTGCATGAATACCAAGGAAGCACTGAACCAGAATGACCACAATTTTGGATTTCAAATTAAAGAATTAATTGCTCTGACAAGTTCACTCCATTTCATTAACACTTGTATTTGTTTAGAGCCTTACAACATTTACAAATAACTCCCTAGACTTCTATTTACAAATAGAACCTTACATTACATCTTGTCACACAACCTAGACAAATCTAATGAGCTAAGTCCTTTGGTGAGGCAGTCAACCACTTGCTCTTTAGTGGCTACTTGACTTAGTTCCAATAGACCGTTATTCAACTTTTCCTTGATGAAGAGTCTATCAATCTCTACATGTTTAGTTCTATCATGTTGCATCGGGTTGTTAGCGATGTTGATCGCTGACTTGTTGTCGCACCACAACTTCATTTGAGCTCCTTGGTCCACCTTGAGCTCTACCGACAAGACTCTCAACTACATCTTCTCAACAACTCCTTAGGTCATGACCCTATACTCTGTATCTGTTGTTAACCTCACAACTATTGACTGTTTCTTGCTCTTCCTAGAGACTAAGTTGCCCCCTACAAACATGCAGTATCTAGATGTGGACTCCTTGTCATTCATACAACTCGCCCAGTCAGAGACACAATAGCCCCCAATGCTTACATGTCATTCTTTCTGAAGAACAAACATTTCTCTAGTGTATTCTTCAGGTACCTCTAAATATGATATACTGCATCCATGTGACCATTTCTCGGATTATGCATGTAGCAACTCACCACACTTACTGCAAATGACACGTCGGGACGAGTGTGACTTAGATGAGACGACCTACCAACCTTTGATATCTCTCGAGATCAACTGGCTCTCTCGCCTCTATGCTTAACTTTCTTCTCTTATTAATTGGTGAAACTGCAGACTTGCATCCCAGCATGTTTGTCTTTCAAGTCAAGCACACACTTCCCCTGAGATAGAACAATCCCCTCTACTCCACGAGCCACCTCAATTCTGAGAAAGCATCTAAGTTGTTCTAGATCTTTTACTTCAATCTCTTTGCTCACACTCACCTTAGCTGAGCAATCCCTTATTCATCATCCCAGTGACAATCATATCATTCACATATACAACAAGAATAGTAATGTGACCACCATGTCGTTGAAATAACACTATGTGGTCAACATTGATCTGTTGATAACTCATACCTACCATTGCTTTCCTGAACCTTTCAAACCATGCTCGAGGAGACTATTTCAAACCATACAATGAATTTCTCTTCCTACATACCTTCTCCATCGTTTGGTTCTTGTAGAAGCTTGGGTGTATCTCTATGTACACCTCCTCTAGCAGATATTTATGAAGAAATACATTCCTTACGTCCAATTGATATAAACTCCATCCACCATTTACAGATAGAGAGACAAGTGTATTGACTCTACTCTTCTTTGTCATTGGTGCAAATATCTCATCACAGTCGATGTCATACCCCTGACTATACCCTTTCGACACCAACCATATTTTGTAACGATCATTTTTTTTTCTTCTGAGGCCTGCTTCATTGTGAAGACCCATTTGCACTCAACTGTCTTTTTCCCTATTGGTAGCAACACAAGCTCTTATGTCTTTTTCTGATCTAAAGCACTAAGTTTCTCCAACGTTGTATCCTTCTATTTTGGATCTTCCTTAGCTGTCTGCTAACACTCGGGTATAGAGACAATGTCCAAATATGCAATGAATGCTCCATGTAAAGGTGATATGTTAGAGTATGAGATAAGCTGAGCAATGTCATGTGAGAAACCAAAACGATTAGGAGAATAACGATCAGGAGGATGACCTGCATTACTAAGAGAGGTCCTCCTTAAAGTCATGGGAGTGGGAGGAGAAGAGAGATGAATCATATCATCTATGATAGAATTCTGAGGTGAATGGTGGAGGTATCTCAAGGGTTGGTTTGGACCAAAACAAGGGAATTGTTGGCACGAGTGGTACTGTAGACACTGTTTTCTCGTTCTCTCTTTTTCCCCTTGTATACACTCTCAGCTCTCCTTGAGCTTGAATCCCACAACCTTCGAGCTCATTTTTCTCATTTTCCAACTCTTTCTCAATCTATCCTTCTCGCACAACGGGACAAGGCATCATTCCCACCGGTACCAATCTCTCACTATCACTACTTTGCCCCTCTCGCGTTATAACTCCAACATTTAACGAGTCGTCAAAGGTTGAGGTAACGTCCAAGCTGTAGTATGGTTTGAATTATCTAAAATCACATCCATACTCATAAACAGTCTCTTCTCTATTAGGCTTCAACAAAAATGCCCTTTTTGAGTGGCAGAATAATCCAAAAAAGTACACTTCATAGCTCTAGGATTCAGTTTTTTTATTGATGGTCTATTATCCCTCACATAACATACACAACTGAATACCTTCAATGGGAGGATCCTGACATTATCTCATTTCAACAATTCACAAGGAGATCACCACTTCAACACTCTTGAGGGCATTTTGTTATTTAATTGAGTGACAGTCAAAATAGCTTGCTCTCACAAATGCTTTGGGATATTCATCGAGATTATTATGTTTCTGGTAACCTCTAGAAGATGTCTATTCATCATCTCTGCTCTTTCTTTTTGTACTGGTATGTATGGACAAGCGGTTTGATGTTAAATCCTCGGGGGTGACAGGTACTCCCCAAACATCTTGTTGGTGTATTTTATCTCGTTATCAGAACTTAATACCTTCACTACTACACCGTATGAGTCTGAATCACCATGTGAAAGTATTTAAAACAAGTAAGCATATCATTTTTGTTTCTCATTAGATATAACCAAGTAATACAAGAAAAATAGTTAATGAAAATCACAAAATATCTTTAGTCATTCATTGAAGTTGTAGAACAAGGTTCCCATACATCTACGTGCACCAAATCAAAAACACAAGCACTCCTATTATTAGAGCTAACATAAAAGCTCTTAATGTGCTTACAAAACTTACAGGCATCACACATAAGTTTTTGTTTATTTGTTTTTCCATACAAAAACATATAAATGACTCAATAAACTAAATGAAGAGTATCTCATATGTTTGTGATGTAGCAACAACATCCTCCACAGTTATTCCAGATTCTTCTACTCTAACTTGTTATGATGTGTGGAGACAAAGCATGAGAGTCTGTGCATAGGCTCTGGCTATGGGCGCTCAAGCGCTCACTCAGACTTCTGAAATGTGTGTTCTTAGGTTATTCTGCTACTCAGAAAGGTTATGTCTGTTTGAGCTTGATTCAGAGGAGAATCTTTGTATGTATGGATTTTTCATTCAGAGAATTTGAACCATACTACTCTCGGAAGGTGAATTCACCCTTCAGTGACTCAGCAGACGTCAGAGTTATGAGATGAGAGAGAGTGAGTAGTAGTGGTGATAAAGTGATGCAAGTGGAAACAATGTCATGTCCGATGTTATGGGAATGAATCAACTAAGGAGACATAAATTGAGGAGATTGACCTCAATGGTTGTGAGATTCAGACTAAAAGTGAGTTAAGGGTGTATAAATGGAGGAAGAAACAAATTGAGGGAATAGAGTTTACAGTGTCAACAAGTCTCTTGTCTCGGTATTCCCTGACTCTTGAGACACTTACACCATCCACCTTTAATTCAAAAATCTTAGGCGATATTACTCCTTTGTTCAGTCTAACCTCCCAACATTAAGGAAGACCTCCCGCACCAATGGGGCATTCTCCTAATTGTTTTTAGTGAGAACATTGCATTGCAAACTTTATTTCTTATTCTAACATCTCACAAATGCATAGAACTTTCATTGCATCATTAGACTCTATCTCTATATCCAAGTGTTTGAAGGTTGCTAAAGAAGATCCCAAGTGGAAAGCGACGGTGCATGAAGAGCTTGGAGCTCTTGCTAAAAACAGAACATGAGAGATTGTACCACAATTGGCAGGGGAGACGACAGTTGGATGCAAGTGGATCTTCACAGTAAAACTAACTCCAAAAGGAAAGGTGGAGAGGTACAAAGCACCACTAGTGGCAAATGGGCATAGCCAGATGTACGACTTTGACGAAGATGAAACCTTTGCACCAGTTGCAAAAATGAGCACGAGGGAACTAGCTTTACTAGAAGTGAATGGTGGATGGAGACTCCACCAACTGGATGTGAAGAATGTCTTTCTTCATGGGGAGCTATTGGAGGAGGTATATATCAAGATACCACCAAGATACAGTACATCCATACAGTGGGCTAGTTGTGTAGGCTTAGAAAGTCATTGTATGGCTTGAAGCAGTTTCCTCAAGCCTGGTTTGATAAGTTTAGAATAACGATGGTTGGCCTGGGATATCAGCAGTTCAATGCAGACCACACAGTATTCTTTCGACAACTAGAAAATCATATATATGGATTAAATAATTATCACTGGTGATGATGAGACAGAGATTGTTTAATTGAAGAAAAGTTTAGGGAAGCAATTTGAGGTAATGGATCCGAGACAACTCTAATATTTTCTTGAGATTGAAGTGACCTATAGACCTGAGGGGATGATCTTATCCTAGAAAAAGTATGTACTGAAACTCATCACGAAGGCAGTTATGTGAGGGTGCAAACCTGCAGTCTCTCCAATTGATCCAAAGGTTAAATTCGGTACAAAGGCAGATGAATTGGTTGATCGTGAGAGGTACCAGAGGCTGGTGGGCTGCCTGATCTATCTGTGCCACACTCGACTCGACATTTTTTTTGCAGTAAGTATGGTGAGTCACTACATGTATGATTCAAGGAAGAGTCATATGGATGTTGTGTATCAGATTCTGAGGTATCTGAAAAGTGCACCAGGGAAAATGTTGATATTCAAGATGAATGGACATGTAGATATTAAGGGCTTTTGTGATTCTGACTGGTCAAGTTGTGTTGATGACAATCGATCCACATCAAGATACTGCATGTTTGTAGGTGGCAACTTGATCTAATGGAAGAGCGAGAAACAGTCAGTTGTAGCAAAATCAACAGCAGAGGCAGAATATAGGGTCATGATATTAGGAGTTACTGAGATGATGTGCTTGAAAACTTTGTTGGTTGAACCCAAAGTGGATCAGGGAACTCAAAAGAAGTTGTGACAACAATTCGACAATCAACATTGCTAACAACCTGGTGCGACATGATAGAATCAAATATGTGGAGATTGATAAGTTCTTCATTAAGGAAAAGTTGAATAACGAATTACTGGAGCCGTCATGTAGACATTGGAGACCAAGTAGCCGACTGCCTCACCAAGGGACTTAGCTTATTAGATTTGTCTAGTTTATGTGACAAGATGGTCTTAGTGAATATCTTTTACCCATCTCGAGGGGAGTGTTGAGATTTGTTTCTAATGTAGGGTCATTTGTAAATAAATGAAATATAAAGATTTATTTGTAAATTTACCTTATAAAGCTCTATATAAGCTTATCATGAATGAAATGTAGGTGATCTCTTAGAGCAATATTTTCTATTTCTCTCATCAATCTCTACAACCATTTGTTGAAGGCGACGGAGCTCTCGCCGTATTTCTTCCCGGGTGGGCTCGGGCATATATCTTCTTTATAGCATGATTAGGATTTGGGATTTGTGGAAGTGGAAAAAGGTATTTGGTCATAGAAAAGAAAATTTTTGGATTATGGCGGATGCTAGGAAACCCTAAAATAGGACTAAGGTTATGTTAGTTCTGATACCAAATGATACCATAACTAGTTCAAAAAAGACAATGAAAACGAAAACAAACTTTTATTAACACTGAATTAGGGTTACAACACGACATAAATTGGGTGGGAAAATATGACACAACAACACTCTCTGGCTACGGCCAGAAGAAAAGACCCGAGGAAGTTGGTGGCGTTGGCGAGGTGGTTGCGGAGTAGTAGTGGTAGGGGTTGGGTAGAGTAGGCATGGTTGTTGAGGATGATGGTCATCGGTAACTGGGGATGAGTGTGGCAGGATAAGGGGCTGTTGGTGGGGCTTGGGAGAGGGTGAACGACAAGTGGGAGTGCAGGGGCAGGTCGGTAGATTGCTCGTTGATAGTTGGGAGGGCTGGAAAGCAATGATTGCTTCAAGGAAAAGGGCTGCAAGGGGCTGGTAGGTGGTCGGAAGGGCTGGGCAGCAATGGCTACTGCAGGGAGGGAGATGAAGGCGTGCTGGGAGGTGACCGGAAGGGCTTGACAGCAAAGCAGTGGCAGAAAAAGGGTGTGGCAGGCAGCAGGGAGGATATGAGGAAATTGGCGGCTAGGGTAGGTGAGGGAGAAGGGGTAGGGAGGGAAATAGGAGATGATACAACATCACATCGGAGCAGGATATGGCTGAAGCACCACCTATCATTGGATAGAGCTCTAGCAAGGGAAGAGGACTCTCCACACATAATCTGAAAATAATAATCAAGCAAAAACTAATCCTAATTTCCGAAAACAGCACGAATAATTGCTATAATGTAAAATAGGAAAGGGAAAGACCCCCTTTGTGCGATTAACTGAAAAGGCAAGGGGAGGGCCTTGCCGCCTTGCCGGCAGTTAGAAATGGCAAGGTCGGGGGAAGCAAGAGCGGGAGCGAAAAGCCCCATCTATGGATGTTGGCCGGTCCAGCCTGCCCCTGCCAGCAGCTGCATCATTTTGTCTCCTGATTATAGCCTAGAGCTGCTGGCGTTGGAAGGTAATGAATGCATTCTAACATAAATAAAAATAAATAAATTAATGTTATTCCTGAGAACAAAGTTTGTAAAGGTATCTCGGTGAAGATGTACAACAAACAGTTATTAAAGCTCTGATAACGCTGAGATTGAAAAGGTGCTTGGAAAAGAGAAGTTTGAGCAATTTTCTTCTTCAATCTATATATATATATATATATATATATATGTTTATGTGAATTCGCCATGAACTGCATCTCTCTTACATCTCATAATAAGCAGGCGATGCAGATTGGTTGTAATTCTAGCGGATCGGATTGTCTGCCTTGTGTCGCTTCCTAATAATTTTTGTAACTTAAATGTTGAGATCCAGAGTATGCCATCTCTCCCGCTAACCACGTGCTGCTAATTTGCTCCTCTGTTTTGTTTTCATTTCCTTCTTATTTATCTTTTCATTAAAAAAAGTGACTTCTAATCATTAAGCATTTTTTCTTACAATTCTGCATAATTACGCCATTCAGCTTTTAGTGGGGAACAAATAATCAAAGGAACAAAATTGGTAAAAACCTTTCACATCTCCAATTTTTAAAAAATTGGAATTATTTGCAAGTTTTTGGGCTGAATTGGCAGATATACATTGTAAAAGCTATTGTGGGATCAACTGAAGCTAAAGATAGAAAAGCCCTTTCTATAGAGTCAAAAGAAACAGAGGATTCATCTTGTGAGAATCAATCATCACGCATTACAATTCAAGCTCCAATGAGTAAACCAGAAAATCTACCCAGAAATGCATGGAAGCGAAAGCAAAGCAAACCTAGGCCTGCTAACTAAGCCAAAGCGTAAGGACATGGCATCTTTCTCATGACCTCAAACTTAGAGATATGGTTGTAAATTTTAGGAATTTTTGATAGGCAATCTTGTAGAACCTCACATAGCACTGACCTGTAGTTTTTGTCTTTGTTGGCCCCTCCAAATCAAAGTAATTATGTGGGGTGGTAGAAAATTATTATCCTCAATGCCTATGTCAGCTGCTGCTTCTATTTTGAAATCTAGCTTGATATTTGGCACTATTGCAACATGTTTTAATATATGGAAATTTACATACATGCCACGCTATTCTTATGTATTGACATGTCTGATACCTAAGATTTGATGTTATAAATCTATGCATGAAAATGTGTATTTCATTTTTAAAAAGATTAGTAATCGTGCTATTTTTTGTTTGATGTTAAAGAATTGACAATTGAGTGGTATGCATATAAATATCAGAGTTTAGGTGGTTGATATGTAAATATATAATAATTGGGAGTATGTATGTGAATGCCCCTTTAATATACTATGGTTCAAATTTTATGGTACTCTCTTATTATTTTGAAGTTCTTTATGTACTGTGCCTGGTGTCAGTTGCTCTCTTTCAACTATTTTGGTTGGCATGTAGTTAGACACGAAAGGGAAGGTATCTTTTATTCAGTCTTATTTTGTTTACTTTTTTAAATTATTATTTTATCATACCAACACTCATCATAACTTGCGGAATTAGGACTCAGTGAGTGATGAATTAATTTAACTAAATCATTAAAAACATATTTGACATATTTCATTTCATAATTTATTTATATGCATATACTCGAAAGAGTGAAAAATCATGATACAGAGTTGTTAAATCTAATATGATAAAATACGTGCCTAAAAGTCAGTATAGGCTTCCAAAATATTGAAATGTAAAAGCTGTACAAAATGCATCTGATTAGTCCCTTACCCTTTCTTGAAAGTAACACGAAGTGAGCAATAAAGAGTTCAGTGGAATAGTCATTGTTAAAATAAAATTTTATAGATGGAAAAGAAATGCGCATACTCATACGTAGCTTGTGTGTATATCCACAACAAATATCACATTGTTATAATTGTATAAAATATGTGAAAGAAAATGCATGTAATGCAAAGTGTCATGGTTGTTGTATAATAAATATATTTCATCCATTCATGTGCAATCATAAGCATATTTTTGAAAGTCATCAATCTAATCATAAATATGTCACTTGTACTTGTATAAGTCTCAGTTATTTTCATGTCCTGCAATGTTATGGGTCGTCACCCAGCTTGAATGCTATTTAAACTATTGATAAATATTTGAGTCTCTCCCAAAATAGTAGCTATAAATAGCTCATTTGGTACCAACTGTTCCCTACTTTCTGTCGTCATCTGATTTCAAAAATTTTTGGAGTTTCGTCTCCGTCTGAATATTAGAAGTCGAGAATCTCATCATTCCATATCATATGAACTTACAAGTATTAATATAATAGTCTAACTTTAACACCACTTATGACATTTCTTAAATCATAATATTAATAATAAGTATTTATCATGGGCATTTCATATATCATATGCATGAATCATAATAAATGAATACTTGCAAACAATGATTTCATAAACATGTTCATCAGATTCAAAACATAGTAAAATCATTGGTATCGTAAGTGATAAATTAAATTTGTATTCATACAGTTAATGCAACTATTCATACATAATATCTAGAAAATTTTAGATTCAATAATATCAGACACATAATAACTTGGAAACCAAAATAGAGTTATTTTTCTAAAGTTAACACATGATTATTTCACCTGAATTAACATAGAAGCGTTACGATTAGTCTCTCAAGCTCACCGTCTAGTGTAAATAATCTAGAATTTGTAAACCTCTTTAAATTTTATAAAATCTTGCTTATTTCGCCATTTAACCCCAAGCATAACTTTTTTTACATCAACTGGGCTTCTCTGCATAAGAACCTTTTCGGATACCTACCTAATCCTTTGTCCTTTTCTTCATTCCTCTTATCCCTTCTCTGTTAACTATGAACTGGACCTAGCAAAGAGCGTAACTCTCGGTTCACTAGCCACAGTAACAAGAATTACAGAATGCTTGAATTCATAGCAAATGTAAAAGAAAAAACGTAGAGAAGGAAATGAATGTCAAAAATATTGCAAAAGATGGTTTCCCACTCATAGTTATCTCCTTAGAGCCTCGAATCACCACTTGCGGCTTCTTGTGGGACACACCGTAATGCCTGCTACAGTGCCGGATCGCAAAATCCTTCAGCCAAGTGAAACCGAGAATAGGGAGAGGAGAGAATAAGGGAAATGCAGCACATGAATGTGATCCCACTGAATCCCCTCTGTTCGATCAAATCCAGCCATTGCATGCACCATAAGTGCGGAAGAACGAGTCTGTTGGGAAGAGTGACAAGCTTAGGTAGAGTAATAAAAAGATCAGGATTAATTTAAGGTAATTACACTTATAACTTCATAAATTTATATATTCCCGTGCATTTTAAATTCATGTATAGTGTTATATATTAAATTGATTGATTCAAGTGTAGACTTTTATAAAATTGATATAGTCAAATTATGAGGGAAATTTTTACTTGATTTTTTTAAATTTGATTTTACATCAACCTCCCTTAAAGATGAGAAAAGGGTTTAATGTTAAGATCACATTTCAAAATTTTAGAAGGCAGATGAAATTGTGGATGGGATATTACTTGGAGATTTCACCCTTATGTTTTTAGGACTTGAAAATTTAAAGTTCGAGGATTTTCATAGGCAAAAGTCCTTATGATTACCCTCTCAATAATAGAAGAGTACTTTTGATTATGGTTAATGACTAGGATGCCAATTGCTCAACTTGTAGTTGCAACAATTTTAGAGTTTTTATATGTAGAAAATTGATCACATTGAGTTTATAGCAGATGGTGTAGGGGAAAATGACGAATCTCATCTAGAATCAAGATCCAATGATTATGCAATAGTTTATCGAGGATGACAAACTTAATATTTATTTAAGCTCGCAATGATCTATTGTTGTATTAAATTTATTACTATATTTACACTAAAAATAATATCATGTCCATAAGAACATGGTTCAAGCCCTCTATTCTCGTGATTTGGTCATTGCATATATATATATATATATATATATAT
>JXCR01144129.1:2619-56813 GCA_002079205.1 Phalaenopsis hybrid cultivar | reverse complement strand
ATATATATATATATATATTCATGGGATATATTGGCCCGATGGCGAAACCCAGCGTTAGCCTTCGGCTTTCACTCCATCTTCCTCGTCGTGCTACTGTTCCATAGGCTTTGGACACAGACTTGCACGCCTTTGGTTGCGTCACAAACTGCTCCGTTCTCCGTCATTGTCTGCGTTCGAGTGCGTTGGTCGAGCCTTCGTCCCAGTTGCAAACTGCGTTCTTGTCTGCTACCTACGTTGCGATATTCCGGTCGCAGCCTTCTTCCCCGGTCGCAGTTTGTGGCCTTTTTTGTCTGCTTACGAGATTTGTGTTCCCTAATTTTGGTTCCAGTTTGGGGGAATGGCCCCGAGTTATGCGGCGTCTGTCTCTGGGGGTTCTAATGCTGGAGCAGGCGGCTGTTCCTGTTTCTTCCCTTAAGAATTTCATGACGCACATGAAACTGGAGGTGGTTATACCTTTATTAAAATACCGGGAAAAAAGAATGGAAAACCCGCTTTGTTTCTCACTGATGAGGAAACAAGTATATTGGCTTTAGCATGTAGACATACTCTTGTTGGGAAATTTCCGTATGGAAATCCCAAACTTGAGATTGTTAGAAAGCATTTTGATTCTTTTAAACTCACAGGGAGTTGGAAAGTTGGTTCGCTAGATGGCCGTCATGTTCTCATACAACTCTCAAATGACGTTGATTATACCCAACTCTTTGCTTAAAAAGTCCTCAAAATTGATAATCGCTTTATGAAAATTCTGAAATGGACAGTGGATTTTGATCCTAAATTGGAATCACCTATTATCCTGGTTTGGGTTAATTTTCCAGGGCTCAAGGTGCATCTCTTCAAGTATGAAACCCTTTATACATTCGCAACTACTTTTGGGAAACCGTTGAAGGTCGATACTCCCACGCGTGATACAATTAGGTCATCTGAAGCTTGTGTGCTTGTAGAGCGCAACACCACTCAACCCTTTCTAGGGAAGATTTGGATTAGCTCCCCTCATCAGGGTTATTGGCTGAAGATTGTGATGGTACCTCATCCCCAATACTGCTATCACTGTGGAATGTTTGGTCATAGCTCTTCCTCCTGTTATCAGTTGCATCCCCATCTTCGGTCTGCTGTAGCCCACCTCCTGTTTCTTCTGCGGAGGTTATACCCTCTTCCTCACTGCCTATGATACCTACTGTTATGCCCATGGTGGATACGATGCAAAATGGTTTGTCTACTGATATTGTTTTGGAAAATGTTGATAAGGGTCGTTTGTTGGAGGTGAGTCAGGTGGTTGCCCCTGGAAGGCAGGACGTGGTCACTGCCCCTTCTTCTATTGAAGTGGACATACTGCCCTCTTAGGCTCTACCTACCGTGGAGGGTGCTCATGCTCTCCTCTATGAGGTGATTGAAGATAGGGATGAAGCGAACATTCACATTCAGATGACGGAAAAGGTGTCTCCTAGTACTAATGAGGAAGATTTAAAGCCAAACACAAATCATCTTACTACTATTAATCAGTTGGTAGAAATACCTGTTGAGAGGGTAGGTGTTTCCCAAGTTTTGGAAGACTGTCCTACATAAACTCAGGAACTATCACTGCAGCTGCCTTTACTTCTACATTTCAGACTAAACAGTCTTCAGAAGATGAATGACAGGTTTACACTTCTCGGCGGGGGAAGAAGGCTGGGGACACTGTTCAGCTTGGAAACTTAATGGATGATACCTTGGTCACTCCTGGCAATGGAACAACACTTCAGAGTTTGCTATCTGGATCCGCTCCAAGAACCAGAGGAAGAGGCATGTCTAAATTGTTTTGTCCATAGACACTTATTTTTGCATGTTTTTTTTTTAGTCTTTTGTTTCTTTTTGTTGGGATATCTTTGCACCATGTATCGTATGAGTAGGGCATCATCTATTGAGCCCTCTCATACAACTTTTTTGTATCCTTTTTTATTTCAATATAATATATATAGATAACATCCAAATTTTTAATTACTGCAGCTTTTAAAGTCCCACATATATCTTGATAAATTCTCTTTAAATCATGTGAAGTGGTGGTGGTGGTTGAAGGTTTTCCATGATTATGATTTTGTGGCACTTTAGTCCTCTTTTATTCCATTAATTTCTTTATATCTGATTTGAGAACCTTTGGTCTTTTACAATTGAAAACTTGGACAGTTCAAGGATTTAAATCAGCATTTTTTTTTTTATAAAGATTGAATTCTAAATTATAACTTTAGAGATGATTTGTGCTTATCTTAAATTCTTGGAGTTATTTTGTTGCTCTACTTACTTCTCCACATGATTTAACTACTACCTGTATCTTGAGAAAGTAATTACAAGTTGCAGCTTGGCGATATAGTGTTGCTTTTCTTATTTCTCTACAAATTTAAGTTAATACTTGCATTTTGAGAGAGTGATCATGAGTTGCAGCCTGGCATTACCTATGATTCCTATTTCATGAATAAAATGAATCAAAGAATGAATTCTAATCTCACATACTCTCCTGAAATCCGAAGGTCAAGAATATTTACATACATATCACTTGCATCTTCATAGATAATCCTTGAATTTTCCTTTACTTATACATCACATCAATCATTTATAAAAAACATATGTTCCATTGTTGAAGATATCGTTGATAGTTTTTCATATGCTGTGAGATAATTTTGAGCTGTGCAAATATATATAGGACAAGTTTTAGGTGTTGTATATGTAAACAAGTGGAAATTAAGTGATATGCATGAAAATCTTCTTTCGTGTTAAAATAATGCTGATGTTATTTTGTCCATAGTGATCATCAGGAGTATCATTTACTGGACTTTAGTGGAATAATTTTAATTATCACCATGTTGTAGTTCTCGGTTGGAACATTCAGCTAATTGCTAGAAGTTTACTTTTACATTTAATCTATGAGAAGTTAAGTCACTTGTAGTTGGATTGGTCAATAGGCCTGCTTGTGTAGTATGATAATGACTGTTTATGGAAATTTAAGTAAAATCATATAAAAGTCTCATATTTACCCATGAGTCATTCGATTCTTGTAGCTTTGGATTTTAAAAAAAATCTGGATTTTTTCTGAATGTCATTGTTGCTGCTATGAATCATGGAAACCTCACCAAATTCATTTTTGGGGCATTCATTTCCCTTTGACTCAATTATTTGAATAACAAATTTTCACTTATGTGAAAGCGTATGAAATATCAAAGTGGTCTGTAAGTTGAAAATACGGGGTAAAGGCAATGATATATAACATACACTCATGCTTATATAGCTGAAACTTTTAAACCAATATCTAATTAGTAGTTACCCTTCTCACTTCTATAGATTGTTGGTGGTTTTAAACCCAGTATTGGATGACTTGTGAACCATGGCTTTATAGTGTCGATTATTGAAATTTAGAAAACATCACATACATAAACAACATATACATGCGGAATATATACGATCGGGGAGGCTTACCTTTTATGTGCTCACTTGTCAGTTAGCTGATAGGGTTTGAAGTTGCCCAACCTTAGGGTGTCTTGATGGGGGCTTTTGATTAATATTGATCTGTAGACTTTGACATCTTGTTTTCCTGCGAGATTTTGATGGATGAAAAGTCTATAGCTAAGTCCATCCCCAATTTAAATTTTTATACCCCTTTTGATTTTTCATATGCATGTCACTTAACTTTTTTATGAAAATATACGTGCTCAAATTTCCATAGTTAAATTTCAATTTTTTGTCTAACCATTTTCTCTTTTATACATTTTTATTATATAACTATAATTTGTTTTATAGAATCACCAGAGATGACCTGTATGCACAGGCCTTTCCTCTTATACTGCACTTTAATGTACATATTTGATCATATTTGTCCTATTATTACTGCTGCTACTCTTTATTGGTTTTTTTACTCTTTGCTTTTTTTTTCTTTATCGCTTTTTTGGCATGTTTTTATATAATCCTAGGGCAGTAAACATAGGACATATGTTTAGGATTAGATTCCCAATAGCACATAGCCAAAATACACCTTTTAATTTAACTCCTTTCAAAATTCCATAACAAAACATTTTCAAAACTACAAATAATATTTTTTAAAATTCAATAAACTAATAATTCTTCACCGTTTTGAATTTAAGGTTGCTAGAGAGAATTCTCCGGTCTAAATAAGTTTAGCAGCTCATTTAGACTAAGTAAATCCAAAATTAACAGTTATGTCGGGACGAAGAAACCATGTGATCTTAACCGGCGTTGCTTAACATAAATTAAAATCCTCATTTTCCTTCAACAACAACAAACACCAATTAAAAATATATTGTACAAGAACACATTAAATATCTAAAATAAGTTACTTAAAATATGTTCCCTCTTCTATCTCCCCTCTTCTCAGAATGAGACAATGATGTCGTCGACTGATGATTCATCTCCGGGCAACGGTCGAGACAACAACAGAAAGTGGAAGGAATTTCAATTGAACTTCCACAGACTTAAATAACATACACCCATATGACTTCGAGGTTGTTTTTCTGGTACGATGTAAATCATCACACTATCTTTTAAGACTTCATACGATTGTATATTGTACGATATAAGTCTTAAACTTTGTTTAGAATTCTGATGTTGTCATTCAATACAACGTAAATCCTATTTTCTCTGGTCATTTACATATGATATGCAGATATAAATCTCGAATGTCTAAATAATTTACCAAACTGAAACATTAAATATTTTCCCCTTCAAAGATGTAAAGTCAAACCATGAGTTAGTTTGAGACGTCACTAAAGCTTCTTCATTATTTTCGACATCTCCTACTATTTATTTCTTTGGGTTCCAAAAGTAACTGTTCCACGTTAAGTCATTCTCATTTGAATTTCCTATAACCAATCAAATGAACTGTGAATTAGAATCAGTCGTCATAAAGCCGATTGACCTTGGCTCATTGTTGCAATCAAGAAGCGATGCAAGCCCAAGAAATATTTAGATCATAAACATAATATGCTTGGCTTGTTCTCTTCCTCTGGTATGTGACTTGCAACCAAACTATCCATCACGTGGAGCTTGCTAATTTCAGTCTCTGACCTATCCTTTCAGTACTTACTTTCTACAACATGTTTTTGCTCCAAAAATGAAGAACCTTCTCCTACACTTCTTCCAAAGGACCTCCTCTCCCGTACCATAATCAAATTTGCTCCACGGTCATTGTACAATGTGCCAAGCTGTTGGATAAGAAAGTCAGTCCTCAAAGAGGAGAATGCGCGATGGTTGGAATGTGGGTTGTTGAATATTGAGGAGAATGGGACAGTGGTTCAAAGCGCTACTAATTAAATGCTTAGTGGTGGCCAAAGAGATGATTTGGAGGGTAGCTGAGTTGGCCAAATTCCGATCATGATGCGATGAAATTATGCTTTTCCCCCTTCTATTATTGCACCAAGTACATCATGGCCCAACAAAGCCCAAATCATGTACATCATTGATAGCTATAAAATTGAGAATATCATGACCCCCTTTGCTAAGAGTAAAAGGTTTTCCACCTTTTTATACTGTTGGCTAAAAATATACTTGAAGTCTCCCCCAATAATGTTGGAAATTAAACTTGATTTAATTTGGGATTTTAATTGAGCCCATACTAGGGAATAGTCTTTAGAAAATTCTAGATACTTTATGGAGAAATATTTAGAAGATTATAGTGATGAACTTTGAAGGAGTGATTTAGAGAATTCTAGAAAATGTAACTAATGACTTTTGTAATAGAATAAAGGAAAATATTCTATAGATTAAATAGTAGTAATTAGATTGAAATGTGCTTGCACAATCCTAATGGGTTGTCACTAGGATAAAAAGGTGTGTGTGTTTGAGTTTTGTATCAAGTAGAATCAATATTCAAAATAATATTGTCAAGTGTCCCAAACATTGCTACAATGATCCATCTTGGCTCTGACATCTTCTATTTGAGCATCTTAATTTTGGAGGATTGAAGTTATTATCAAAGAATAAAATGGTGAGAGATATACCCTACATCAATCACGCTGGCCAGATATGTGAAGTCCACTTGCTCATGAAGCAATTTAGAAAGAGCTTTCCAAAGGAATCAAATTCAAGAACATAAATGTCACTTTATCTCATACATAAGGATGTATGTGGTCCAACCAAGCCAAGCTCTCTCGATAAGAGTAATTACTTCCTTCTCTTCTTAGATGATTTTTAAGAAAAAAACTTGGATGTATTTTAAGTAATCAAAAAATTTAAAGCCTTTATGGAGAAAGAAATCAGTCTTGAGATTGAACTATGTGATCTGATTGAGGAGGAGAGTTTACTTCAAAGGAATTTCAAGAATTTTGTGAAGCCAATGAAATACATCAACCATTGACCATCCCAAGATCTCCTCAACAAAATGGTGTGACCAAAAGAAAGAATCGAAGTGTTTTTGACATATCTCAAAGTTTGGTCAAGAGTAAAAGGCCACCTAAGGAATTTTGGGCCGAAGTTGTTGCATGCACGGTTTACTTGTCCGATCGATCTCCAACAAGAAGTGTGTGGGGAATGACGCTCTAGGAATCATGGAGTGTATGGAAGCTTGGTATATCCCATCTAAGAGTCTTTGGAAGTGTAGCCCATGTGCATGTATCAGATGGGTTGCAAAGTAAACTGGATGACAAGAGTGAGAAGTACATTTTCATCGATTATGACTCCAGCTCAAAAGTCTATATGTTATACAATCCAAACACTATGAAGACAATTATCAACTGTGATGTTGTGTTTGAAAAAGAAGGAGAACATTTATGGGACCCCAATGATGATCACTACAACTTCTTTAAGGCTGAAGAAGGGGAGAAACCAAGGATGGAGTAAGAAAGAAATGAGCCCACTACACTAACTGCAAGTACTCAAGAGGACCCATCTTCTTTATCATCTTCAAGTGGAGGGTCAAGCAAAAAGTACTACGCTTTAGAAGTTTATAGCAAATTTACAAGATAAATGAGAATCAACTCAATCTAACTCTCCTGTCTCTTTGTTAATTATGAACATGTGAATTTTCAAGAAGCCATGCAAAGTAAGCACTAGAAGAATGCAAAGGACAAAGAAATCAAGGGGATCGAGAAGAACAATGCATTGGAGCTAACTGCACTTCCAACTGGGCACAGTGCAACTGATGCAAAATGGGTGTACAAAGAAAAAAAGAATGTCAAAGAAGTAGAGAAATATAAGACAAGATTAGTGGTGAAAGGTTTCCTCTAGCTTCTCCTCCGTCGTCGAGCACAATACCTCCATTACCCCTACCACTTGCCACCGCTGCCGTCTCGCCTGCCTCTGCTGCCTCTGCTGCCTCATCCTCCTCCTCCTCATCATCTTCCTCGTCACCCACTTCACCATCACTTTCCGATCCGCCCTCCTCCCCTTTATCCCCTCCTTTCATCTCCACCACCTCAACACAACGCTCATCACCTTCATCCTCATCTATGATGGCAACGGTGATGCCTACGTCTCCCTTTCATCTGAAATCGTTATCATAATTTTGAACGAGAATGTACTTGCAGGGTTACGATATGAAGAGTCTAGGGTTTTGGTGTCGGCTGAGAGAGATGAGTTGAGGTTTGAGGAGGTAGTGGTGCCAAGGTTTAGGTAGGTGGGGAGGAGTTCGAGTGAGTTGAGGTTGAGAACGGTGGTGAAGGAGAGTTATTTACTTGGGAAGTATGTGAAGGTGATGGGGAGAGGGAAGATGATGATGGTTGTCAAGCATTTACCATATTCTGAACAGACGTAAACTACGTCTTTTTCATTGCGAATTTATTTTCAAAAAATAGAAATATAATTTACCATATTCTGAACAAAAGTTGGTTGTCAGGCATTGCTAATATGGGACTTCAGATGCATTTTTTTTTATCTTTTGGGTGTTGAAAATAATGGGCAAAATTAGTTTATGTAGCTTGTAATTGTTAGTTTCACAGCAATGACCCGTGTTGTATTTTACACTAAAGCCCTTAGTTGACTATATTGTTTACATCATCAACATAAATTAATGATTTGTTTTTTGTATTTTCTATAATTTTACGTGTTTTTTCATAAGTTAATCCAAATTCTCATTATGGGTCCGTTTGGGGTAGCTTATAAGTGCGGGCGGCGTTTTCAAAACGTTGTCATACCGTTTGGTTCGCACGTTTCACCAGCTTATCCGAAACTGCGTTTGGGTTTTTACACTAAACGCGGGTCGCAGGTAGACCCTTGCGCCGCGTTTCAGGATAAGTAGCTTATCCTGAAACACACAAGCTGCCCCAAACAAACCCTAAATCATAGAAAACGTGCATGCAATAAAATGGTATAATACGAAAATTATATGATAGATTGTGTCATAAGAGAAACAAGGCATATGAGAGAAATGGTATCATATGAAAATTTGATGCAATATAAATGTTTTAGTATTGTGGTGTTTACTTCAAATCAACTTAGAGCTATATTAATGATCAATGGATGGAAAGAATTAGCTCATCAAATTTTAATCAAGATATATCTTAGTCTTTCAATTTGTTTGATGATAAGCATAGTATAAGTTCACTTTTTTTTCATGTTTTATACTCATTTTAAAATAAATTTAACAATTTTAAGATTTATCATGACTAAAATTTGATAGAGGATACAACCCACATATTTTTCCTCGGCGTTGAGTTTAGTTTGCTATAAATCTCTCATAAAACTAATATGTTGTTTCCCGATTTGTTGGTGAATCACCCCAAGGAAAAAAGTGAGAAATAGAGAGATAAAGAGAGGAATTGAGCACTAAAAATTTTGTCTATTAGTGGTTTCTCATAAAACGATCTCTCTATTTATAGGGGAGATGATACAATATGTGATTTTACATATTTGTTATTTCTGTAATGGGGCTATCACAAGATATTTTACGTATTTTACATGCATGAGCATGTTGCTCAGATGTCATATAATTGGGTTAGCTGGATTCAATTAGCTTCGGGTCGGCAGAACTAGCTTAGTGTTGACCTCATTTTTGGTTGAGATATAGTTTTTTCTCTTTAGTAGCCTAAGGTCAAGCCATAAAGCTTTCCTATTTACTATTCCTAGAGGACTAGAATGGAACCCTCACAATTAGAAAATCCAGACCCTTCTTTGTTCAACTTGAAGTTCCACATGTTGGTCCTAACCTCTAGCACTTAGTAGGTAGGGTCAATATGGAGGAGCTCAAGGGGAGTCCCCCATAGGATGGTCTGACCTTAGGACTAACCCTGGATGATCTGGTTTTGGTGGAGCTAAATTACACACACTACATTCTCTCACATACCCTAAACCCTTTGACCCCTTAGGTTGGTCTCATGAGTCCTTTTAGAAAGCTCATGTGGATGACCCTGTACCCCTAGTCTTTGGCTAAGAGAGTTAGAACCAGCACATTGAGCATCCAAAATGAATCCTCATATGGATCCTATTGGTTTAGTACGACTTCATGGCTTGTTGGCCCATTTTGGCCCAAAATCACCAAATTACCAAAATACCCCTACAACCTCAATCTTTGCCAAAAACCCCAAAATTACCAAAAATACCCAAATTGGCCCAAAAATCATCTCAAACCCCCAACACTACTTATATTGACAAAAATTCACAAAAATTACTAAATTCCCAAAATACCCCCCAAAATGCCCAAAATTACCAAAATATCCCTCATGACCTAAAAATTCCAATATCATCCCAAATATTCCCAATTTCAATTTTTGATCATCAATTTGACCAATTTTTTATCTAATTTAACCAAAAGCCCCAATTTGCTCTTAAAGGTTCAAACGTCCCCAAATCAGCACCAATCTTAGCCCAATTTATCCCAATATTGCCCAATTTCAATTGAAAATAAAAATTCAACATCCCCAATCCTAATATAAATAAAATTCAAGCCCAATTTGACCCAATTGCAAGCCCAATTTCACCCAAATCAAAAAGACCTAATTTTGACCATATGCCTAAATCCATCAAATTAACCCATCGATTCAACTCAAAATCACTTAAAATTTTGCCAAATCCTTCATGACATATTCCTACACCAAAATAAACATTCAATTACCCCAAATTTTATCCCAAACTCAATTTCCATTTTAAAAACCCAAATCCTTAAGTCATTCCAAAAAGCCCAAATTCAATTAAAAGCCCACATGATGAATTTTATCCCCATCATCCATTCAATAAAAATCATTCCTAAAGTTCTAAATCCAAAATCAATCATCAAGCCAAACTTCACCAAAAATACCAAATAAATCCAAAATCCATCCTCATGAAAATTAGTCAAGCCACATGCAAGCCATGAAGCCACTCTCAAGCCATAGAAAAGCCATGAGAGCCTTGCCACATCATCAAACATTTAATGGCAAGAGGACAAGCCACTTTCAAACTTCTTTAAAAAGGTTTTTAACCCTTTTAATTATTCCTCTAAACCTCATACTTAACCAAACCACTTGGATGGGGACTTCTCCACACCAATTTAGTTGACCCATCGAATCCTCTTCAGCTCAAGGCCAACCTTGGTTGCTAAACCCAACCCAAACCATGCCTTTACCCAATTTGACCCAAAATGGCCCTTTTTCCATACTATTTCAAGCCCATACCCTTACACATGACCAACCCCAATTGACTTCACCAAGACCAAGCCTTGACCTCCCTAAGCTGGATGGTGACCACTCTTTGGCCGGTCAGCCACCTTGGTGGCCGGAAAACCCAAAATCAAAAGCTCCACCATGCCCAAAACTCAAAATTAAACTCATCCAAGCTGGCTCATCCCAATTATATTTTTTCCACATTGTTGGCATCCACATAAGCAACTTAGGACACCCATCAATTGCCCCTGGTGGCCTCTCCTTCCCCATCTATTTAAACCCTCCCTCCATGGCCAAAGGAGGAGAGCTTGAAATTCCTTGGGGAGACTCTGCCAAATTGTTTTCAAAGCTTCTTCAAGACCTCCTAAGTGAAATGCAATCATTTTCTAGCCCTCTCCTCCATTGACCAAAGCCAATTTTTCAACCCTAATTTGAGGCCGAAACTGGATACTCGCCAAACCTCCACCAAATCCAAATTAATTGTACCCACACCATCCCCACGTCAAGAGAAGAAGATCACCTACAAAAGCTCCATCACCAGGGCACCCTAAGGTGGACTTTGACCAACATCTCAAATCAACTTTGGTCAAAATCATATCTAGGCGATTCACCCTGGCTTGAGGCTCCATCCCTAGGCTATTGGGACCCCCACAAAGCTTCCACAAGAATCCAATCGAGGCTACCCCTCTTGGACCAAGGTATTGAAAGTTAACCCTAAACCGAGCTTCATTTCACTCTCCATTCGGATAGAGTTGATTTAAGGGTCAGTTAACCGTATATATATGTTCTCCTAGTCAAGATGAGTCTATAGAAAGAAACCGCACTTGATTTGGTTAAGAATCGAGCGAGATATTAACCCTAGAAAATGGATAGTTTGTGGGCTTGATTCGTTGAGGATGATGACCACGCGCCGTCCGATCAAGCGTGTATCACTTGGATGGTCCTGATCACACCAAACAAAGCTACGATTCGAAAATGGAGAGCTGATGCGGACAACGATGCCTAATCCCGCGGCGACACGCATCTCTTCGACGCGTACGAGGCTGACGCAGATAAGTAGAAAATTAGGGGATTTTTCTTATTTATTTAATTCCCAAAATTTCAAAAATGCATAACTTTGTTTAGAAAAATCATAAAAATAAAATAAAAATACAGTGTTGCTAAGTGAGGAGAGGAGAACAATGTGAAAATATTTTCAAGTTTATTTGATGCATATATTATTTTTAATTAATTAAATGGTGTTTTCCTTAGTTTAACTTTCCATTTGCATAGACATTTCACCATGACTTGAGCTTTGGGGCTTTTATTCTACATGTTATTAGGATGTTCTTTATGATTTTTCCAAGATTAGGGGAGATCTCTAGGCATAGATATCTAATTTTCAAGTTAATGGTCACTATTTTTGTATAATATTATAATAATTAAAATACAAAACTTATTTTGGTGGGTTCACTGTGGTCAGAAGATCCTACGAAAAATATCAACTAGTTTAATTCATTTTAAATAACCCTAATTGTCACCAACACTAAAAATGAAAAGAAAATTAATTTGGAATAATTATAAAAGTAAATAATATAAAAACTATTCCACACTATAATTTAATGTTAAAAGATCTCCCCATAAAAATTTCAAGTCAATTGGAGTTAATTTGACCACTCAAATGGATTAATTGAGTGAAATGACATTTTTGGCATTAAAATAATCATAATAATTAAAATATAATTCAAAAACATCACCAAATTAGTTTTGGTAGCTCCTTATGATTAGCGGAACCTAAGGAAAATAAAATTGGAATTAAAATTAATACTTCATGTTTTTGAGTTATTTTAAGCATATAAATTAATTGAATTTAATTAAAAATCATAAAAATCATAAAAATCACAAAGTTGTAAAAACACACGAAAATATCACATTTGGCTTCCTGGTCATCTAGAACTAATTAAAATATTTTTATTAATTGTCTAAGTCAAGATATTAATTTTAAAAGGCTTAAAAATGAATTTTCTCTAATTTTTCACTAAAATAATTCTAATAATTAAAATATGAATAAAAAAATATAAAATTTGTTTCTTTGGGTCCCCTGGGCTCAGATAAATTTAATAAAAATATAAAACTTAAGTTCCATTTAAATATTATTTTATATTTAGTTAATACTAAAAACCAACATATAATTTTAATAAATAAATTAAATTTCTAAAAAATCATGAAAATTGGTCCAAGTGGTCTTCTAACCTAGGTGAACTCCAATAATTTTCTTAAGGACAGATGTTTTATTTTAGTTGAGTTATTAAATTTTCATTGAAAATCCCTATTTTTCATTAAAAATAATTATGAAATTAAATAAATTCAGAAAATCATATTTTCTCCTCTCATGTTTTAATTAACCCATGAGTGGGGTAACATAAAACTTTTAAGTCATTTGAGTCTAATTTATTTAATTATAGGGTACTAAGACCTTAGGGGCAAAAGTGTAATTTTTGGAATTTTGAGCTTAATTAATATTTAGGCCTAACCAAGAGGGTAAATGGGTAATGAATGATCTTAAAATAACATGTCTTGATGATTGAAACACAAAAAGGGATAAGTGGTAGAAACCAATTCCATTTTGGTCTTATAACAGATAAATTTACAATTTTTCAAAATTAATGAAATTTAGAAGAATATTTAAATAGGGAGATATCAAGGTGAGGAGTTTTTAGAAGATTATAACTCATTGATTTTAAGCTCCAACTAATAGTTTTTGGATGATTTATAATTCATGATAAGGATTAAGAATATAAATATAAACATAAAAAATTTTTTTTTCTTAAAATTATAAATCCACCCATTAAATCTTAAGAGTTTAGTAGTGAACTAGGCTTAATCAAAATATTGTCTAATGAAGTTTAGAAAATAACTTATAATTAATTTAAAACCTTCCAAAAAACTGCAAGCATATTCTTTAAAATTAAATTCCTTAATTGAGTTGAGTTGCCCCCAAGGTTCTTTACCTATATAATTCATAAGTGAGATATCAAGTGATGATTACCCTATTTAAGGGATAATCAAACATCAATTTTACTGAGAATGAGGGTATTAAATGGGTGAACTATATAGCAAATATGATAAAACCATAATAAACTCAAGATAATTCCGGGGACCATGAAATGTCTGAGATATTGCCCAAAACTTCTTCATGATCCTTTGGAAGTCTTGAAGGACATGTGGGCTTATTATAATTTACTCAACGGAATCATCCTTAACATTTTAAATATACCAAAATATGACATAGGATTTGTAGGAATACTTTAAGCTTGTACTTCCTAATTTTTCTACAAGCATGCTTTAATTCCTACAAAATTATACATATATGTGCTTTACAAGTACTGAAGTTTCAGGTGGAGGAATAAGAAGACTCGTCAGGTACTCTTTTATAGTTTACAGTGCTTTCTTTTCTCGTACTTTCTACGTTGTACTTTTACGTTCATAAACTTGCATACTAAACAATGATGTCACCCTGCATGAAAACTAATACTTTTAGAATAGCCACAAAACTGAAACCAAATATAAAATCAACCAAGATAAAATCTACCCCCACAACATTCAAAATATAAGACAACTCAAAATTTAATCACAAACATTACAAAACAACAATTACAACTAAATTAAGTCGTCTCTATCCGATGATCGGGAACACCTCGGATGAGGTAACCTATGGTTGCTAACGAGATTTCCCACGGTTTGAAAGTATGGAACTCATTAAGTTGAGTTTAGTAAATTCATTTAGACTAAGTGAATCCAATAAAAAATAGTGGTACATGAATGAGGGAGCCGTAGGATCCTAACCGGTGTCACTTTAATCAACTTTAATATGCCCCATAATATTTAAATGACCATATCCATAGGGACATCTGATTTGGCATCATAAATGGACACATTAAAAAACTTAAACTTGTCACGATGAGGAGCTTGGAGCTAGCATTGTGGCCAGCATGACCATCTTCAACAGCAAGATGATCTACAACAATATATCTTTTCTTAGAATTAAACAGCAAGCCATAGGATTCGAGGTTGTTTGCTTATGCAACATAAATCCTCAACCTTTTCTTTAGGCCTTCGTATAGCTTTGCTATACAATTTAAGCCCTACCTGCTTTAGGATTTGAGATTGTCGTTTGTCACAACCTAAATCCTCACTTCTTCCAGGCTATTTGTGTGATCATTTCATACGAATATAATCCCTAATTAATAAAATTGACAAGATGAAATATTTAAATATTTCTCCTCTAAATTGAAGCCAAACCGTAGGATAGCTTGGGAAGTCACCAAGGTTCCCCTCAAGATCTGTGACATCTTCTAGTTCTTCTTCCTTTATATTCCAAAATAAAATGTTCCAAATTTGAGTCATTCCCCTTTCACACCTCTTTGTCCGATTTTGTTGAAAAATCCTAATCCTTTTGACCACTTTAAAGATAATATTCTCTGATTTTTATCGAGAGTTTTATTAGGTGACTCCGGTTATCTAAGGTGTAATTAACTATAGGGGCTTGCCCTTATAGGACGCATTCTCGAACCCAACTTAATATAAACCCTATTTAATTCTTCCTATTAAATAAAAAAAAATTTCGGTCAACATAAAAATGGTTTCGCAGACTTAAACGGATGTCATACAATCTTTGGTTCATTTAATCGAGCATTCACCAGTAAGTAATGTATTTATCCCTCGAGATAGGTGCATTGCTTACGGTATTAGGCTCGTTTATTTAAACTACTGAAGATATGAGATCGGTTCGGTCTTGTATTTTCAAAAATTTTAAATACTACTTTCTCCAAATTATATGTATTAAATTAAATTAAGACAGGTGTTAGGATCTTCATCCTAGCAGACAAAAACTTAACAACTCCTCAACTTTTTAGTACCGACACTCTGTAAGCTAGACTTACCGATTAGTTAGTCTAGCTTGACTGTACGTCCACCCTCGATCCCTCGATGAGGACTTCCTGTTGACAGAATGAGACTAGGCCATCGAGCAGCGAATGTATCATAGTACCTCGATAGACTATGTTAGTGTGGAGCCCAGTTTGGACCCCCTCCCGCTCTCGCTCTCTCGATCGCAAGAGATCGCGATCTCTCGCTCCTGCTCGATCGTGAATCGGCTCTTCCCGCTCCCGCTCTTTCGATCGGGCAACCGCGACTTTACAATTATGCCAACCGCTCCTGCCTGTGAAGAGAATCATCCCTTTGCTCCCTTTCTGTTCATGATAAAAGCCTTTAGATGGCTCTTCTACGGTTAACGAAGTCACATTTTTTTTTCTTCTTCGGGTTTCCTCAGAAAAAAGGAAGAGTTCTTTGGGCTTCCACAGAATAGTGGAAGAGAAATGCAAGGAGGTGTAGTTTCTTATGACTAAGGAAGAAGAAAGATGAAGAAGAATATTGTTCTCTCTTGACTTCTTCTTGGTGGCTTATGGCAGAAGAGAAATTGGTTTTATTTCTCTTGTAAGTTTATCTTCTTTGGTGTATCTCAATGCAGAGTTTCTTTGGTGTATCTCAGTGTAAAGAGAGAATAAGAGAGAGCAGTGAAGTGAGAGATTCCTCTTATAAGTCGAGGTGATCGACTGATGTAAACTCCTCAAGTAATAAAATCCTCTGCAACTCCGTGGACGTAGGCAATTTGCCAAATCACGTAAATCTATGTGTTCTTTTTTAGTGTGATTTTTATCATTCTATTTTTTGCTTTGTCGATCATTCTCCTGTTTAATTTATTGTTATACCACAAAAACTGGTTGGTGTATTGACAACGACTTTTTATGTACAAGAATTTATGAACCCAGATTTATTATTTATAATGATTTTATAAATTCACAATTTCAAACGCAAGTATATGTATCGCTCAAGTAATACAGGGCTCTAGTGGAGTCCCATTTATCAATCCCACAGGGAAGCGAGGTAAGAGGTTCTTAGTCAAATCCTATTCTACTACAATTAGTCCTTAGTTAGGAATGCTGATTAAAATGATGTTTTATCTATCAACTACTCCTAAATANAAATAAAGTGCAAGTAAAAACCATCACATTGATAATTAAATCAACTTCTAACATGCATCACAAAATCCTAAATATGAATTCTACTCATAACAAAAGAAAAGTAAAATGAAAACAACGACATAATCTTCTCACAACATGAATTATACTCATTACAAAAGAAAAGTAAAATGAAAACAACGGCATAATCTTCTCATAACTAAACATGAATTCTACTAATTACAAAAGAAAAATAAAATGAAAACAATGACATAATCTTCTCATACCATTATTTTAGAAACACATCACAAAGCACGAAGAAAACACAACGGAAAACTTCATTTCATCAAAGCAAATCTACTAGATCACAAAGCACGAAGAAAACACAACAGAAACTTCATTTAACCAAAGCAAATCCACTAGATATGAAGAACAAAATACTTAGCTTTTTCCCTTGAAAGAAGAAAACACAATGGAAACTTCATTTAACCAAAGCAAATCCACTAGATAAGTGTTTACAAAATAGAAAACACAACGGAAACTTCATTTAACCAAAGCAAATCCACTAGATAAGTGTTTACAAAACTATAAGATAATGAAGAACCCATACTTAGCCTTTTCCCTTTAAAGAAAGAAGAAAATCTCTCCACAAAGTCTCCCGCCGATCCATGCAATGCTAGAACATCTTCTTACAAATTCTCTCAAAATCTCCTCTCCAATCTCTCCAAAAGGGTAGAAATCTAAGTTTACAAAACCATAAGATAATAAAGAACACAATACTTAGCTTTTTCCCTTGAAAGAAAGAAGAAAATCTCTACCATATGCAATGCTAGAACATCTCCTTACAAATTCTCTCAAAATCCCCTCTCCAATCTCTCCAAAATGATAGAAATCCACATTTCTACTCCTATTCTAAGAAACCTAAACTTTCTCCACACTTTTCCTAATATTCCTCTCATACAAATCCCCTCTTTTTTTTAACCTAAATTCGTTTTTTTAAAGGATAGGTACGAAGTTTGAAGAGTTACCACAAGAATTCTTTCAAAAAGTGTCTAAATACGTTGAATTTCGACCANCTCTCCAATCTCTCCAAAAGGGTAGAAATCTACATTTCTACTCCTATTCTAAAATCCCTAAAATTTCTCCACGCTCTTCCTAACATTCCTCTCACATAAATCCCTCTTTTTCTAACTTAAACTCATATTTTTAAGAAAATATGGATGAAATTTGAAGAGTTTCCACAAGAATCCTTTCAAAAAGTGTCTAAATACGTTGAATTTCGACCCATAACCGTCTCGGACGCCATCGGCGGGCTTGAGGGCGTTGACGGCAAGTTTTTCTGTCATTTTTTGGTCTTCTCAAGTAAATCTCGTCGGTGGGCAGACTGCGCAGCTCCACCGTTTGGCTCCGTTTTAGCTCTGTTTCGCCCCATTTCAGTTGCGTTGTGTTCCTAACAGATAGCCCTACAAAATATACATGAAAATAACCTTCCTTTAAAGTGTTATTTCATTCAAAAATAGGCAAGAAGTGTAAAAGAGATTAAGCATCCAAAGACTTATCGAAAGGTGACAGGGCAAATTATCATTTCTTGCTTGTTTTTGCTTCAAATTGCACCGTTTTTGCATCTTTTTGCTCCAATGACCATAATTATTCATAACTGCAGCAAAACATAAAAAAATTCTTTAAAGTGTAATATCATCAAAATCAATATAAAATAGGTATGAAAATCTCAACATATTTTTCTTTGGTCATGTATATCTCGCAACAACCAACAACTGGTATCAGAGCTTTGTTCAGAGCTGAGGAAGAATGATGGCTGTAGATAAAGTGAAGGTTTCATGAATCAATAAATTTGATGGCACAAATTTTTGTGATTGGAGAATGCAGATAGAGGACTACCTCTATGGGAAGAAACTACATCTTCCGTTATTGGGGAAAATATTAGAAAGGATGGATGAGGCTGAATGGAATTTGTTGGATCGACAAGTTATGGGGGTTATTCGATTGACTCTATTGAGGTCCGTTGCACACAAAGTTTTCAAGGAGAGGACGACTACAAATCTCATGGGAGCCTTATCAGATATGTATGAAAAGCCATCGAAGAATAACAAGATGTACTTGATGAAGAACTTATTCAATTTGAAGATGGAGAAATGTGTTTCTATTGCTCAACACCTAAATGATTTTAATATTATCACAAATCAATTGACTTTCATTGAAATTGATTTTGATGATAAGATACGTGCACTGATATTGTTGGCATCATTGTCAAATAGTTGGGAAGCCATGAGGATGGCAGTTAGCAGTTCTGCAGGTAAATCTAAACTGAAATGTGATGATATTCATGATTTGATTTTGGCTGAGGAAGTTTGCATAAAAAATTCTGGCGAGATCTCAGGTTTGAGTTTGACATTGAATGTTGATTTCAGAGGGAGATCATAGGACATGAACTCAAATAAAAGGAGATCAAAACTAAAATCTGGTCAGCAGACAACCGCTGGAATTGTGGCAAGGATGACAACATAAAGAAGAACTGCATGAATCCCAAGAAGATAGAGAATGATAGCACAAATATGGTATCTGAAGAAGTACATGATGCACTTTTGTTGGTAATTCATAGTTTTGTTGATGATGCAAGTGAAGAGGATAGTGGGTCTGGGGCACCCATTTCTATTATTTCATAGACATATGATGGAGAACCAAAGAGCTATGAAGAAATCTTGTAAGATGAAAGTTTGAGCAAGTAGGAGCTAACAGAATTTCACTAGGGAAGAAGGCATTACACAACAAGTAGATGTATTATGTGAGGACTGAGCATGATGACAGTAAGAGGTACAAGGCTAAACTTGTTGAAAAAAAGCTTTCAGTAGAGGCAAGATATTGTCCATACAGTGGAAGTTGTAAGCAGAGACAAGAGTAATTCAGGAATTAGCTTGGAGGTGCAAAACTATATTGACCCTGCTGATATGTTGACTGAGGGTGTTACTCTTGAGAAACTAAAGTTCTGTGTAGCTTCAGTTGGTCTTCTGGAGTGAAGACAGGGCTTTGAGTTGTAGAGGTGGAGGATTCTTGGTGGAGGATTCATGTTTGAAATAAAAGGTGACACCGCCAGTGGAGGATATCAGTTCAAGAAAGGAGATGTTGTAGCAGGTGTACCGGTCTCCAAGTGGGAGATTTGTTAATGTGGAGCCTGATTTGGAATCCCTCCTGCTCTTGCTCTCCCAATCGAGAGAGATTGCGATCTCTCGCTTCTGCTCGATCGTGAATCGGTGCTTCTCGCTCCTACTCCTGCTCTTCTGATCGCGTGACTGCGAACTTACGGTTATGGCAACCACTCTTGCTTGTGAAGTGAAGCATCCCTTTGCTCCCTTTTTGTTCGTGATAAAAGTCTTTGGACGGCTCTCCTACGGTTAACGAAGTCATGATTTTTATGTCTCTTCTTCGAATTTCCTCGGGATAGAGGAAAAGTTCTTCGAGCTTCCACGAAATAGTGGAAGAGAAGTGTAAGGAGGAGTAGTTCCTTATGGTGAAGGAAGAATAAAGAAGAAGAAGAATATTATTCTCTCTTGGCTTCTTCTTGGTGGCTTGTGGCATAAGAGAAATTAGTTTTATTTCTCTTGTAAGTTTATCTTCTTAGGTGTATCTTGGTGTACAGTTTCTTCAGTGTATCTTGGTGTAGAGAGAGAACAATGGAGAGAGAATAATGGAGAGAGAAGAAGAGAGAGCAATGAAGTGAGATATTCCTCTTATAAGTCAAGGTGATCGATCGGTGTAAATTTCCTCAATTAGTAAAATCCTCTGCAACTCCGTGGATGTAGGCAATTTGCCGAACCACGTAAATCTGTGTGCTCTTTTCTGGTGTGATTTTTTCTCGTTTTATTTTTTGTTTCCTCGATCGTTCTCCTGTTTTATTTATAGATATACCACAACAACTAGCTGGTGTAAATCTCGCAACAACTCAACAGAATGCTCGTTCATCAACGAGAGAGTTCTTCCGGGATGATTTTGAGGCTCTGTTGTATGGCCAATTCTTGGTATTTGAGAAGGAACCTCAGGGGCATATGTGGGTTGTCTGGTGATGGAGAGGAACATAATTCTTTCTTCGGGTTGGATCTACTGAGAGGAAGGACAATACCTTCGCTTGACTTTCCCATGGTAGTTAACTTGGGTCTTTATCTATATGTTTATATTTGATTGGACTTGTCTTGGATTGTTCCTTCTGCCCTTCTCCTGGCTCGGTTAACCTTCATCATTGGTTTGGATGGTTGCATATAATCAGATAAGTGGGGCATCTTGGTCTCCAATCAACGGGTCCTTCTTTGTTATATTTTCTTCCTTCAGGACTGTTGATTTCCTCGAGATTTATGTTGGCACATTTCTGATGTGCATATGTTAGTTCCACAATTTTTTTTCTTTTTGAAAGCAACACTGTGATACGAATAAGAGAATTAAATGCAAAAATAGATATTATTTATTTGTAATTAGAGCTTTAATAATTGGACTTCTTGAATTTTCATGCCCATAATTCTTATAAATAGAGCATGATGATACTAATTTGACTTTCTAAATTTGCTCTATGTTTCTTGTTTTTTAAATTAGTCAACTCTTAAACTTTTCTATGGAGAATGTCTTGAACCCCCCAGATAAGCTCTTATGCAACGAAATGATGTACTCTGCCTTCAGGAACCCGGAGGTGCGTTACTGTCCACAGAGTATGAAGAAACTAGAGGATGTGAAGAAACCTGAGGTGAGAAGAGGAAGAAGAAACTCGCTTTTAAGAAGCGAAAGGCAGATGAGCTGATGGACTCAACAGAGGAAAAAGAAGGCAGATGGTTAAAACAGGTTAGGAACCCTAAGCATCGGTCCATTAAAGCTTTGATTATTTCGATGACCTCGTTGTTACCCACTCTATGTGCTAACTTTTAAGAAGGGGTATGGGATACCGGTGCTAGTAGCTGGGTGCAACTTATACAGCTTTTGTATCTCATAGTTTTGGGAGCTTGCACAGACTTCAGTATATACTTTTATTATATTCAATTTAGTAGCTCAATATAAATATGCATGTTCTGCGAACATGATTTTCCATGCTTTCGAGTATATGCATATGTATAAATTATGAAATAAAATGTATCAAGTAAGTTTGCGATGATTTAGTTAAACCAGTTCATCACCCACTGGGTTCTGATTGTGCAAGTCAAAATGAGTACTGATGAGAATTTAGTCTGACTGAATCCTCCACCTAAGTCGTACCACAGTCTACCCTTCAGGGGTGCAGTTGGGATGTAACATTTTTAGAGCCCACAACCACATATAGATCACTTTATTGATAATTCCATTTGTCATTCTTCCAAATTTACTCCTCTTAAATCAAAATTCTCAAGCCTTTTTCTTGTATTCTTAACAATCCATTTTTTCAACTTTTGTATTTGTATACTCTACCCCTTTTAATCACTTATTTGTAGCTTGGTCAGTTTAGAATGTCTGTTGTACATTTATCTCAGTAACTCAATTTTCCAACATAAATTTTCTTGATGGTTTCATTTCTTATAAGCACAAGACATTGCTCTCGTGTATGGTAGTCATCGATGCCTAACCTACACATTAGCAACACATGATTTATCACATGTGATGCAACAATCTCTACTACTCGTCTGTCGATCAACACCCCTTCTCATTTACCCCTCATCTCTATTTTGCACAAGATGTTGTCTTGCTCATCTTTGTCTCATTGTGAGATGAACCTGCAACCCTTTATCTATTGTATTCTATTAATGGAACTAAGTTGTCAATTCTATCAAACTAACAAAGTAGATTCAAATTATTATTACTATTTTCAGTTACTGCATTGACTGCATATTTGAAGTATAAGATTAAGCACATTAATTATTGATGGTGAATGCCAAAGCTTGTTCTTTTAAACACCTAGAAAAGTTATTATAAATATTCATTCCACAACAATAATTCTTATAATATACATTTATTTTGAAGAACACCTTAATTATCTAGGTTATGAGTAAATGTTTGGCTGAAAATCAGAATCAAATCAATGTGTAATCCTTTCATAAAAAAGGTATTATTCGCAGTAATTATCTACATATTTTTTATTTTGCTATCAATAATATACTTTGTTTGATAGAAGTTCTTTTATGATTCATTTTTTATAAAACGTGGAAATTGGGTTGAAGTTAACATCTTACCACTGCACATTTATCTATCACATAATACATAACATTCTAGCAGTTTATCACACTATATGTAAGAAATGAAAAGTTTATGTCACAATAATAATAACATAATACATCACTGGCGAGGAATTTTAATTTTGGTGGCCAACATATATCTCGAAAGATTTATAAGTGATCAAACATGACATTTGAAGAATAGTATACTATCTTGAGAGATAGAAATATTACCTTCAAATGGATTCAATCATTCAAAAGAGGGAAATATTTGAGATGTATGGATTTGTAGAACCAAGTCTCTTCCTTTACCTTATGGAAATAAGATAAGGTTTATTATAATTATGTGGTCTTGTTCCCTTTAAGAGCAAACACTCATAGTTAATTACATCTTCAGAGTCATGAGCCTTACATTAAACTCTTGATTAATATGATAAATCTATTTATCCAAGATCAAACTTTTATAATTGAAGTGATTGGAAGTAAAGAGTTCAAATTAGAAGAATTAAGTTTCAGGGGATGAGACTTATAGTCTGATGACGATGTGTCATTGGAAAGCTCCAAAAAATGTAGGATGAATTTTGAGGAATGTCAATTAAGAGATTTGAAAGGAACTGACGATGAGTTTGAACTGACCACGTGAAGTAAAAGAAAAATCAAGGATGCTAGATTTGACTTGGTAGAAATGGTTGGAAACCCTAAACTAAGAATAGAGTAAGGTAGGAAAAGATTTTTATATGAGAAATGAGATCCCAAACTCTATAAAGAATTCTATAAGAGGATTAACTTAGACTGTGAGAATAACTTCGCTGGTCAAAATGCCCTAGGCTTTCCGTTGTCCCGGGAACATTGGAATTTGTCGGCTATGACCAGCCTCATAATCAAGAATCCCCCTTGAATGTTGAAGCATGGAGGATTTGTATTTTCGAAGCAGTATGAAATCTCTTCGTCAGTAACCATGTGTTACTTCATTCTAAGGCATTCCATTTAGTCTCAGAGGGTAGTTTGTTGTTTTTATGTACCATTCCTTCTCACTAACCAGGAACCTAAACTAACATAGGCTTCTATACTCATACTAATTTGGGGTAAGTGTGTGACCCTCAGTTGGTGTCTAAGTTAGCTAACTTAAGGTTCATGTAGGATCTACCTAGATTCTGTTCTCATTCTTTATCTTGGTGTGTTTTATATATTTATTTGAATCAATATTTTAATTCATGTCTTGTTTCAATCCTTAGGTTTGTCAGTTGTGTTGAGAAATCTGAATTTTCTAAGTTTTGAGTTTGTTTTGTTTGAAGTTTGATTTTTAGAGTTTGTGGAGAAGAGTGAGAAGTTCTCGTCCTTGTTTTTTTTATGTATTATTTTTATTTATTTTTAGTTATTTTATTTTCAAACATGAAATAACATACAAAATGAAACATGAAATAACAAAAATAAACTAACACATATACTCTAAATTAAGCTCAATTTTCAGTTCAGGTTAGCTTAAAATTAGCATAAGGTATGAAATGGATCAGCCGATTTGGGTCTGGGTTAGACCTAGACATGCTCAAGTTAGACTGGGTTTGATTTGACCCCATCTGAGCTGGGCTGACCTGGGTTAACTTATGTTTGATTTGGGTTGGCCTGGTTTAAAATGAGTTAAATTATGTTTTATTTAGGTTTGAGTCAGGCTAAGCTGGGTTGACCCTGTTTAGCATGCGTTTGAATTGACTTTGACCTAGGTTAAGCTTGGTTGACCCAAGTTGGCTTGGGTTTGATTTGGGTTTGTTTTGGGTTAACTTGGATTTGAATTGTGTTTAACTCAGACTAAGCTAGGTTTACCTAGGTTGGCTTGAGTAAGGTTTGAAATTAAGTTTAGGTTAGGTTAGACCTAAGTTGAGTTAGGTCTAATGTTAAGTTTAGGTTAAGTGAGATCTAGGTTGGGTTAGGTCTAAGGTTAAGTTTAGGTAAGGTTAGACCTAAGTTAAGTTAGCTCTAAGTTGTGTCAAGTCAGGGTTGGGTCAGACCTAGGTTAGGTTTAGGGTTTGGGTCACGTCTGTGTTAGGTCGGATCTGGGTTAGGTTTAGGGTTTTGGTAAGGTCTAGGGTGGGTCAGATCTGGGTTAAGTTTAAGGTTTGACTATGTAAAATAGGGTTAGGTTGGATTCAAGTCGACCTGAGTCGAGCCCAAACCCAAACCTAATCCAAGGTTATTGAGTTAACCTAGCCTAACTAGACTCAAGAAAATAAATTCTTAAATTAAAAAGAAAAGAAGAAAAGCTTACCAGAGAGGAGGCGGCTAACCATAGAGGAAGAGGCTCACTGGAGAACTTCTTCCTCGAAGCAGTAAGGAACATTGGGAATATGTTAGAATGTCCTAAGGAGAGCCAAAGACCATTTATTTATAGGTGAGAAAAGGATTCCTAGCCCTCTGATTAGGTAGTGCATCGATAACAGAGATGGACTAGACAGTTAAAGAGCTATTGATCGCCGTCGACAAAACATCACGACGATTTATAATCAGATTTGTGGACGAAGGCCACAGATCATTAGCGTGTCAAGCAGAGTGGCCTCGCATAGTAGTCACTCCTGTTATACTAGGCATGGTTACTCACAAGCCTAGCATGACCACGTGACCACACTGAGGAACTTTTGGGCATGGTCACGCCCAAGCTAGGTGTGACTACGTTGAGGTACTTTTGGGCTTGGTCACACCTAGGTTGGCGTGACCACACCATACCAAAAAAAAGAACAGGTCATTTTGGCCAATTTGGCTACTTCAGACCTAGTGGTGATTGATACACCGAAAATATATGCATTTTTAAACCCATATTTTATACTTATTTTTTGTGATATTGCTCCTTAATGGAAGGTATTTTGATGTTTTCTTGCAGGTTGTTGATTTTTAGGACTTAAAGCAAAAAAAAAGCAAAAATGATGAAAATTGGAGTCAAAGGGACGTTTTTGAAGAAGTACTCAGCGTCGACTGCGTCAAGAGCAGCGCCGACGGCGTATAACAACAGAACAACTGCTGAAATTTTAACTCAGCCCTGACGACACCTGTTGACCTCATTTTTGGTTGAGGTCTAGTTTTCCTTTTTAGTAGCCTAAGGTCTAGCCATAAGACTTCCTGTTTACTATTCATAGAAAACTAGAAAAAGAACCCTCACAATTAGAAATTTCAAACTCCTCTTTACTCAACTTGAAGCTCTACACATTGATCATAACCTCTAGCACTTAATAGGTGGGATCACTATGAGGGAGCTCAAGGAGAGTTCCCATAGGACTGTTGGACCTTAGGGTTGACCCTAAGTGTTGGTCTAGAGCTAAGGTACTTACCTCACTCACAACCACTCACAAGCACAAACCAAAGTTTCTTGACTTTGATCGCTTGATACTTTTGGGATACTCATGTAGATGGTCCCCTAAACCCACTGACCCTATGCTAGGTTTTCGCTAAAACTATTACATAGAGGACCCAAATGGGGTTTCCATTGGTCCATGGCTTATTTGTTGTGGTCAACCTCCAATTTTATCAAAAATACCCAACTTAGCCTTTTGCCCCTAAACTCCCCCAAATTACCTAAGTACCCTTGAAACTCTAAATTTGGCCAAAATTCCCAAATTTACCCAAAATACCTAAATTTATTCAAAAGTCATTTCAAACCTTTTGAAAACATCCAAATTACCTAAAATCATAAAAAATTGTCAAATTAGCAAAATGCCCCTCCTTAGCCCAAAATTCCAAAAATTCCAAAAAATCTAAAAAAATCTCAAAATATTCCAAATATTCACAATTTTACTTTTCTCAACTACCACATGACCCAATTTGGTCATTTTGACCAAAACCCCTAAAATTGCCTTTAAAGGCCCCATCTCCCCAAATCTACTTCAAATGTTCATCAAATTGATCCCAATCTCCCTCAATTTCAATTCTAAACTTAAATTAACCTTTCATTAGACCATGTTAAGTAAAATCCAAGCCCAATTGACCCATGCTTTGAGCCCAATTTTGATCTAAATCAAAACCCCCAATTTTGGCCCTATGACTTGGTTCTACCAAATTGAACCCCATGGCCCACTCCATTGGTCCCAATTTAGAACCTAAACTCTTCATAAAATTCTTAAACATCAAACTTGACCTTAAATTGGTCTTGGCAAAGCCTCAATTTTTTTTAAATTCAACCTAAATCCAAAAATCCCCAAATTTGCCCCAAATTGGCCATGTCTCAAAATTCCACTAAATTGATTGCCTTAGCCTCAAAATTTCCATTCCATTCCTTCATGAAAAATCTTTATAACATCTCCCTTGATCATTTGGAGCATTTAATTGAGCCAAATTCCAAGCCTAGACCAATCTAGACCCAAGTCTAGCCCAACATGCCTAAATTGACCAAATTTCAAAAATCTTCCAAATTGACCCTCCAATTGAACTCAAAATCATTTCAATCCTTCACCAAAAATCTTCATTACAACCATCTACAAAATTTTTGTCAATTAATTGGGCTCAAGTTCATGGCTAGCCTAGCCCAAACCCAAGTTTTGGTCATTTAAACCCACATTGGACATATGCACTAAAGTTAGCCTAATCATCCCAAAGCCACCAAATTGATAAATCCACAGCCATTAGTTGAACCCTAGTGATCAGTCTTCCCATGAAACCACATAAGCTAAGTCATGGATCAAAGGTCCCATAAATCAAGGGATTTGATTCCATATTTGCTTAAGCTTAAGATTTTTTTTGCCAAAACAAAGGCCAAACCCATTTAATTATTGTGACATATTCCTCTGAGGTCCCTGAGCCCTCTGGCCACCGCCCCTGGCCTGACCGACCGGCCTAGTGGCTGGAAAATACCAAAATTACGATCTACCCCATGAAATCAAACCCATTTCAAATCTAGAGGCCACCTCATCCAAATTAAATATTGGAGCCTCTCTGCCCTCCACCTAAGCATCACTTTTCATCCCCTTATTGGCCATGACTGCAAGCCTTAAGCCATTTTTATAAAATTTCACCTCCATGGCCATGGAAGGAGTGTTGAAAATTTCTCAGAGAGACCTCTCAAAATTGTTCCCTGAGATTCTTTAAGATCTCCTCAGCTCAAGCCAACCCCTTTCCCTCACTGATTCCCACTGTGGAAGCTCAATTTTGAGCTCAAACTTCTGCCAAAAACTAAGATAGAGCTCACACACCTCCATAGTCCATAAAAATTAAATTAAACTCACCCACACTTTCACCACAGTGGAAGAAGGAGAAGCCCCATCAAATCCCCCTTCCATAGAGATCCTGATATAACTCTAGACCAACACCTGAAATCGATCTTGGTCGAATTCATACCTAGGCCTTTCACCACAACAAGAGGCTTAATCCCTAACCTCCTTGGACCTCCACAAACAGGTCGAGCATCTCTAATCGGAGCTTCCATTCTCAGAGCAAAGGTATTGAACTCCTCCTCCTCCCGAGCCTATTTTGATTCTCCATTTGATTAAGCTTAATTTAATTGCATGATTATTGTATGGATGTGTTCATCACACTTAGACGAGCATTTAGAAACAAACTGCACTTAAATTTTTAAGAAATGAGTGAGATCTTAAGCTTTGAAAATGAATGGTTCTCGGGCTAAGGCATTGGGGACGATGACGGGGAGCCGTTTGATCGCGTGTTTATTTCATGAAAGGATGAAACCTAGTTGGACAGTGCCTTCATACATGAACCACGGGCCGAGTCAGCCTTAAGATGGATGACGACGTTAAATGGGAGCGTGCCGCGTGGAGTCTTGGAGTCGCCGTAGGTTGACATGGCACCGCACTTTTAAATAGATAAATAGGGATTTAAATAATTCAAAAAATGCTCTCTAACTTTAAAATTCCATATCTTGGTGTAGAAAAATCACAAAAATAAAATAAAAATACTCACTTGCTCAGTGAACAGAGGAGAACAATGTGGAAATAATTTGAAGTCCATTTGATGCATGCTTTTTAATTAACTAAACATTATTTTGAGTCTTTTGATTCTCCATGCATATAAACATTTCACCATGGCTTAAACTTTTGGCATGTTGTTGCCTCTATCTTAGGGAACATTCCCTGATTTTTCCAAAGTTAGAGGAGATCTCTAGAAAGAGAGCCATATTTTTCAAGATTATGTCTATTATTTGCATAAATTAAACATAGTAATTAGCATGTTGCTTAGAAAAAGCTAACAAAATTTTGAAAGGTTTGCTATGACTAGATAATTCTTTAAAAAACATTTCATGGGTGAAGTCATTAAGAATACACTTAATTTCCACCAACCCTAAAACACAAAGAAAATTAATTTTGGGAAACAAAAATACCTAAATGACTTAATTTTTAATCTCTACTATGATTTAAAGTTCAGAGAACTCCCCATTAAAATTTCAAAATATTTTGAGCTCATTTAATAACTTAAATTGATTTTTCAATTTAAATGACATTTTTTGCACTAAAATAATTTTTAATAATTAAAATATAACTAAAAAAATTATAAAATTAGTCTTTCGAGTTCTCTGTGGTTAGAGGGATTTTCTAAAAATAAATTTGAAATTAAAATAAAAATTTCATTTTCAGGCATATTTTTAATATTTAAATAATTGAAAAATGGACAATCACAAAAATAATAAAATTTATGGAAATGTTTTAAATTGTTTCCTAAACACTTAGGAATAATTGAAATATTTTTTTCTAATTTTCTAAGTGAAGTTATTGAATTTTGAAGCTTAAAATAATTTTTAAAAGCTAAAAATAGATTTTCACTAAAACAATTCTAATAATTCAAAGAAAAATCAGAAAAATATGAAATTTATTTCTCTGTGTACCTTGAAATTAGAGAAATTTAATAAAAATATTAAACTTAATTTTTCTATTTAAAATATTTTGTAATTAATAAATACTCCAGAATTTAAAATAATTCTTAAAATTCAAATAAAACTTAATAAATCATGAAATTTTGTCCATATAATTCTCTGTTCTAAGTCTACCTCCAGTAAAAATTTTAAAGGATTAGGCTTTTCCTCGGTCAAGTTACGAAATTTTATTTGAAAAATCATATTTTTGCATTAAAATAAATATGTAATTTAAATTAAATTTTGAAAAATCACATTTTCTCCTCTGATGTCTTAATTGACCCATGGTGAGATGGGATAAAAATTCGAAAGTCATTTGGATTAAATTTGATAAATTATGAAGTGATAGAGTCTTAGGGGCAGAAAGTGTAATTTTGGAAATTTAGCCTTAATTAACATTTTGGCTGAATTCAAGAAAGGAAAAAGGGCAACCTTTGATCCCAATTAACATATTTGGATGATTGAAACACAAGGGATTAATTGGTAGAAACCAATCCCACTTTTATTAATTAAAAGATAAATTTGTAATTTCCTTAAATTTTTAAATTTTGGAAGTCTAGTCAATTAAATGATCCTAGACTTAGGGGTATGACTTTGGAAGTTGATAATTCACTAATTTAACACCCCTATTTGATGTTCAAATGACTTTCAAAAATGAATTATCATCACTTAAAACTCAATCTCTTTCAAAATAACTAAGACATCTACTAAAATCTTAAGGGCTTAGTAGTGACATAGGCTAAATCAAATTTGGTTAAATAAGGATTAGAAAAATGAACATAATTAAAATTGAACATCTTTAAAACACCACAAGCCCAAATTAAAAAAAATTGGCTAAGTGTTTCAATAACGCTAACTTGCCCCCTTTAAGGGTCTTCACCCACATAATTCTCAAATTAAATTTCAAGTGATAATTACCTTACTCTTAGGGATAATTGAAACATCAATGTTCACTGAGTATTAAGGATTTTTACAGAATGGGTTATTAAGCAACATACTAAGTTCAAATGTGCTCGAGACTTTTCACCAGGCGGTGAGAGGGAAACATGGACCTGCTTCTTTCTCCAGATCTATTGGATACCCGGGAGGTCTACTAAACTTAATATGTTTTGCTTAAAAAAAATCATCCTTAATCAAAACCATAGGGACCCACCAAGATATGACTTAGGTTTAGGTAGGTCACCAAAACCTTACTTTTTTTGCTTTACATAAAATGTTCTAACATACATCTTGAGTTTCATGTGGTGGAACAAGAAGACTCGCTAGGTACTCTTTTACAGTTTACAACGCCGTCTTTCTTGTACTTTCGTACTGTAATTTTGATGCTAACACAAACTTGCATGCTAAACAATGATATTACCCTGCATGAAAACTAAAACTGTCAGGATAGCCACAAAACTAAAACCCAAAACCAAAAGTAAAATCAACCAAGATAAAAATCACCTCCACAACATTCAAAATATAAATAACTCAAAATTTAATCACAAACATCACAAAAACTACAACTACCACTAAATTAAGAAGCCTCTATCGGATGATCGGGAATCCCTCGGAGGAAGTAACCTACAGTTGCTAACGAGACTTCCCATGGTATAATGGAACTCAATTAAGTAACCTACGGTTGCTAACGAGACTTCCCACGGTTTAAATGAAATTATGGAACTCATTAAGATGGGTTTAGTAAGTTCATTTGGACTAAGTGAATCCAATAGAAAATAGTGGTGCCGGAATGAGGGAGTAACCTACGGTTGCTAACGAGGCTTCCCACGATTTAAATGAAATTATGGAACTCATTAAGATTGCGTTTAGTAAATTCATTTGGACTAAGTGAATCCAATAGAAAATAGTGGTGCCGGAACGAGGGAGCCGTGGGATCCTAACGGGTGTCACTCTAATTAACTTTAACACTCCCCATAAAACTTAAAGAACTTCAACCATAGGGCCACCTGATTTGACATCATAACTGGACACCCTAGAAAACTTAAAACTCGTCACGACAAGGAGCTTGAAGCTAGCATAGTGGGCAGCACAACCATCTTCAACAGCAAAGCCTGTCTTCCCCAACTAAACCAATTTCCTTCCTTAGAATTAAACAACCAAGCCATAGGACTTTGAGGTAGTCTGCTTATGCAACATAAATAATCAACTCATCTTTAGGTCTTTGCACAACCATGTTGTGCAATATAGACCCTAACTCGTCTTAAGATTTCGAGGATGTCGTTCGTCACAACCTAAATCCTCACATCTTCTAGGCTATTTGTATGATTATTTCAGACAAATGTAAGTCCTAAATTAATAAAATTGGTATGATGAAACACCTAAATATTTCTCCTCAAAATTAAACCCAAATAATAGGATTGACCGGGTAGTCACCAAGGTTCTCCTCTGAATCCATGACATCCACTAGTTCTTCCTCTTTTGGATTCCAAAAAATAAAATTCTCCAAATTTGAGCCAATCCCATTTTACACCTCTCTGTCTGATCTCGTTGAGAAGTCCTATCCTTTTGAAATCCTTTCTTTCACACCTCTACATCTGATCTCATTGAAAAGTCCTCCCCTTTGAAACTCCTTGAAGATAATATTCACACCTCTACGTCTGATTTCGTTAAAGAGTCCTACCCTTTGAAATTCCTTGAAGATAATCTTTCCACCTCTACGTCCGATTTTGTTGAAGAGTCTTACCCTTTGAAATTCCTTGAAGATAATATTTCTAATTTTATCGAGAGTTTTCTTAGGTGACTTTGGTCATTTAAGATGTAATTAACTATAGGGGCTTACCCCGAGAGTTTTCTTAGGTGACTTTGGTCATTTAAGATGTAATTAACTATAGGGGCTTGCCCTTGTAGGAAGCTTTTTCCGAACCCATCTTAATATAAACCCTATTTAATTCTTCATATTAAATAGGGGAAATTGTCAGCAAATAAAACGGTTTCGTAGATCAAATGGATGTCATATATTTCTCAGTTTATTTGATCGAGCCTTATCCTCAAGTCTTGTGTTTATCCTTTAGGATAGATACAAGATTTGAGGTACAATGCTCTTTCATTTAAACTATGAAAAATATGAGGTTGGTTTGATTTCATATTTTTCTAAACTTAAACGTCCTTTCGAAGACGCGACGGGATTTTGATTTCGGTGACCGATAGCTTCTTAAGGGCAACTCCTCCAACCAAAAATAGTGCCGACAGTGGCAAAGGCGGTTCAGGCCCCTGTTTCTAGAAGGTTAGATGTATTTGGACAATTTTTTTAAGAGTTGTTGGAGGCACCTCTTGGAAAACCGACCTTGGGCTTTATTTGGGGCCGAAATCCATCAGAAAGGGACTCCTTTTCACCTAAAACGTTCCACCACGCTCTATTTTTGCCATTCTTCATAATCCATCTTCATTCCACCACCATATTGGAGTCCATTAGTGATTTTTTTTATAGTTTAGAGTTTGTATGGTGAGATTTAGTGTGAAACTTTCTGTAAGAATGTTAGAGAAGGAGAAAAGTGAGAGATATCTTCTTCCTACATTTCTAAGGAAAGACTATAAGGGATTTGCCTTGAGAAAGAGTTTCAGATAAGTTTTGTTTGTTTATTAGTATTGTATAAACTTTCTTTTATATATGAAATTTGTGTTTTGTTGTGTTTTTTTAATGAAGTCTTAGTAGTTCGCTCTATCTTTCTCTCTGCTCTGAGATATGGTGAAATGAAGAGATAATATGATGTGCCAATATTAAAATATAAAATAAAGTGTGATGATTTTTCAACTCCAAACTTAATTTACATTTTGATCTGACCAATTGAATTATTAAAATATGTTGTGAAATATATGATCCGGGAAATAGAGTATGAGTTTTATGAGGATCACATTTGATTTCATGGAGGATAAATTCGTTCATGGAATTAAGTGCAAATAAATAGATAAATATTCTTTGTTGGGTGTAGAATTGGAGAATCTTTAGGGTGATAGACTAAAATCCCCAATTCGATCTTAGTGTTTAAAAATTAAAGCGAGAGTTAGCCTTCAGGTGAAGGGAAGTGGGAGCTTTGGAGTGAGAGTCGGTATCCTTCTAGCCTAACCACGGATTTAGGGACTAAACCTAGGATTAGCCAATGATTTTCTATGCACTGTATCAACGTAGAGAATTATAATTACTCCTATTTGACACAATATATATTATAAACATTTATCTCATCTCATTTCACCAGAACCTCATTGTAGTGAGAATGATGCTTTTTCACATAAGAATTCTTCATTACATAAACATAGTTAATAGATTATTATTTACTTTTAAAACTTTGCATTTCTATTTTTGTAATGTTTAAGTAATTTAGATTTGATAACATCTCAACATTCGAAATTAGTGATAGTGATTTCGTTTAATTTTCTGTAAATTTCCTAGTAAAACTTATCATTGCCAATTTACACCTTCCTTATGAGATTGATATTTGGGGCTTAAATAGAAAGTCCTTTATTACTTAATAACGATACGTATACTTGTTAGAATCCCATTATTAATTGCCTATAATTATATATATTTTACACAACTTACTTTTCATACAAGGATCAAGTTTTTGGCGCTATAGTGGTGTCAACTTCATAAATCCTTACATATAAAAAAATTGAGATCAGTGATGCTTGTACAAGTCTTATGTGATCGAAAATGAGGTCAATAAATGGATCCCTAATATGTGTGGTGAACTATTTAAAGTACGCTGCACATATTGGTGTTGACCAATGTGATCAACTAAGTTTGAAGGAAATATGCTTTCTTTGGATATAGTAAAGATTTGAAGTTTGAGTTTTGTGAATTAAAATATTTGGGATCCACTGGAGATTTCAGGTTTACCTGAACACATTAGGGAGAAAAAATGATGTGGATTTACATAAGCCCAAGAGGCAAACATGTCAAGTAGATCAGGAAGAACAGATTTGGAGCTTAACATTCATTTTGAGAGCTAGTCAGAAAGACTGAGAGAAAGTGTATATACTAGGAAGAAAAGTGTGGGGACTAACATCCAATCTATAAAATGAATGAAATGACTAGATCGGGAAGGGCTGTGTTGAAGCATTTCATTCATCCTGATGACTAACCGGAGAAAAAGATTTAAATGATTTTGTTTAATTTTGTTGGGGGTTTGGTTTAAGGAGTTGTGATATAAATTTGTGTTGTGTCTGGACACATTAGGAAAGAGGGTATGGAAACTTATTCTTAATCTAAGTGGTGCATAGGGGCGACTTGATTAGGATAAATGATAAGGGATCTAAACTGAGAACAAGTGAGACGGTCAGTTTAAAGTAGATAGTTCAAGGACTAATGTCTACCTTAAGCTCTAACCCAATTGTCTGAAAAGATGACCATTGGGCTTTGGTATTCTAAGGGTTATTCTATGGTGTGCATTGACTATAACAGATAGTTGCACATACTCTACTGGGTCTATACATTGACTTGTCAAATCCTATGTGGGGGATTGAGGTCAATGAACCGAGAAGGGAGATATGTGTGTTGATTTTATTTATTTAGGTTGATTTATTGTTTAAGTATTAAATTATTATGACTAAAAAAGGTTACTGACAAGAAATTTTTTTGCTCCAAACTTAGTTTAGATTAAACAATGCATTACTTTATCGTACCAGAAAATACAGTGAAAGCAATGAGCCAAGTTGCTAGTGCGGGGGCTGCATCGAGGCTTAATCCTGATAATGAAGAGCCAATACTAGCTTGTTCCTCTAGTCCACATTAGATAGGCTTAGCGATTCTAACTTTGTAGTGTGCAATGGCTATACTAGGACCCATCCTAGATTTATGGAGCCAAGGCATCAGCTAAGTTGAAGCTAATTTATCAACAAAGCTGACAAACTCGACAAATGAAAAAAAAGTACTTATAGAGTTTAATGAGCTAGAGAGAGTTAAAAAGTTTTATCTCAACTCACAATTACTAATTCAAAGTATTAACCTATATTATCATCCTCAACAGTGACTAGATTAACAAACATGATCTCATCGCGATGGTATCGAATGAGGAGTGCCTTAACTTTTGATGGATAATTAGCTAGATCGGTAGAAAGGAATGGTCAAAGCCAAACCAAATTTGATTGCCTTATTCCAAGGTTCTCAATGACTATAATAGAGGGTAGTGGTTATACTCTAGGTTTAATTGTCAACCAATTTTTTGAAAATAAATATTCTTAAACTTGAATTTAACATGTAATGCAATTTTAATTTTGAAAATAATATTCTTTATTTTTTGAAAAAAATAATAGAAATCAGATAGATTTCATATATCTAATAGTTTAAATTGCTGAGCACAATATCACAAATGATATATTGTCTTGAAAGATAANCTTATCAAGTTGAGTAGGCTTAGGACTGGAAAACTTACCGGGAGTAGAGTTGTGGCTAGCCTTTAAATAGGTGTTGGCTCTTTCAATCAATTAACAAAATTATATAAAAAATGTGTTTTGCTGCCAAAAGTCCTTAGGNATATTATCTTCAATGAGTTCAAAAGGATAGGACTTTCAACGAGATCAAACAAAGAGGTATGAAAGGGGAATGGCTCAAATATGAAATGTCTATTATAGAATCCAAAAGAAAAAGAACTAGGGGATGTCATTGTCGANTATATATATATATATATATTAAATGCCTTTCCAAAGCGGGTGACGGGATTTCGATTCTGGCTGTCAACAACTTCCAATGGGCAACTCCTCACACCCAAAAAAGTGCCGACAGATAAAAATTGGTATACATCTTGCATCATATCTCACATTGGGATAAAATTTATATAATAACAGATTGACATGTTTTCTATCATATAAAAATTATTAATTTGAGGTGGAATAAATGGTACAGCCTTATCTTGAACGAAGACGACCCCTTGGGTAATTTCATGTAAGTTAGCATAGAATTCCTTTATCACTGGTACAACAACTACAGCGGTAGTATAGCATAGAACTTCCCAACGCCTCTGTACTATGATTTTCTTAATCTATGAACTTGGATTACTCAATCCATGATGGACAAAGCCTCTCTCCTTAATAAGTCTCTTCTTCTTGATGAATTTGTCGTATGATCTATGAGCGTCAAAACTGATAAACTTTCTTCTTTTGAAAACTCCATACCTTGAAGTATTTTTGGAATTGGAAGCCATGGATTTCAAAATTTGGAAGTTTCTGGTCATCCAAGGCAGTTTCAGACCTTTAAAAACACCTCTCTACAGTAATTTAGGAGTAGAATCCTGCCAAAGTCTGCTAAATTCATCCTGAACACACGAAACTGCTTGGGACACTGTTGGCGCCATAGCTTGTGGTGACGGGCATTGTTGGTGCCCATTCTGACATCGTCGGCGCCAATGGCCAATGTTGCGTCTCTTCTTTTTTGGTTTGATTCAATTCTAAGTTTTCTTTCAATACCAATATTTGTCTTATTTTATGATATACAGAATTGTATAGGACTAAAAAACATTATTATTTCTTAATATAAAACACTTATTAAACAAATAGTAAGATATATAAATATATATAAATAGATATATATGGGTTGCTGATCCCTGGATACTGTTAATATGTAAAGTACAACAATAATTCAGATTATATTTCACTTATATTTCCTTACTTTGCAATAAAACCAACAAACTTGATCCTGAAGAAAAATAAGAATTTAACTTTTAATTTATATATATTGGGATGCTACGTAAGTATATGTATCGTTATCAAGTAATATAGAACTTTGTGATTAAGAACTGAATATCGAACCCACAAGGAGAATACGCAATATGCACTATTGAACAACAAACTTTCTATTTTTAATAAAAATATAATTATCTAAACTAAAGATTATTTTTGCAGTAATGAAAATTTAAATTTTTCTGGTATTTTTAATATTTTGATAGAACAACAATAATTTAAAAGGATAACTAGAGTTTTTGTAGAAGAAAAGCACTGAATATGATAATATCTTTCTTCTTGTTTGAATCAGTAATAAGTATAGGAATTCTGTTGTGAAAGTATGCAAATTGTGTTGTGCCAAATATGTCAGTAATAAGTATAGGAATTCTGTTGTGGAAGTATGCAAATTGTGTTGTGTCAAATAAGAGGATAACATTCTTTACCCTTACTAGAGATGCTATAAAGAACATTGGCTAATTTAAAGTTTAAATAGTTCTGAAGATCGGCTAGGTAGGGATGATACTAGCTCTCACTCTATAGTTCCTTTGATTCCCTCCACCTGGGGGCTAACATTCTCGTATCAGAACCTAAAATAATAAACCAAGTTGAGGGCATTAACCTGTCACTTTAAAGTCCTCTAACTCTACACACTTCAATGAATATTTTCCTATTTATTTGCACTCAATCATATGAACTACATTCTCATTCATACAATCTCATGTGATTCTTTCCAATTGTTGACTAAGATAATACTATCCCGGTTCTTACATGTTCTCAAAATAATTTTTAACATATGGATTCGCCAAATCAAGAAGTAAATGAAGTGCATGGATTTAAATCATCACAACTTTTTCCATCATTGAAGATCAATATTTTTCATAACTTCCGTCCAAAACTTAATTACTTATCATTTTAAGAAGAAATATAAGGAAAACTACTCAAAGTTCATGGAGAAAACAAAACAAAATTTTAGTTTAAAAGAAGAAATCATTGTCAAAAAACGTGTCTGGCGAGTCTTCTCGTTCCACCACCTGAAAGTCAAAAGGCATGTTAAGACAGTTCATGTAGAGGCAAAAAAAAACTAAGGTTCTGGTAGTTTTTCTAACCCTATACCATATCTTGGTGGGTCCTTAGGAGTTTAATTAAGGACAATTTTGTCAAGCAAAACATTTTGAGTTTAGTAGATCTCCAGGATATCCAATAAATTTAGAGAAAGAAGCAGGTCCGTGCTACTCTCTCGCTACCTGATGGAAAATCCCGACTTCTTTTAAACTTATTATGTTGCTTAATAATTCAACCTGTAAATACCTTTAGTGTTCAATGAGCATTGATGTCTCAATTATCCTTAAGAATAGGGTAATTATCACTCATAATTCAATTTAAGGATTATGTGGGTGAAGACCTTTAAAAAGACAAGTTTAAGAGACTTAGCTAAATTTTGACTTGAGCTTATAGTGTTTGAAAGATGTCTTAATTTCAATGATGTTTACTTTTCTAATCCTTATTTAAATGAAACTTGATTCAGCCTAAGTCACTACTAAGCCCTTAAAACTTTGGTGGGTGTCTTAGTCATTGCAAATGAAACTGACTTAGAAGTGATGGTGATGATTCATGTTTTTTTTTGTTTTTTTATTCATCAAATAGGGGTATTAGATTAGTGAGTTATTAACACCCAAATCACACCCCTAAATCTAGGATCATTTAATCGGCTAGACTCCCAAATTTATGTAATTTAAGGAAATTGCAAATTTATTCTTTTTAATTAGGACAAGTGAGGTTGGTTTCAACCAGTTAACCTCTTATGTTTCAAACATCCAAATATGTTAATTAGAATCAAAGATTTCCCATTTCCCTTTCTGAAATTAGGCCTAAATGTTAATTAAAGCTAAAGTTCCAAAATTACACATTTGCCTCTAAGGCTCTATCACTTCATATTTGATCAAATTTAATCCAAATGACTTTCAAATTTTTGTCCTATCTCACTCATGAGTCAATTGAGACATCAGAGGAGAAAGTATGATTTTTCAAAATTTAATTTATCTATAAAATTATTTTTAATGCAAATAATAGGATTTCTCAAAGAAAATTCCTAACTTGACCAAGGTAAATCCCAATCCCTTAAAATTTTTACTGGAGGTAGACCTAGAAAAGAGAAGCTTTTAGACCAAATTTCATGTTTTTTTTAATATTAATAATTATTTTAAGTTCTGGGGTGTTTATTAATTATAAAATATTTTAAATGTGGAAAATTAAGTTTTATATTTTTATTAAATCTTTCTGATGTCAAGAGACACAGATAAACAAATTTCACATTTTTTTAAGTTTTTTTTGCATTATTGGAATTATTTTAGTAAAAATAAATTTTTAGCCTTTAAAAATTATTTTAAGCTTCAAAATTCAATATTTTTATTTAGAAAATCAGGAAAAATATCCCAATTATTCCTAAGAGCTTAGGAATCAATTTAGAACATTTTCATGAATTTAATTATTTTGTGATTTTTATAATTTTTTAATTATTTTAAATATTTAAAATAGGCTAAAAATGAGGTTTTTATTTTTACTTTAAATTTATTTTTACAAAATTCCTCTGATCACCAAGAACTCCAAAAACTAAGTTTTATAATTTTTCAGGTTATATTTTAATTATTAAATATTATTTTAGTGTCAAACTTGTTAATTAACTTGAAAAATCAATTTGAGATATTAAATGAACTCCAAATGTTTTTGAAATTTTTATGTGGAGCTCTCTAGAGTTTATATTTTGGTGGAGACCAAAAACTAAGTTATTTAGATGTCTATGTTACCAAAAATTAATTTTCTTTGTGTTTTAGGGTTGGTGAACATTAAGTGTATTCTTAATGACTTAACTCATGAAATTATTTCCAAAGGATTCTCTGGTCATAGTGAACCTTCCAAAATTTTCTTGGAATTTTCTAAGCAACATGCTAATTATCATGATTAATTTATGTAAATAACAGACATAAACTTGAAAAATATGGATCTCTGTCTAGCGACCTCTTCTGACTATGGAAAAATTAAAGGATGTTCCCTAAAATAGAGGCAACAATGTGCTAAAATTTCAAGCCATGGTGATATTACTACATGCATGGAGAATCAAAACATTCAAATCAGTGTTTAATTATTTAAAAATAAAATATGCATCAAATGAACTCCAAATTATCTCCACATTATTCTCCTCTGTTCAATGAGCAAGAGGTTTTTTTAATTTTATTTTTATGATTTTTCTACACCAAGATATGAATTTTTAAAACTAGGGTTATTTATTTAAATAAGAAAATCCCTATTTCTCAATTTAAACGCGTGACAATGACTGTATCCTTGGCAGCTTCGAAGGCACGCGTAGCGCACTCTGGTTGGACCCCGTCATCCACGTAGCAACTGACTCGGCCTACGGTTCATGTAAGGAAGTGTTGTCTGGCTCGATCGACTCCATCCATCAGATATACGAGCAATCGGGCGACTCCCGGTCATCATCCCCGATAGAGTGATCCCGTGACCTTCCACACTAAAACCCTAAGATCTCAGCCTAGACTCAACCAAATTACTTTGGGTTTGATCCTATGGAGTCATCTAAGTGAGACGAACATATCCATATGGTAATCTTACAATTAAATCTAGCCTAATCAAATGGAGAATCAAAATAGGCTCGGGAGGAAGAAGAGATTAACACCTTGGCTCCGAGATGTGAAGCTTCAATCAGAGGTGCTTAGCACGTTTGTTGGGGTCCAAGGAGGCTAGGGATTAAGCCTCTGGTAATGGTGCAAAGCCTAGGTAGGAATTTGACCAAGCCTGATTTCAAGTGTTGATCTAGAGCTATGCTAGAGTCTCTGTGGAAGGGGGATTTTGATGGGGCTTTTCCTTCTCTCACTATGGTGAAGGCGTGGGTGAGTTTAATTTGATTTTTGTAGAGTGTAGATATGTGGAGAGCTCTATCCTGGTTTTAGGCAGACATTCAAGCTCAAAATTGGGCTCCGGCAAGGGGATTCAGGGCAATGTGGTGGTTGGATTGCACTGAGGAGGTCTCAAAGAGGCTTTCAGATCAATTTGGGGAAGTCTCTCAGAGGAAATTTCAGCACACCTCCCATGGCTGTGGAGGTGTTTTCTTATAAAAATGGCTAAGGGGTGGCTCTCAGGCCTAATGTTTGGGTGTATTGTGATGCTTAGGTGGAGGGCAGAGGAGCTATATCATTTGATTTGGGTGAGGTGGTCTTTGGGTTTGATTTGGGTGAAGTTTAAGAGGAGGTGTCCCTTGATTTTGTCTTCTCCGGTGACTAGGCCGGCCAGCCATGGCAGGGGGAGGTGGCTAGGAGCTCAGGGCACCCGGGGGAATATGTCACAACAATTTATTGCAATGAGGTATTGTTTTGGCAAAGATATCTTAAGCCTAAGAAGAAAGGGAAATCAAATCCCTTAATTTGAGGGACCCTTGGTCCATGGCTCATCTATCTTGTGTTAAATGGTTTTTGGCTCAGTCTTAGGGTTCAACTAATGGCTATGGTGGAGTTAATTTGATGGCTTTAGGGTGGTTTGGCTACATTTAGTGCATGGTCCAAGTGGGTGCAAAAGACCAAAACTTGGGTTTGGGCTAGGCTAGCCATGATAATTGGCCTAATTAACTATTGAATTTGGTGTATGTGATTGTAAGGAACAATTTTTGTGAAGGATGGAAAGGGTTTTGAGTTCAATTTTGGGGTCAATTTGAAGGATTTTGGAGATTTGGTCAATTTGGGCATGTTGGGCTAGACTTGGGTCTAGATTGGGTTAGTCTTGGGATAAGTCCAAATTTATTATTGAAAATGGTCAATATGAATGCCATGAAGAATTTTCAACATGAATTGGGAGCCAATTTTGGGGTTAAGGCAATTATTTTGGTGAAATTTGGGGACATAGTCAATTTGGGCAAAATTTGGGGCTTTTTTGGACTTGGGTTGAAATTAAGTTAAATTGAGGTTTTACCAAGGCCAATTGAAGGTCAAGTTTGATGTTTAGGAATGTTATGAAGAGTTTATAACATAAACTGTGGCCAATTGAGTGGGCTATGGGTTCAATTTGGTGAGATTAGGTCATGGCCCAAAATTGGGGGTTTGACCTATATCAAAATTAGCTCAAAGCATGGGCCAATTGAGCTTGGATTTGGTTTATTTTAGTCACATTGAGGGTGAATTTAAGTTTGGGATTGAAATTTTGGGAGATTGGGATCAAATTGATGGACATTTGAGGTAGATTTGGGAAAATTGGGTCTTTAAAAGGCAATTTGGGGTTTTGGTCAAACATGGTCAAATTGGCTAGATTTGGGGAAAATGGGTCTTTAAAAGGCAATTTGGGGGTTTTGGTCAAACATGGTCAAATTGGCCAAATTGGGTCATGTGGTAGTTGAAGAAAATAAAATTGGGAATATTTGGCAGGTTTTAGGAAGTTTTGGGATTTTTTTTAGAATTTTTGATATTTTGGGCTAAGGAGGGGTATTTTGGTAATTTGGCAAATTTTGGTGATTTTGGGTAGTTTGAGCATTTTCAATGTGTTTAAAATTATTTTTAAACAAAATTGGGTATTTTGGGTAAATTTGGGATTTTTTGCCAAATTTTGGGTCACAATGGTATCTAGGTAATTTGAGGGAGTTTAGGGGCAAAAGGCTAGGTTGGGTATCTTGGTAGAGTTGGAGTGCCAACCACCATCAATAAGCCATAGACCAATGGAAACCCTATTTTGGGTCCTCTATGTTGTGGTCTTACCTACACCCTAGTTTTGGGCTAATGGGTTTAGGGGACCACCTGTATGAGTCTCCCAAAAGTATTAAGGGACCAAAGCCTAGAAGTTTAAGTTTAGGATTGTGAGTGATTGTGAGTGCAAGTATGTACCTTAAGCCCTAGACAAGCACCCAGGGTCAACCCTAAGGTCCAGCAGTCCTGGTGACTCATCTTGAGTTCCCCTATAATGACCCCACCTATTAAGGGCTGGAGGTTAGGACCAATATGTGGAATTTCAAGTTGAGTAGAGAAGAGTTTGGAATTTCTAATGGTGAGGGTCATTTTATAGTTTTGTAAGATTAGTCAATAGGAAAGTCCTATGGCTAGACCTTAGGCTACTAAAGTGTTCCTTATCTAGTTTTCTAAGAATATTCAATAGGAAAGTCCTATGGCTAGACCTTAGGCTACTAAAGAGAAAAACTAAACCTCAACCAAAAGTGAGGTCAACAAATGGACCCCCAATAGGTGTGGTGTGTTGGGAAAGCACACCACGTGTATTGGCATTGACCAAGCAGGTCAACAAAAACAATATAAATTACTATGTCAGTAGACCTGTAAGTATGTGTTGGGTTGTGTAACAATTATTTCCGTCGGGGAGCAACATATACTCTCTGCTGAGGAAAAGCAAAGAGACTCCACAAACGACCGTCAGGAAAACTAACGATTGAGACGGGCACTGCATTCCAAATTCAGTGTTTAATTTTTATTTTAAGGTTGATAATTTCAGAGAATAGGATTATGTAGGAGGACCAAATCGAGATGATAGGCACAGAGGCTAACATCCGACTCAAAAAGGTAACGATAGTGTAGAAGATGGCAACCATTAAGGATATTAGGCCAGAAAGAAAGGACTATACCAGTTTGAGTTACCACTGGGGAGTTATATTCGAACTAACATGTCACAGGAAGAATATATATGTCACGATAGGAAGGAAAGCATTAGGACTCACATCTAACCCAAGAAGTGATGAAGAAAGTATCTGCTATGTTGAGGAGGAAAGAGCCGGGACTCACATCCAACTCAAGAGGTAGCGGGAAAATATATCGATCATGTTAGGAAGGAAAGCAGTGGGACTCAGATCTAACCTAAGAGGTGACGAAGAAAATATCTGCTACATTGAGGAGGAAAGCGCTGTGACTCACATCCAACTCAAGCGGTAGCAGAAAAATATATCAATCACATTAGGAAGGAAAGCACTGGGACTCACATCCAATCTAAGAGGTGACGAGGAAAATATCTGCTACATTGAGGAGGAAAGCGTTGTGACTCACATCCAACTCAAGCGGTAGCGGAAAAATAAATTGACCATGTTAGAGTGGAAAGCACTAGGACTTACATCCAACTTAAGAGGTGACAAGGAAAATATCTACTACAATGAGGAGGAAAGCACTATGACTCACATCCAAATCAATAGGTAGCAGGAAAATAACCACTACATTGAGGAGGAAAGCGCTGTGACTCACATCCAACTCAAGTGGTAGCAAGAAAATATATTCATCACGTTAGGAAGGAAAGCGCTAGGACTCACATCCAACTTAAGAGGTGATGAGGAAAATATCTGCTACATTGAAGAGGAAAGCGCTGTGACCCACATCCAACTCAAGCGGTAACGGAAAAATATATTGATAACGTTAGGAAGGAAAGCGCTGGGACTCACATCCAACCTAAGAGGTGACGAGGAAAATAGCTGCTACATTGATGAGGAAAGCACTATAACACATCCAACTCAAGCGGTAGCAGGAAAATATATCGATCATGTTAGGAAGGAAAGCACTTGGACTCACATGCAACCTAAGAGGTGACGAGGAAAATATCTGCTGCGTTGAGGAGGAAAGCTCCCGGACTCACATCCAACTCAAGTAGTAGCGGGAAAATATATCGATCACGTTAAAATGAAAAGCACTGGGACTCACATCCAACATAAGTGGTGACAAGGAAAATATCTGCTACATTGAGTAGGAAAACGATGTGACTCACATCCAACTCAAGTGGTAGTGGGAAAACATATCGATCACGTTAGGAAGGAAATCATCGGGACTCACATCCAACTTAAGAGGTGACGAGAGTGTAGAGGGTAGCAACCATTAAGGACATTACACCAGGAAGAAAGGGAGACTATACCAGTTCGAGCTACCGCTAGGGACATTACATCCAAACTGGATCTAGCCAAAAGGTGACATGAGGTTTGATTGAGTGCTAAGAAGGGAACATGGCTCCAAAGACCTGCCCTAAATGCAAGGAGTGGTGAGGAGTGTGATACTCCATAGGGAATGTGAAGAATTTCAGGAGATTTTGTGCAGAATGTATAATCCGGTGGGGATGTGAAGAAAATTAATGTAGATAAAGATGGTTGAGTTGCACGCACAAAGAGTAAGAAACTCTTAAATCAAGAGAAGCCACTCAACACATTCATTTTCTTTTCTTGTTGTTTTTATCACATTAGATTTTTCAAAATATGTCTTTAAAATTTAAATTTTAGTTGGTTAACTTTCGAAAGAAATTTGTTTTGTTGGTTGTTCATTTGTGAATATTTTTATTTGAGTTCTATTTTATTGTTAAAGGTTCATTGTTTCGTTCTTTGTTCATTGAAATTTTGAACCAATGCATGGTTCGTGGCTTCCATCCATCGCACAAAAAAAGCAATTGACAAAATGGCACATTTCCGAGAGAAATCTTCATTAATCTGTTCCAATCAAGATGTCACAGATCAAACATAGGCTAACACCTTAAAAAGGTACTACATATAGTCCATGTCGAAGTACATCCAAAACATCTCATGCCGAGTATACATTATAGTCTGAGTATGTTTGATACATATCATGTTACTGTAAAAAAGGTGAACCCTCTGAACATTTGTATCAAGTATGATGAGCTCCTGATCGAGCAGACCTTCTAAGCCATGCTCCAGGATAAGAGTTCCCTTTGCATGTACTTAGAGGTACAACCCTCTCATAGCACGTATGGTAGCAGCTCATCTAGTTCTGGGTTTGGCTGGAATCCGTATGGTGCTTTGTTGTCGTCCATTCTATGGGAAGTTACGGACAACCTACGGTGTCGCAACCCTGGCATGCAGTGCTTGGCAACATCTGCCCTGTTTCCTTTCAGGACCAAAACTAAACCAACTTGCAGTGGAATCTCTACAGCTCCTCTGAACTCGCCAAGGCCGACAATGTCAATTTCTTTTCCAAATAATATATTTATTTTGCTCATGAATGAGACCGTACAAAAGGGCCTCACAAAATTTTGGTGGTCTATGTGGGGAGGGATGCATCACCCTCATCATAGATGTTGATGATACAACTATTCGGGATGCAGGTAGTTGGCAGTATGTTCCATCTGGCCATTCTCTTGACCATCCACTTTATTATAGGAGGTAGTGGATCTACCTGGTCATGTCTGAGGATCCCTGGTGGATTTCCTTGTCTGCCATTTATAAAATTATAACAGTATCCGCACTGAATGGTGATTCTTCCTTTTCCTCTCATCCATTTCTTCGGTTTAGAGTATGTTTTTTCCATGAGAAGGCCTGCTCGACCTCTATCCCTCAAGTCAAAGATCCAGTCAAGAATGCTTCTTTCATCACTTTTGAAGAAGACCCTGGTATACAGCTCCAGTCCTTCCAGTATGTTGAAGAATCTTTCTTGGACTTCCTCATAGAATTCAAATTCTCTTTTATTCACCTTGCTTATTTTATAGTACTCCATCGTGCTAGGAGTCAGTAATTGACACGGGCATTCCTCCATCTGGACATCGGCAGGAACCCAAATTGGCGCTGGCTCATCTGGAACATGTGATTCAACATCTAAAGGGATGTACAACTGTGGACTCCATGGTATATACTCGTCTGTCCCCAGTGGGACGTATGGCCATCCATCAGAAAATCTGTGGTTTGAGACCCGTCAGTGGTGGAGGTATACTATTCAAATGTACAGTAGCATTGTAGATGTAGGACATTGTAGTCCGGGCATTCTACAAATGCCCCTTTAGCTGATGTCCCTGCAGGTATCTCAGCTTTGCACGTCGGGCAACTCGTGCATAAGCCATCTGAAGCAGAAGGTGTCTCTGGCTCTGTGATGAACGGTGGTTCTTCATCTGTGGCAGGTAGGCTAGAAGAATTATCTTTCATGTATGGATCAGATATATTCCCCTCAGGAATAGTGGTGAGTAAGTTGTTTGCTTCCTTCTGACATCTGCGTTCTTCCCGTAGAAAAGCCCTTTGTATTTTGTGGCTGGCATTTCTGCACTGACTCCTGCGAAGTGAAGCGTGTGGCAGTCATTCATTGTTGGCAGCTACTAGGCCTCCGGCTGGTGTAGCTATCATGAATGGCAGACAGCTAGGCTCCTCCCTCGGTTCCTGCTCTATTATCACATTCTTTCCTTTCTGTGATGTATTGTCTTTGGCTGCCACCCACAGCAGCGAAGGCAATCCCTCCTTTTCTCGGCAGCTGACTACATACATCAAAGGACCTTCGTAGTCCATATCAACTTGGTTAAATTCCATGTTGAAGTCTATGGTGCCACCCTGTGGCGCTATTTACTCATTTAGTCTGAGGCTCCAACCATCCTTGAAAGCGAAGATCAGCCTCTGTCCCGACATTTTTCTGCAGATGATAGGAAAAATTTCAGTGGGTCGAAACTTAGCATGAACGAGAACAAAACAAAGTATTTATTAAAGTAAATTTTAGTTTCTTTTTTTCTGAAGAGAATTTTTTATTTTATGTACGAATTTTGTTTAATTTATTGGAATATTAAGTTTAAAAGTAGAAAGGAGAAAATTTGAAGTTCAAAATTTTTCTCAAAACTTTTATTATATTGAGGTTAATTACAAAATTTGGACTTGGTCATAGACATTTGGCCACATATATAACCCCAAAACAATCAAAGTTTCAAAGTTTCAAAGCAAGAGAAGGAAAATGACATTAGGTTGCGTAATAGGTTTTCAGATATCATCCATTTATTGGTAACGTGGGTCTTTTGCCTTGGAAGTCCACTAACTGGTAGGCTCCTCTTGTGTAGACCTTTCCAATGACAAATGGTCCCTCCCAAGTTGGCTCAAATTTTCCACCTATTTTGTTGCGTGCAATAATAGGCCTTTTGAGCACAAGTACAAGGTCACCAACTTTGAATGTCCTTAGGCAGACCAATTTATCATGGGCTTGTACCATCTTCGATTGGTAATGCTCCAAGTGTTGTTGTGCTTCTAGTCGTTTTCCCTCAAGACTTTTTAGTTCTTCAAATCTGAGTTATGCACTTTCTCCTGTTGTGAGTTGGTTGGCAACAAAAAGTCTAAGAGACGGTTTCTGGAATTCTATCGATAGCACGAACTCGGACCCGTACATGAGCATATAGGGTGTAAACTGAGTGGGAGTCCTGAAAGTTGTCCGGTAGGCCCACAAGGCTTTTAATATTTTGTTGTGCCAATCCCTTTTATTTTCATCCGGTGTTTTCTTCAAAATCTGTACCAGTGTTTGGTTGAAGGCTTCAGCCAGACCATTTGCTCTGGGATAGTAAATCGTAGAGTATCTCTAATCTATCTCGTGTCTTTTGACGAAATTATTGATTTTGGTGCTTTTGAAAGTTGTCCCATTGTCGGAGATTATTCTTCACCGTACTCTGAAACGGTAGACAATTTTTATTTTAAAGAATTGAAGGACGTGTTGTGTCGTAACCTCACGCAATGGTACTGCCTTTGCCCATTTGGAGACGTAATTTGTAGAGGCAAGAATAAACCTATGTCCTTTTGAAGATGGAGGGTCTATCAGACCTATTATGTCCATGCCCCAACACTTGAATGACCACGAGGCAACACTTGAGTGTAGCACATTCGAAGGCTGGTGTAAGAACACCCCCTGCACTTGGCATTTGTGACATTTTCTGGCTGTATCCATGCAATCAGACATCATTGCTGGCCAATAATATCCAAGTCTTTTGATATTCATTTTTATTTTTGGCCCTAACTGATGAGCGTCACATAGTCCAGCATGTACTTCTTTGACAATATTCTATGCTTCGGTTTTATTCAAACATCGTAGCCACATCTGGTCGAATGATGTTCTGTAGGGAATGTTTCTCACCAGGACATAAGACATAGCCCTTCTTGTGATATGATGTGCTTTAGACTTATCTTCTGGTAGCTTTCTAGCATTCAATTATTCTATTAATGGCTTGGGTCAATCTTCGTTGATGTTTGAAACTGTATTTATTGCTTCTTCTTTTCTGAGCTTTTGTATAATTTTGAGGTCAATTTGAGACAAGACATATCTTCCTTGTATTGTGATTTCAATGGAATCCTCTGGGAGATATGCCATTTCCTTAGCAAGTTTTGCTAGAGCATCGGTATGGGCATTATCTCCCCTAGGAATCTGATAGAAAGTCACATCTGGGATCTGCTCCAACAGCTTCATTGTGTTTTGATGGTACTATGTTAATCTTGGTTTCAAAATTTTATATTGTCTGGCAACTTGTTGGATGACGAGTTGAGAGTCGCCTCGCCTTAAATGATAATGTTCGTTATATCCATTGAGATTACCACTTCCAACCCAGTGATTAAAGCTTCATATTCTGTTTTGTTGTTGGTGCACGGCTCTGTCAAGTGGTATGGGAACCTCAAGATACCCTGATCTGGAGTGATAAAGATCAAACTGATCCCTACTTTGCCTGCTATAACTATGTCTGATCCTTTGTCTTTTTTGGTTGATGAAGCACCGCGAAGTACATCTCCCAGCATTGCACACTGGAGAATTCCATTTATAGTATTTGCTCATTTGGTAACTCATCATTGAGGGAGGACCCAGCTGGAAGTGGGTGTGCAGCGAGAAAGTTTGCTCGTATCAATCCCTTGATAGCACGGAGGGGAACAAAAGTTATATCAAATTGCAATAAAATCATTGACCATCTTGTTAAACATTCAGAGAGTTTTGGTTGGGTCGTCAGATATTGCAATGAAATAACTTTTGAGATTAGGGTAATCTTATGAGAAAGTATGTAATGTCTAAGCTTTTGAGCAGCAAAAATTAATGCCACACAATACTTCTCAATTGGTGGATACCTTATCTCCGTTGGAATTAGGCGACGATTGAAGTAGTAGAGTGCATTTTTTTTACCCGCATCATTGACTTGGGCTAAGAGGGCTCTAAGAGAGTCGTCTAAGGCCGTGGTATAAAGTATCAATGTTTTCCCTGGGAAAGGGGCTGTCAAAATAGGAGGTGTCATTAGATATTGTTTAAAATCCTCAAAGGCTAGCTGACATTTCCCATCCCAAACTAATTTGGTGTCATTTTTAATTAATGCCGAGAAAGTCTGACACTAAAATGAGAGATAAGAAATAAAGCGTCTCAGATATGCCAACATCCCCTGGAAGGAACGTAGTTGTTTCAAGGTTTTAGGAGGAGGCATTTCCAAGATAGTTTTAATTTTATCCGGGTCGATCTCGATCCCTCGATGACGGACAACGAATCCCAAAAATTTCTTGGAAGTAATATCGAAGGCACACTTTTACGGGATTCATTTTAAGGTCATATCGTCGTAACCATTTAAACACGATCCTAAAATAATATAAATGGTTTATTTTTTGTTTACTTTTGATGACCAAATCATCCACGTAGCATTCTACTTGGTTAGGGATGAGGTTGTCAAAAATCTTCATCATTGCGCGCTGATATGTTGCTTCGGAGTTCCTTAGGTCGAACGACATCAATGTGTGGCAAAAAATTCCAATCGGTGTTCTGAAGGCTGTAAGTACTACATCCTTGGGAGCCATCTTAATTTGGTTATATCCCGACGATCAGTCCATGAAGGAGAAAATTTCATGTATTGAAGCGATATCCACCATCATTTCTAGTATTGGTAGCGGAAACTCATCTTTTGGGCATGCTTTGTTCAAATCCTTGAAGTCTACACAAATATGGATTTGTCCATTTCCTTCGTAGCAGGTACAATGTTAGCTAACCACGTGGGGTGTTGTTCTTCTTTTATAAAGTTGGCATCTATTAATTTCTTCACCTCAGCGATGACTTGTTGTTCTATTTCGAGGCACATTCTCCTGGGAGCTTGTTTTACTGGGGTTAGTATCTTGTCCAACCAAGTTTATGAACTGCAACCTCTGCTGACAGTCCTGGAATTTCATCGTAGCTCCATGCAAAGAAATCTTTGAATTCAATTAATAGTTTGATGAATTTTTAAGATTCTTTGTCATTAAGTAGAGAACTTGGAATTGTAGGTCGGGGTTGTTATTCAGTCCCGAGGTTAATCTCTTTCAATTCATCAATGGTAGAATTAATTTCCTCAAATTTTGAGGGATCATCCTCTATTAGTTGATCAATAGAGTCATCCTCTATATCAAGGAAATCCTCTTCTGACTCACTAGTAACAACCATGCAGAATTCAGAATCATCGACAGGTCCGATTGTACCAAATCCAAGACCCTCTTTTGAGTAGGGTGTTCGACTTTTAACATTCCATAATTTTTCAAAAAGTTGAACTTTATCTTTTGGTATTTGTTTTGGTAAGTTTCCCTTTTGAATTAACTTTTGAACACAAGGAGAAAAGTAACTAAAAGGAAATTCCACTAATTAATTAGAATCAACATCCAAATTTACATGTTTTTCAAGCTCAGTAGAGGTAGAAGCGCGGTAAAATTTGATCAGCTTTGAACTAACACTTCCAAATTTACATGTTTTTCAAGCTCAGTAGAGGTAGAAGCACGGTAAAATTTGATCGGTTTTAAACCAGCACTACATACTTTCTTGAATTCTAAACTCTTGATCTTTTGAGGGAGAATCGGAGTAAGGTTCATAGCATTCACATAGTGGTTTATCAGATCATGTCAGGTTTCATATTCATTTTTTTGTATCTTCTAAGGATATCTCATACTGAGGTTTCTTTTGATTTTTCTTCATTATTTCATCTTTGAAACTGTCTTCATTATCAATGTTGATAGTTGGCCTAGTCTGTTCAACTATTAAGTTGATTCTTCCTCGTCCATGTCCCCGAACTCGACCTCCGGTGCGTGAACTAAAAGAACCTCCACCAACTCGTTGTAAGGGAGTGGTGGAAGATCGTTGAAGTGGAGTTGAATGGCTTCCTCTTTGTGATTTTTCCAAATCTTCATTTTTATTTGTGAAAATTTTGTGATAGAAGACAGTTTTCTTTGGAGGCGCGTACTAGGCAGCATCTTCAAGGATACCAACTTCATGCACTGAAAATGGTTGTAAGTCTCCTTTGATGCATTGGTATAAGGATGATGGAACCATGTTGTGTTTATGAATCCATGGTCGACCCAGTAGAGCATTAAAAGAGGTCTCGACATCGATAATATGAAATTTAACAGTTGTTACGAGTTCTCCAACCTTCATAAGTAATGTAATTGATCCGAGGGCTCTTTCTCCCTTTTTGTTGAATCCTCTTAACATCATTTTATCATTCATAAGCTCTTGAGCTTCAATGTCCAAATAGGCCATTGACTGTAGGCTCATCAAGTTAAGAGATGCTCGAAGATCTACTAAAACTCTGGACAACACAAATCTGCCGATGTTGATGGAGATGTAGAGTGGACGGTTGTGGTCGGCGGTACTGAGCAGGAAGTCTTCATCTGTGAAGGTTACCTCAGGCTGTTCTTTCAACGAAAAAACTTTATCTTAACATGTGCTGGCCAACTGAGCTAGACAAATTTTTAGGTCAAGCAAAGCTATAACCAAAGATTCTCTCATCTCCTGTGATAGGATCAGAGAGTCGTAGATGCCTAATCGGTCTGAAAAATTCCAAAGATGAGCTAGCACATTGTAATCTACTTTGTATGATCCTTCAATTTTATCTTGATTATGTGGTTCTTCCACTGGTGGAGGTGGGGGTATCTCTTCTCGGATTCTCTCATCTCCTTTGACAGGATCAGAGCGTCGTAGATGCTTAGTCAGGCAGGCAACTTTTTAAGATGAGCTAGCACGTTGTAGTCTACTTTGTAGATCCTTTGATTTTATCTTGATTATGCGGCTCTTCCACTGGCGGAGGTGGGGGTATCTCTTCTCGAGTCATTATCTGTGGTGTTCTTCCACTGGTGGAGGTGGAGGTATCTCTTCTCGGGTCATTATCTGCTTTCCTTTATCTATTGGTGCTGTTCTTAGTATTAACACTTTTTCGCTCAAGTTGACTTTCTTGATTTCTTATTCTTGAGCTACCATTGCTGAATCTTCCAGTGTCTCCTCTTTGTCTTAAAAATTTAGGTTGATGGTAAGCGATGTACCGTGGTGCTCAAGAATTGGGTCCTCGCTCCTGGTGCTGTCGTAAGTGGTGTCATTGATGTCTTCTTTAGACTTGATAATGCGTTCATCAGACTCGAGTACGATTTGAGGATCATTTTGGGGATCAAAATTGATGTTAGAATGGTTGCAATCAGTTACGTTATCACTAGAAGCAATTAAAACGTAGCCAAAATCACAATTATTATATTCAAAAGACCCTAGAGGGACAAAATGATAATCATACAAAGTTAGGGGTTAGAGGATTTTCTTCCCTGAATTCGAGACAACTAATCTGGTAGAGGCGGCCCCTATACTAACCCCCGTGCTATCAATCTTTATAGTGATGCTTTTCTTCTTCTTCCTTGTCCTTGATGATGATGGTTCTCCTGGCAAAACCTTCATCTCAGACTTGATATGCTGCGGACTCTGAATGGAGGCTTGTCTTGATGCAGACTCGATCTTGTTCAGTATTTTCTTGGATGATCCGGTCTAGACCTCATTCCATCCTTATTCTCTGGTATATGTAGAAGATTGTTTTGATGAATCCTATATTTGATTAAGGACCCTTTTGAGTTCATCCCAAGTTGTACTCCATCCATCTGTTCCAGTATACAGATCGATTGGGGAGATTGGCTCGACCAAAATCATATTTATGGAACCTTTTTCAGGTTCTCTTAAATATTCTTGTCGGCACTCTTTTTGGTGTGGGGTTTGCCCGTAAGAAGCTGTCGGTCATTGGAATTTGAAATCCCGTTACCTGCTTCGGAAGGATGTTTTTTTAAAAAATTTAGTTTTGAAAAAGATGAAGTCAAACTGACCCCATAATTTTCATAGTTTAGATGAAAGAGCGCTTTATCTCAAATCATGTATCTATCCCGAAGGATGAACGCAAGAATTGAGAGTGAGGCTCGATCAAATAAACTAAAGAAAGTTATGACATCCGTTTGGTCTGCGAAACCAATGTATTG
>JXCR01144124.1:243893-283183 GCA_002079205.1 Phalaenopsis hybrid cultivar | reverse complement strand
TATTGTATGGGAAGTTTATCAAACACTTTATACCCTATGTTGCTCTATAATAGTTTAACAAGCACCTTATCTTTATTTATTAGAATTTTACCTTTTGCTTTCCATTGTTGTTCAAGGGTAGCTAGGACAATATTTTTGTGGTACTATTCGCCTACAGCCCAAATTATTCACCTTTCCTCAAATCATTCTCACCTTGTTCTTATTATAAGTGAAGGCTCTTTCCCATGATTCAAAAAGTGACTGCGTTGACATTACTATCCTATATCAGGTTAACTTGGTTAAAATAATAACTTTGAGCACAATTTTGTGACGCCATCAATATGAATGCTTTCCTTGCTCACTGGCATTGAAAGCAAAATATGTGATGTTGTGATGCCAAAAACAAATTAGATGAGTTATTGTAAACTAGTATGAATTTTTTGCTTATCAAAGCTAGACATCATTGACCAACCATATGAACAAATCTTTTGATAATAAGGATGCAATAAGCAATGAGCTTTGCTATTTAATTAGTCACCTTATATAAATTACCTTTTTGGAACCTAATTAGAAAAGATAAAAAACCACCATTACATGTAAAATAGAGGCATGTTTGTAAGTTATTCAAGGAAAAATTGAAGCACGACATGCTAGAGAAATATAAATACAAAATATAAATACCAAATTCAATGACATTAGAGGGAAAATAGCTGCCTTCTTGGCTTTTGACTAACTACGTGTACCTCAAATCACAAACTATGCTGTGTAGGAAATTTGGAAAGTGTTGAGAGAAAAGTTATGGGATCAGGCTATTTAAATAGGCTAAGCGATTGGCTGGTCAACAACCGTGAATTATGACCATATGATGCATGTCATGGCTAGAAAGAGTAAAAATTATTGGTCATTCTAAATGAGATGTAACATTCTTTATACTTTTTGGAACCAACCCAACAATGCAGCTATATTGCAAGCAAATCACATTATTGTACTATAGGGAACAAACAAGTCTTTATATAATGTAATATTAAGTTCAATGATAGTAAAAAAGTCTGGGCATATTTGTCTATTGCCACAATGCTCACCTCTTGGCCAGCCTATTGGTGCACCTGTTGGAGGTCAACAACATCTGTTTGATGAGACCTACAATTCTTCCTAGTTACTTGATTCACTTATTTTAGCACTCACTAAATGAGCTAGTTTTATTAGCTATTCTAGCCATCGTTTCCACATTTCAATTATTTTAGGAAGCTCGTTTTAGGATACAGTGTTTCTGGTGCTATTTATTATGAGATGTACAAAATCATATAACATGTAAAAATTTAAAGTTCTCACTCTTAATTTTAGCAAGTATTCATTAATATTAGAAAAGAAAAATGAAAAAAAAATATTTTAGATGACAATTTAACAATTTTCTACTATAAACAATGCATAGAGCTTAAGAATCATAATAAAGGCATTGTAAATAAATTAAAATCATGCATGAAAAATCTGAATTGTATCAAAATTAAATAAAACCATTCATTTATTCAAATCAATAACAAGTTTTAGAGAAATCAAATAAATTAAGGAAAAAAATACCTAGTCAAGCCTTTTTTGCTTTTAGAAGGAAATAATCTCTCTAAAAAATCTTTAAGCATTGAGGGGATAACACACTAACACATAGCTTTTATTGTAATCAAAATAGAATGTCTTTACTACTAGCCAAATGCTCGTTTCTATAAACAAATCAGTTGGATTTTCACTTATGTTGAGGATGCAACCTACAAAACTATTGACTCCTGATCCTAAACAACAAAAATCTTGGAAATCTGCAATAGAAGACCCCAATGATATGAAAAATGCAAGGCATACCATAAAAGTGATATGGTTGCTTTTATAGTATAAGCGTTCACTCGAGCGACGTGTAGGATTGAAATAATAGCTGTCATGTATTAAATTATCTAATTATGAGACATACCCTTAAAGATTAGCAAGTGATACTCATCACATTATATTATAAGCGCTTGCTTAAGGAAGTGGAAGAGAGTGGCGCGGGGCCTGGAAAGTAGTTTTTGCTTATTAATTTATTTAATCATGAGGTATTCGATTAAAGACTATGAAATTATTGTCGTCATATTATATTATGCTGGGCAAAATCATAAATTTTATGTTCCATTGCATTTAAACTTTGAAATTTTACCAAGTATGTTATTTGAACGAGTGCAATTAAAATTCTTAATTTTAGTAGCTTGTATATATTAGCGTTAATCAATCTTCTTTGCTATTTTTATATGTTTATTATCAATAACATCCTTTTTTATCTTTGGATATATAAATCTCAATCTATTCTCTGTTTTTCTTTTAATTTTTTGGAGTTGCACTCTTTATTGTCAAGTTCTATGGCTTCTAGACTTACCATTCTTGGGCATATTTTTTGTCATCTTATTTTCAAGGGTATATACTTGTTTATTGTGATGTTGATATTCTTTTCGTATACCATATTAATTTGTCTTTATAGAACTCGCCTTTATATTTGACATCTTTTAACAAAGCGCTCGCTTGGGCGCATTAGGCGGTGGATGAGATATTATAGATTTTTCTATCCTAAGCGCTAAACAACATTGACGGTCCCATTTTTATCGCTGAAAATTTGTTATAGATTTAGTAAGGTTTCTCATTAAAAGGACTCGTTCCTATTAGATAGAAAATCATAGGCTAAATAGAATAAGAAAGAATCAAACAATAGAAATGAACCACTCTATTACTATTTTAAATGGAGAACCAGGAGAAAGGCGTTGCATCAATTTGCTTTGATTAACAATATTATCTGCAATGAATTATTTAGTTGACGTTTTGCACATATATCTAAGCATAGACCTTGGATTTTATACATAAATATCCATAAATGATTAAATAAAGTATGTATCTGTGATGTCAGTTAGTGGATATGATTTTATTTTCAATAATCCTCACAAGATTAGCATGATTATTTGAAATGTGTGTTGGCGATGTCTTGAATGTGAGTTTCTAAAAAGAAGAACAAATAAGAGAAGAATTCAAGGCATTGGTTGCTACTTCATGATATAAAGTCAAGTTGGATACATGAAAAATTGGAATAATACCATGATTTTGGGGATTTGAAGTTGTTAAGCATTTGTTCTAAATTCTTGCATGTCTTTATATGATCTTTTTTTGTTCTCGTTGTTAATTTATATGAATTTTGTAGGAAATCTTTCCGGGCTGTGTCATATTATTACTTTATCATATGGTTTGAATTCTTTTTTTCTTTAATTCACATTTTTAGTAGACTTATAATTCACATAATTCAACATTTTTGTGAATATTTCCTTGTAGATCATGCATTAAACAAATGGATAATTTAATAAGACAATATGATGAAAACATTAAAATATTTGCATGTTTCCCTATTCATTCACTATTGCCAATTTCTAAAATAATTCTAGAACGGGGTGGCGATGAATAAAGTTAAAAATTGATATTCATTATGCTCAACAAACATTTCTCCCACAACGAATTATACAAACATGAATTGCTATTAATATCGATGAATAACTTCTATAAAGAAAAAAATAACCTTAGGTTTAAATATTAATCATGATAAAATTAATGATTTTAGTTTTAGATTCAACCAAAGAGACATATTTTTAAATCACATTGTTTTTTGAAAAAAACTATCATGAATAAATTTCTTGGCATGTTACGAGAATTTTATTATCTCAATAAGTAAGTTACTTTATGAATGTGTAAGTCAATAAATAAATAAAGAAAATAAAATTAATATTGGTATGATTCGTAGTTGTAGAAATATTTTTGATAGATACCTTATCAAGTGTTGCATTATCTTCATATGGCATGTTCACTATTAAAATTAGTGATATATTCAAAATCTAATTCAAGTTTAGGTCCATACATAATCTCCTCTTCAAAGTGGGATAGAGTTTTCTAGACTCGGTCAATTTAAATTTAGGTTTTTTAACAATTTTTTTTTACAGAATCTCATACCGGAGTTAATCTAAACCACAATAGAAATACAAATATTATTGCTGAAATTTAAAAAAGTTACAACAACAACTTCTTAACATAAATAATTCAAATATGCAAGCAGAAATGACAATGACGATCAAAAAATGAGAAAGGAAGCAACACAATACATAAACGACTATCTCCAGGGTAGAGCTGCAGTTTCGGCAGGACCAAAATGGAGGGGCGATAGCGCAGGAAAATGACGACCAACAAGTGGCAGTGGTGCTAGAAATGGTAGACATCGACATGAAGTGGGTTTGAGGTCTGGCCGACAATAGGGAAGGGCCGAGAGGTATGTGTGGTGGCTGGAAGGGGACTGGAGAGGGTTTGTGATGGCCCTGGATAGCAGCAGACATGTAATGGTGGGCTAGAAGACAGCAGAAACATGTTTCCAGAGGCTAGACAACAACAGAAATAGGTTTCCAGAGGCTAGACAACAATTGAACTAGGTGAGGGTGGATTGGATGGTTGTAGGAACAGGTGCTGGTGGGCTGAGTAGCAGCGGGAACAGACAAAATTACTTGGCGACAGCAGAAAAGAGCTTGGAGGCTTGCATGACAGCGAGAAGATGGTTGGAATGTGGGTTGCGGCTGATGGAACTGGGCTGGAAGCCTGAATCACAACAAATAAAATGGTCTAAAGCTGCTGGAAGCAGGGCCAGAGGGTGCTGCAGAGGGATAAATATCTTGCCAGGGTCGAACTATAGCTAGAGTACCACCCGGACCCTTGGAGACGGTCGCTACCGTAGACGAGTTACAACCAGAGCACCTTATCGTCGTCGAGTACAACATACAAAGGGGAAGAACTCCTCAAATACATCGGTTGAAATCAGTAATCATAAAAAACCTGCCCACCCTACGCAAATACAACATAATCTAAAGGATCTTAGCACAAATAAATAAGAAAGAGTTTGAAATTGGGATATAAATAGGGAAGGAGGGGGAGGGAAGGGCTGACCCGTGGTATTGTAGCTGTCACAGTATCGCGCCCGTTACACTGTAGCAACAACGGTATTGTAGTCCAGACAACTCCCACATCAATCTTCTGGGTTGTGAGAGTTTCGACCTTATTCATCGAAACTTTTAGGGTAGAAAAAAATTGGTGGGGTGGCTTGGGTAGGCACGGATGTTAGGGAATCCTAGGATAAGACTATGATTGTGCTAGCTCTGACACCAAATTATATCGTAATTAACCCAAACTATAATGAAAATAAACATATTATTGCTGAAATTCAAATAGGTTACAACGATTTCTCAATATAAACAATATGAAAATGTAAACGAAAATGACAACGACGATGCTGTGGAAAATAAGAAAGGAAGTAAAATAAAACACAAACGATTGTCTTTAGGGGAGAGCAACGGTTTTTGCAGGACTGGAAGGGAGCGGCGGATAGTGCTGGAAGATGACTGTCAGCAAGTGGCGGCGACGCTGATAATGGTGGACAATGACAAGAAGAGGGTTGAAGGTTTGGTCGGCAAAAGGGAATGGCGAGAGGCCTATTTGGTGGTTGGATGGGGATTGGAGAGGCACTGAGGTGGCCCTGGATAGCAGCAGGTAGGTGGTGGTTTACTGGACGACAGTAGAAACCGGTGTCCAAGGGCTGAACGAGGTAAGGGTGAACTAAACTATTGCTGGAAGAGGTGTCGGTGGGCTGGGCAGCAGCCGGAACGAACCCTGGAGGGGTCGATGACAACAAAAACTTATCTTGAAGGGCTTTGCGACACAGGAAAGAGCCTAAAGTCTTGTACCCCAGTGGGAAGATGACTTGCAACTGCGGAGAGGTGGCTTGTAGCTGCTGGAGGGGGCTGGAGGCCTGAAAGACAACACAAATGATGGTATGACGGGCCAGAGGGGGTTGTAGAAGGATAGATTTCTCGTCGGGATCGAGCTACGACTTGAGTAACACATGAACCCTTGGAGATGGTCATCACCTCATACAAGTTACAACCAGAACACTTTCTTGTTTTTGACTACAGTCGCTAGAGGGGAAAAATGTCTCAAAAGCGGCAATTGAAATCAACAATCACCGAAAACCTCTCCACCCTAGGCAAACACAACATATTATAAAGGGTTCTAGCACAAAGAAATAGCAAGAAATTTGAAATTGGGATAGAAATAGTTTAGGGGATGGAATAGTAATGGAGAGTGGGGTGAAGAGTTGGCCCACGGTACTATAATGTATACAAAACCACGTTTGTGGCACTGTCACAACTACAGTACCGCGGGCTTGTCAACTGCAGGGAACTAAAGCCAAATGAAAGCAACAATTCGGTTTTGATTTGGTTTTCCGTATAAGAAAATAGGTTCTTTGGTATTGGTTTTTCAACTTGATTTGATTTGATCTTAAATGGTTTTTAATTTTTTTGATTTGGTTTGGTTTGAGAAATTTATTTTAAACTTGTGAGAAAGCATGCTACATGTGTGTCGCGTTGAATAAGCAAATTTAGGTTAAACAAACTTCACGTAGTAGCTAATAGGATCATGGACACTCAATAGGACACAATTGAGAAAAAAAGGATTCATGTAGCCGACCCCACTTAGTGGGGTTGTTGTTGTTGTACTCATAAAGGTAGTTAACAAAATCATACAATTGATATGGTTTGATGGTTGCTTGATAAGAATATTTAAGATTATCAATGATTTTTCGGTCATATTGAAGTCAAGAAAGACACGGCTCAATCGACATGCCTATCATGAATTTTATATTCAACTTTTATGATTACTCTGAACTCAATTCTATATTTAAGATAAATCAGCTGGAGAACCAAAATTGAAGAAGTGTCTATCCCTCTTCCAACCAATCGTCACACTATGATGGAATTCAAAGGAAGGATCAACAAAAAAATATGCACAAAATTAGTTGCAAGTTATATAGATTTGCACTATCAAAAGAGGAAAAAAAAACATGTTTAGCATAAGATATGAACACAAAAAGTTTGTTTTATTTACTTTGCTTTAATGTGCATTCTTAGGAGCAACAGCTGCTGCTTCTGCTTTCATTCCTGAATCTCCGTTAGTATTCTAAGTAATTAACCTTACATTCTTTCTCATATTTTTGTCCAGTACTCTGTTCCTAAGTTTTGTGTGGATGTGTGATTTTGCAAATGATTTACTTAGGCAGGATTTGATACCCTATATTCTTTATGTTTATGTTCTTCTCGAGTTTAGTAATTCTTCTGACATGATGGTTTGGGGTGGATTTTTTTTTGTTATAAAGATAAAGATATACNTGGTTATATCTATTTATATGTGTTAGGTATATCATTCTAAGATTAAAATCAAGATAATTAGCATCTTACTTCCTTCACAGGTATCTTTCGGATCTATTTCTACCCTTGTCCCTTGTCCACTAGTAAGTGAAAGCATGAAATTAGGAAGTTGAGTGCCGCCCATGGAATGGTTTTGGGTGGGCTTAGGGAAAGACGTGGGAGTGGTGTTCTGGTGATCCTGTAACTCGTCTGTGTTTCCGCTGTCTAGAAAGGTGAGAGAGAGAGAGAGAGAAGAGGTTGGCTGACAAATTACAAGAATTTACTCCTAGCCATATTGGGCTTGGGGTGAGGCTCAANATGTGAAGTTTCTTTGTTTGGTTTGGAAGTTGGGAATTCAGAAGCGGAGCTGTTTGTGTTTTTTGCCCGACTTTGTGCTGCTTCCGTAATTCCAGTTTATTAATTCTTTAAGCCAACTTGTAGTCGAACTTAAAGCGTCGAGTGGTTTCATTGCGGTGTTTTGTATTTGGTGAAGCATTGAAGATGCTTATTCTTTCTTCGCTAATTATATTTAATCCAGCTGTATTGTTCAATCTGAACTCAGGAAACTGAATTGTAGTTTTATATGGTTATGAATTGTTTCTTATTTCCGTTTCTTTGGTCTAAATTTGTCTTTTTTTCTGTAAAAATTGTTTAGGGAGTATATGGAACTTATTGTCATTAATTAATTTCAGTTTTGAACTGCTTTTGCGAGATATGGAAAGGCTAATGAGCTTAGTTTTACTATAGAAACTTAGAGCCATTAATGAGCTCTGGTTTTGAACTACTTTCTTAGGTCAACATCCTATCAAAACTCAGCATGAATAGATGAAGAATGAGGATTCATATAGCTGACCAAAATAATTGTGATAACGGCTAGTGAAGTTTACGACAAGGACTAGTCAACTTTAGGAAGAGTAGTTGAATATTTTACAATTCATTAAATTTTGGCTAAAATGGAAATTCAACTCTGACCTATTATTATATTTCCTGGTAAAAGTTTCCTCTTGTCTTCCCAAACCAGCCTAATTTTGGTAGCTTTTGGGTTGTACTTTGTAGTCCACATGCAACTGAATGCTAATACCTCACGACATAGCAAATTATGAGCAAAGAAATCAATGTAAGTGACAGTCTTATAAACATTTGTTATGCAAGAATATTTGGAAACAACTATGATATATAACCCAAATTATTATCATGAAATACAAAAATATACTTTTTGATTAATGAACAAAATACAAGCTTTGGAGTGAATTGTCAAATAAACAAGATGTATGTTAGACAAATATGGTCATGAAAACAAGATGACATATGCTATTTGGTGTCCCAACCACTGCTTGATAGCCTATAAATATTTTTGAAGAGTTGCTTATAATTTAAAACCACGTCTTCAATTCTTTGATCTTGTACTCAAGATTTATTTGCTTATTTAAATGCTTGATTATTTTGTCATAAGTATATTGTATGGGAAGTTTATCAAACACTTTATACCCTATGTTGCTCTATAATAGTTGAACAAGCACTTTATCATTCCCATCATCTCAATTGCAACCCCTTATTCATTAGAATTTTACCTTTCACTTTCCATTGTTGTTCAAGGGTAGCTAGGACAATATTTTTTGTGGTACTATTCGCCTACATCCCAAATTATTCACCTTTCCCCAAATCATTCTCACCTTGTTCTTATTATAAGTGAAGGTTCTTTCCCATGGTTCAAAAAGTGACTGAGCTGACATTACTATCCTATATCAGGTTAACTTGGTTAAAATAATAACTTTGAGCACAATTTTGTGACGCCATCAATATGAATGCTTTCCTTGCTCACTGGCATTGAAAGCAAAATATGTGATGTTATGCTGCAAAAACAAATTAGATGAGTTATTGTAAACGAGTATGAATTTTTTGCTTATTAAAGCTAGACATCATGGACCAACCATATAAACAAATCTTTTGATAATAAGGATGCAATAAGCAATGACCTTTGCTATTTAATTAGTCACCTTATATAAATTACCTTTTTGGAACCTAATTAGAAAAGATAAATAACCACCAATACATGTAAAATAGAGGCATGTTTGTAAGTTATTCAAGGAAAAATTGAAGCACGACATGCTAGAGAAATATAAATGCAAAATATAAATACCAAATTCAATGACATTAGAGGGAAAATAGCTGCCTTCTTGGCTTTTGAGTAACTTCGTGTACCTCAAATCACAAACTATGCTACGTAGGAAATTTGGAATGTGTTGAGAGAAAAGTTATGGGATCAGGCTACTTAAATAGGCTAAGCAATAGGCTGGTCAACAACCGTGAATTATGACCATATGATGCATGTCATGGCTAGAAAGAGTAAAAATTATTGGTCATTTTAAATGAGATGTAACTTTCTTTATACTTTTTGGAACCAACCCAACAATGCATCTATATTGCAAGTAAATCACATTATTGTACTATAGGGAACAAACAAATCTTTATATAATGTAATATTAAGTTCAATGATAGTAAAAAAGTCAGGGCATATTTGTTTATTACCACAATGCTCACCTCTTGGCCAGCCTATTGGTGCACCTGTTGGAGGTCAACAACATCTGTTTGATGAGACCTACAATTCTTCCTAGTTACTTGATTCACTTATTTTAGCACTCACTAAATGAGCTAGTTTTATTAGCTATTTTAGCCATCGTTTCCGCATTTCAATTATTTTAGGAAGCTAGTTTTAGGATACAGTGTTTCTGGTGCTATTTATTATGAGATGTACAAAATCATATAACATGTAAAAATTTAAAGTTCTCACTCTTAATTTTAGCAAGTATTCATTAATAGTATGAAAAGAAAAATGAAAAAAAATATATTTTAGATGACAATTTAACATTTTTCTACTATAAACAATGCATAGAGTTTAAGAATCATAATAAAGGCATTGTAAATAAATTAAAATCATGCATGAAAAATCTGAATTGTATCGAAATTAAATAAAACCATTCATTTATTTAAATCAATAACAAGTTTTAGAGAAATCAAATAAATTAAGGAAAAAAATACCTAGTCAAGCCTTTTTGCTTTTAGAAGGAAATAATCTCTCTAAAAAATCTTTAAGCATTGAGGGGATAACACATTAACACAGAGTTTTTATTTTAATCAAAATAGAAAGTCTTTACTACAAGCCAAATGCTCATTTCTATAAACAAATCAATTGGATTTTCACTTATGTTGAGGATGCAACCTACAAAAATATTGACTCCTGATACTAAACAACAAAAATCTTGGAAATCTGCAATAGAAGACCCCAATGATATGAAAAACGCAAGGCATACCATAAAAGTGATATGGTTGCCTTTATAGTATAAGCGTTCACTCGAGCGACGTGTAGGATTGAAAAAATAGCTGTCATTTATTAAATTATCTAATTATGAGACATACCCTTAAAGATTAGCAAGTGATACTCATCACATTATATTATAAGCGCTTGCTTAAGGAAGTGGAAGAGAGTGGCGAGGGGCCTGGAAAGTAGTTTTTTCTTATTAATTTATTTAATCATGAGGTATTCGATTAAAGACTATGAAATTATTGTCGTCATATTATATTATGCTGGGCAAAATCATAAATTTTATGTTCCATTGCATTTAAACTTTGAAATTTTACTAAGTATGTTATTTAAATGAGTACAATTAAAATTCTTAATTCTAGTAGCTTGTATATATTAGCGTTAATCTAATCTTCATTGCTATTTTTATATGTTTATTATCAATGACATCCTTTTTTATCTTTTGATATATAAATCTCAGTCTATTCTCTGTTTTTCTTTTAATTTTTTGAAGTTGCACTCTTTATTGTCAAGTTCTATTGCTTCTAGACGTACCATTCTTGGGCATATTTTTTATCATCTTATTTTCAAGGGTATATACTTGTTTATTGTGATGTTGATATTCTTTTCGTATACCATGTTAATTTGTCTTTATACAAGTCGCCTTTATATTTGACATGTTTTAACAAAGCGCTCGCTTGGGCACATTAGGCGGTGGATGAGATATTATAGATTTTTCTATCCTGAGCGCTAAACAACATTGACGGTCCCATTTTTATCGTTGAAAATTTGTTATAGATTTAGTAAGGTTTCTCATTAAAAGGACTCGTTCCTATTAGATAGAAAATCATTGGCTAAATAGAATAAGAAAGAATCAAACAATAGAAAGGAACCACTCTATTACTATTTTAAATGGAGAACCAGGAGAAAGGCGTTGCATCAAATTGATTTGATTAACAATATTATCTGCAATGAATTATTTAGTTGACGTTTTGCACATATATCTAAGCATAGACCTTGGATTTTATACATANTCAATTCACATTTTTAGTAGACTTATAATTCACATAATTCAACATTTTTGTGAATATTTCCTTGTAGATCATGCATTAAACAAATGGATAATTCAATAAGACAATATGATGAAAACATTAAAATATTTGCTTGTTTCCCGATACATTCACTATTACTAATTTCTAAAATAATTCTAGAACGGGGTGGCGATGAATAAAGTTAAAAATTGATATTCATTATGCTCAACAAACATTTCTCCCACATTGAATTGTGCAAACATGAAGTGCTATTAATATCGATGAATAACTTCTATAAAGAAAAAAATAACCTTAGGTTTAAATATTAATCATGATAAAATTAATGATTTTAGTTTTAGATTCAACCAAAGAGACATTTTTTTAAATCACATTGTTTTTTGAAAAAAAACTATCATGAATAAATTTCTTGGCATGTTACGAGAATTTTATTATCTCAATAAGTTACTTTATGAATGTGTAAGTCAATAAATAATTAAAGGAAATAAAATTAATATTGGTATGATTCGTGGTTGTAGAAATAGTTTTGACAGATACCTTATCAAGTGTTGCATTATCTTCATATGGCATGTTCACTATTAAAATTAGTGATATATTCAAAATCTAATTCAAGTGTAGGTCCATATATAATCTCGTCTTCAAAGTGGGATAGAGGTTTCTAGACTTGGTCAATTTAAATTTAGGTCTAACAATTTTTTTTACAAAATCTGATATCGGAGTTAATCTAAGCCACAATAGAAATACAAATATTATTGCTGAAATTTAAGAAGTTTACAACGACGACTTCTTAACATAAATAATACAAGTATGCAAGCGGAAATGACAATGACGATCAAAAAAATGAGAAAGGAAGCAACACGATCATAAACGACTATCTCTAGGGTCGAGCGACAGTTTTGACAAGACCAAAATGGAGCACAGATAGCGCAGGAAAATGACGACCAACAAGTGGCGGTGGTGCTAGAAATGGTAGACATCGACATGAAGTGGGTTTGAGGTCTGACCGACAATAGGGAAGGGCCGAGAGGTATGTGTGGTGGCTGGAAGGGGACTGGAGAGGGGTTGTGATGACCCTGGATAGCAGCAGACATCTAATGGTGGGCTAGACGACAACATAAACAGGTTTCCAGAGGCTAGACAACATTTGGACGAGGTGAGGGTGGATTGGATAGTTGCAGGGACAGATGACGTGGGATGAATAGCAGCGGGAACGGACAGAATGACTTGGCGACAACAGAAAAGAGCTTGGAGGCTTGCATGACAGCGAGAAGATGGTTGGAATGTTGGTTGCGGCTGATGGAACTGGGCTGGAAGCCTGGATGACAACAAATAAAATGGTCTAAAGCTGCTGGAAGCGGGGCCAGAGGGTGCTATAGAGGGATAAATGACTTGCCAGGGTCGAGCTATAGCTAGAGTACCACCCGGACCCTTGGAGACTGTCATTACCTTAGACGAGTTACAACCAGAGCACCTTATTGTCGTCGAGTACAACATACGAAGGGAAAAACTCCTCAAAAACATCGGCTGAAATCGGTAATCATCAAAAACCTGCCCACCCTACATAAATACAACATAATCTAAATGACCTTAGCACAAATGAATAAGAAAGAGTTTGAAACTGGGATATAAATAGGAAAGGAGGGGGAGGGAAGGGCTGGCCCGTGGTATTGTAGCTGTCACAGTATCGCACCCATTACACTGTAGCAACAACGGTATTGCAGTCCAGACAACTCCCACATCAATCTTTTAGGTTGTGGGAGTTTCGACCTTATTCATCGAAGTTTTTAGGGTAGAAAAATTTTGGTGGGGTTGCATGGGTAGGCAGAAATGTTAGGGAATCCTAAGATAAGACTATGATTGTGCTAGCTCTGACACCAAATTATATCGGAGTTAACCCAAACTATAATGAAAATAAAAATATTATTGCTGAAATTCAAATAGGTTACAATGGCGACTTCTCAATATAAACAATATGAAAATGTAAACAGAAATGACAACGACGAAGCTGTGGAAAATAAGAAAGGAAGTAAAATAAAATACAAACGATTGTCATTAGGGGAGAGCAACAGTTTTGGCAGGACTGGAAGGGAGCGGCGATATTGCTAAAAGATTACTGTCAGCAAGCGGCGGCGACACTGATAATGGTGGACAATGACCAGAAGAGGGGTGAAGGTTTGGTCGGCAAAAGGGAAGGGCGAGAGGCCTATTTGGTGGTTGGATGGGGATTGGAGAGGCATTGAGGTGACCCTGGATAGCAGCAGGTAGGTGGTGGTGGACTGGACGACAGCAGAAACCGGTGTCCAAGGGCTGGACGAGGTAAGGGTGAATTGAACTACTGCTGGAAGAGGTGTCGGTGGGCTGGGTAGCAGCCGGAACGAACCCTGGAGGAGTCAATGACAACAAAAACTTATCTTGAAGGGCTTTGCGACAACAGGAAAGAGCCTAAAGTCTTGTACGCCAGTGGGAAGATGGCTTGTAACTGTTGGGAGGTGGCTTGCAACTACTGGAAGGGGGCTGGAGGCCTGAAAGACAACAGAAAAGATGGTATTGTCGGGTCGGAGGGGGTTGTAGAAGGATAGATGTCTCGCCGGGATCGAGCTACGACTTGAGTAACACACGGACCCTTGGAGATGGTCATCACCTCATACAAGTTACAGCCATAGCACTTTCTTGTTTTTGACTACAGTCGCCAGAGAGGAAAAACGTCTCAAAAGCGGCAATTGAAATCAACAATCATCAAAAACCTCTCCACCCTAGGCAAATACAACATATTATAAAGGATTCTAGCACAAAGAAATAGCAAGAAATTTTAAATTGGGATAGAAATAATTTAGGGGATGGAATAGTAGTGGAGAACAGGGTGAAGAGTTGGCCCACGGTACTATAACATATACAAAACCACGTCTGTGGCACTGTAACAACTACAGTACCGCGGGCTGATCAGCTGCAGGGAACTAAAACCAAATGAAATCAACAATTCAGTTTTGGTTTGGTTTTCAGTATAAGAAAATTGGTTCTTTGGAATTGGTTTTTCAACTTGATTTGATTTGATCTTAAATGGTTTTTAGTTTTTTTGATTTGGTTTGGTTTGAGAAATTTATTTTAAACTTGTGGCAAAGAATGCTACATGTGGACGCGTTGAATAAGCAAATTTAGGTTAAACAAACTTCACGTAGTAGTTAATAGGATCAAGGACACTCAATAGGACGTAATTGAGAAAAAAGGATTCATGTAGCCGACCCAACTTAGTGGGGTTGTTGTTGTTGTACTCATGAAGGTAGTTAACAGAATCATACAGTCGATATGGTTTGATGGTTGCTTGGTAAGAATATTTAAGATTATCAATGATTTTTCGGTCATAATGAAGTCAAGAAAGACACGGCTCAATTAACTTGCCTATCATGAATTTTATATTCAACTTTTATGATTACTCTGAACTCAATTCTATATTTAAGATAAATCAGCTGGAGAACCAAAATTGAAGAAGTGTCTATCCATCTTCCAACCAATGGTCACACTATGATGGAATTCAAAGGAAGGATCAACCAAAAATTATGCACAAAATTAGTTGCAGGTTATATAGATTTGCACTATCAAAAGAGGAAAAAAAAAACATGTTTAGCATAAGATATGAACACAAAAAGTTTGTTTTATTTACTTTGCTTTAATGTGCATTCTTAGGAGCACAGCTGCTGCTTCTGCTTTCATTCCTAAATCTCCGTTAGTATTCTAAGTAATTAACCTTACATTCTTTCTCATATTTTTGTCCAGTACTCTGTTCCTAAGTTTTGTGTGGTTGTGTGATTTTGCAAATGATTTACTTAGGCAGGATTTGAGACCCTATATTCTTTATGTTTATGTTCTTCTCGAGTTTAGTAATTCTTCTGACATGATGGTTTGGGGTGGATTTTTTTTGGTTATAAAGATAAAGATATATCATTAACCATTATAAAAACAATAATAAAGCAATTTAGATTAATTTATTACTGGCTCTTTGATATTAATGATATTATATTATTTGCTTGACCTAGTGTAGAGCTAACGCTGGAATGGGCTTGACTTATTAGTGTAGTTGTCTTCAGGACCACTGATCCTGCACTACAACGGTGAGCTTGTTATGGCTGCTGTTGAAGCTACTCAGGCATCAGCAGGTCCTAGTTTCGCCCCAGAAGACCCAACTCTCCCAAAGCCTTGGAGGGGACTCATTGATGGAAGTACTGGCGTTTTATATTATTGGAATCCTGAAACAAATGTTACCCAATATGAGAAGCCAGTTGGTTCAACACCTCCACTGCTTCCAGCTCTTCCTTCTTCAGTGCCACAGCTGAATGCTGCTCAGAGCCAATCTGCCCAAACTATACCATCAAATGGGTCTTTTCCTCAACAACATTCAGGGCAGCAAAATTTTTCGCAGCCATATCAATATCAGCAGCAGAGTCAGCCTCAGGTACAAATTCAACAATCTGCTCAGCAGATGCCGCACCAGCAATTTCAGCAATCACCGTATCAGCAGCAACCAATGCAAACTCAACAACCCATGCAGGCTCTACAGCAGGCTTCCCCGNCAGCAGCAGAGTCAGCCTCAGGTACAAATTCAACAATCTGCTCAGCAGATGCCGCACCAGCAATTTCAGCAACCACCGTATCAGCAGCAACCAATGCAAAATCAACAACCCATGCAGGCTCTACAGCAGGCTTCCCCACATTACTCACAGTTTCAGCAATCCTCATATCAGCAAATTCCATACATGCAAAGTCAAATCATGCCACGACCCCAAGGCCAATTTCCATATCATCCCGGGCAACAGCCACCAGCTTTTCAGTTTCCATTCCAGCAAGGCCAGCAGTTACCAGGACCAAAATTTCCACAAGATTCAACTGGGCAGCAACCTCTGGAGTCTCAATCTGGTTATCAACTCGGGCAACAGCTTCAAGGGCCCCAGGCTTCACTGCAGCAGAGCCAACCATTGTCAGTTTCACCAAACACTCATGAACAGGGACAGAACTCACATAGTCAACATACTGCACAACAGCAGGGAATGCAGTCGCATGCTTCACAATTCTTTAGACAACAGGAGACACTTCTACAAGGGCAGCAACCTTCAAAGCAGCAGTCGCAACAAATTGGATTTCCAGGAGTGGGGGATCCCGGTCACCAAGAGGCAAAGGTGGCAGGTCTCTCTCCATCGAAGTTCGAGCAACCAGCTAATTGTCAATCACCAGGCTTACCTGTACATGCCCAGATACGACAATCTGGAGCTAATGTTTTCCAACCACAGCTGCAACCTCAGCTTGGCGGCCCAGCCCTTATTAACCACAAACAAGTTGGAATGAGCCAATCACATCAGATAAGTTTGGAGTCTAGCCATCATCAAATGCAAACCGGAAATTCCATGTTTCCTAATCAATCGGGCCAACCGGTTCCTCAGCCTCCTATGGGTTCAAAAAATGGTTTCGAAGAAGACCATCATGAAAGAGGAGGAAGCGGCTTTTCTTCTTCCGGTAGGGCTGAGGCACCAATGATGCATTCCGTACAGCCTAAACTCGCACCACTTCCAATTGCACAAAATAAACAGGTTTAAGCTTTTTTATTCTTACATTTCTTTGGCTCTGTTGTGTTGGATTTTATGTAGTTTTCCGTAATAGTAGGAAGATAGGATATTTATTAACTTTTGCATGCATATAAAATTGGAGTCGTTAAGGGTTATTAGCTTTTACATGCATATAAAATTGGAGTCGTTAAGGGCATTTAACTTGTTAAATCATTTAAATCTTTTCTTTTCCTGATTTTAATCTGCAAAGAAATGCTGAATAGGAATTATCTGGCTTTCGGATTCGGTCTCATCACTTGCTTTATTATATTTTCTTTATCTGTGCTTGGCATGTTGTTTTGTGTAATACATTATTAAATATTGGCACTGATTCATTGGTATTCTTACATGATTTGCTATCAAATTGGACTCCTTTTTTATTTTCAGCAATGAAAACACTTTTTTTTGTGCATAATTTGGATAGTTTTCTACCTGAGCCAATTTTTGGAGCAAATTTTAGGTATGGTTAACGTACCTACGTTTAATGGCGTGGATTACAGGATGGCTGCTATTTATTTATTTACTTTTTCTCTGGCTCATCCATGCCGTAGAAGTATGTGCAGATTTCCACATGTAATAATTTTCCCAATTTTAGCCTCCATTAATCTTGTTCAATTTAATGTGTAGAAACCAGTCGATTGTCCATGATACTGTGTTTGCAGCAATCCTGATAAAAATACTTTGTTTTTGCTTCATTCATCCATTTTATATTTCTATTTACTCTTTAGGAGAAAGAAATAAACAGCTTTGCTTCATTGTTTTATTTTCTAGGATTGGTTTATATGTATATATTTTTAAATAAATTGTCCCAGCATGTCTGTCACTTCAATTTTTTTTTTTATTCGTGATTACTTCAATTATTGGCTTAAATGCTATATGTGGAATATTTTAGTGCTCTTCACTACTCTCTAGTGATGATGACTCATGGCTTTCCCATGTAAATCAATATCTTTACATTTAATTTATTTTATTTCTTTCTTTTCCCATTGCCATCTTAGTTATTATCATAACTGAAAAAACCTAGTGGTCACTCCCATTTCCAACTTTTAATGTTTTGTGATATCTATTTTAAAACAAAATTTGCATTATTCATTTTGTTACAGACAGTAATTTATTGTCTTATGGTTTTCATTTTGGGGGTGAATCTATTTGCTTTGAGAACCCTACTCTTTTCACTATTCTGTTTCTATTTGACAGGCTTTGGGTGCGTATATTAAGTTACTAGTTTTTTAAAGAAATTTCTGCTGTTCCTTTCTAATGTAGTATGGTTTTACTTTTGTTGGGGAATCACAGTGGTGGTTATTTACACACTGCAATTGTTTCTGTTGATGAAAAGTAAATTCAGTTCTTTATTTAATCTCGGGGGGTTCTTTTTTATTTATAGTAGTGGTGTATGATACAATGTTCAGATGAATGAAGAAATTAATATAGTCCACTAATTATAAATAGAGAACTTCTCAATTATTTTTTAGCTCAAATTTTCCTTTCAAGCTTGATCATATGTTTCAATAAGCTCTATTTTCTTACATAGTTTGGAAAATTGAAATGTACTAAAAGTTGATGCAGATCACCAAATTCCCCACTTTGTTGCCTTCTTATTGGCTTGCATCTTCTTTGCTTTGCAGGTTATTCCTATGTTAATATAACCACACACTTTTAACGTGTGTGTGGTTATGTTTAATTGTTTTGTCCTCTAGATATCATGATTTCATGGTTGTGTTATAATTTAATTGTTGTGGAGGTAGCCTTTGAGATAGTTCTCTTGGAGGAATTATAACAAATTAAAAGGGGAATTTCCTAAATTTTCTGTCTTTTCTTCTTTTTGCTGGTTTATGTTGGATTCTCTTTTGTCCTTGGATTATTTTAGAACATTGTGAACTTGAAAGAAATTAAGAGAGAAAAAGGAAAAGAGGACAAAAATCACTTGCAAGTTCAGGCTACAATTAAGACACTTGAGGCCAGATTGGAAAAGTTCATCCTTCATCTCTTCCCGCGAGAAAGGTGGAGAGAAATCACTTGCAAGTTTCAAGCTTTGCATATTGCAGCTAGGCTAGATTAGAAAAGCCAATCCTTTAGCTCTTCTTGAGATCCCCTTCTTCTAGGTGGGGTTTTAGGACCTTAGTGCTATCAAAATAGTTGTAGAATGAGCTATATATTAGAGGTGAAAAAAAGGTATTTTGCCTCAGTACAGTTACAGACTTGGAATAGTAGTTGAATGTCAAAATTGGAGAAGTCATTGGCTTTTTAGGTTGCGGTCGCTGAGTAGCTTTTTTGTGCTTGTGCGACTAATTGAGTTGAGTCGTTCCGATGAATTCTTGTGTGGCTTTGGTGAATTCATCTTGAGCTTGCTGGATTTTCACTCATAGTCATCTGATGAGTTCGTCTTGATCTTGGTGGATAGATGAGTTAAATTTGCATAGTAAGTCCTCTTTGGACTTGTTTGGCGAGTCCAATTTGAGCTGTAATGGCTAGCTTCCTCATCTTTGGATGCGACTGATGAATTCTTCCTAAGCCCGATTTGGGGAGCTTGTTCTTGGCCATTGTTGGCGAGTGCATCTCTTTTTTTCTTCATTTGGGTGAGTTCGCTCATTGGGTGTACATTTAGTTTTCTAGTTCTACTTTATCTTTGAAAATCAATTGCAGATAGACGATGAGAATGATAGAATGTGACTTTGCACATGTTAAGTGGAATCAATTTTTAGTTTTTATTTTTTTTGGACAATCTCCGTGTTTTCTGGTGTTGAGTACATTGGTTAATTTTTCTTTAAGAAGTTGGTTGGTGTAACATTTAGCATCTAATGTGCATGTAAGGTGGTTGGTGCAATTTATGAAATGTAAGTATGAAATTTTATTCGTAGATTTGACTATTTATATCGTTTTCTTTATATTGGCGTGGTTCAACTTCTATAAATGGCCGGTTTTGGTTTTGGGGCGAGAAGTTAATGAAATCTCATTTCTTTCTTGTTCATTTACCACTTTTTGAGCTTTGTGACATGAGAGAATTGTAGCTTTCGGTGGGAAATTTTGATGTCTTCAAGGATGTCAGGTTGGTTGACATTAGGAAGAGGAAGGAATATTGTAGAGATAGAATTTGTTGGGTGAATGCTCAGCCAGTTCTTTATTTAATCTTGGGGTGAATTTTGATGCAGTGCCGATAAGGAATATTTTTTTTATAATTTTTTAAATAATTTTTTTGATGTCGTGTTTGTTGTTGTTTCTGGGTGTCTCTAATGACCAGGATCATTGTAGAGATAGAATTTGTCCCAGTGGCATAGTAGCTGAATATTGATAAAATTGTGATCAAAGGTAAGTCGTTTTTCTTTTTGTGTTAGTATATTTTTTAACTTGGTTCATTTTACTATTGTAATTTTTAAAATATCATTTGAAATCTGAAATGTGACGCTCAGTGTCATATTGAAGTTGTCCTTGTGGTTGTTGTCAGAATATGAGGCAGAGTTTTGTGCTTTTGATTTGTCATGGTAGATTGATGCTTCTTTCTCTAGGGGTGAGAAGGGAAGTTCTCTAGAGGTGGAAACCAGAGAAGCCGGGGATGTTAGCTTTTCAGGGGACATTAGATTACTTTCTCCACTCATTGTTATAGTGAGGGTGTTAGAGTCATTTTAGGAGGACATATTTTCAATGAGGGTCGAGATGGGTTGACTAAGCTTGTCTCTCATTGTACAATGAAATCAGCTGATGGCGGTGATAGGCGATTTTTGGAGTTACCTCTCCCTCATATAGGTGGGACATGTGGAGGTCTTGGAAAGGATGTGTGCTTTGGAGAGCTGCCCAGATGCAGCAAACGAGGCATTTAGTGGCCTTGGAAGAGAACTTCAAGAACTAAGGGCTGAAGTTGCCGTCGGTCGTTGATGCTAGAGATTTTAAGGTCAACCATTTTCTAGCTGGAGGGAATTCATGTGCAGCATCTGCTAAGGAGAAATCACCTACCCGTCGACGTCTTTACCTTAATGTGTGCAACTTCTACGCTATATTGGTATTAGATATGGGAAAGAGCCAAGCTTGAAGGTAGATATGTCTAAATTTGATGGATGATAATCAAATAATCATTATCATTTATGCATTTTTCCATGGGGATTGGTCCAGGCTTTGAAGGCTTAATTTGAACTAGGTGATGATGGGGAAGTGCTTGTTGCAAAGGTGGATCATAAGCAAATTGCCAATATTACAAATGTTATGCCTTTGTTGAAGAATAGCTTGTTGCTTTATACTATGAGGCAATTGAAGTCAACTTTTTCTTTAAAAGCTTGAAGTGTAGTATGAAAATTTGTAACCATTTTTTCAATTAGTGTTCTTTTGGGGTTTAGGTATGACTGCAAGATCCATGTTTTGTTTGGGTAGTTTGGTATGGTTGCAAGAACTTTGTCTGGTAGATTTATTAATCATAAAATTTTAAGCAAATTCTTCTTGTGAAAATACTACATCCTCCTGCTTTCAATGCAATCAATCTTGTTTCTTTGTATTTGATTAACTACTATGGATTACCTATTTTGTTTGAGGGTGATATGTTAACTCAAGCAAAGTTTGATTTGAAGGTTTTTCCTCTATTTTCGAAAAAGAAAGCTGATAAATTTAAATTTTTTTATTGGTATTCAGGCTATGAGATGGATCTTGTAGCCGGACAATTATTTCTTAAAAAAATGGAGCAACTTTATCAAAATCTTCCTACATGATTTGGAGTGTGCCTTTTAAAGAATCAATCTAACATCACTAGGACTAACTCCACGTCACGCTTGGCTTGCAAGAAGGCCCAAAACAATATTAGTGCTGATATCTTTCCATCTCTAAAGAAGAATGGGATTATTAGCTTGGTTTAGGTTAACCCTGATTTGATACTAATTTGAGTAAAAAGAAATGTATGCGTCTTAGTAGTATGACTTCTCTTTTATGATAGGGAGTTCAATATAATGCTCAGAGGAAAAATTGAAATCAACATACTTTGCTAATTATAGATGAGAAACTTTTCAATAATATGCTGGCACTAACAACTATAAATACTAATGCTGATAATTTCTTTTTTTTTTTTTGGGAAATACCCCACCCAAGGAAAAATTGTTTTCAATGAATGAAAAGTTGAAATATTATTACTCATGATAGAAAAATGGAGAATAGAAATGTTGTATTAGATGTAAATGCTATTGAAAGGCACAACAATGTTATTTGTTGTTATTTTAATGCCATTTTGTTCTTTAGTTGCATGGATATTGGTTGGACATTTATTTTCTTCTTATAAGTAATTGAAAAGAAGATATTAATCAAAGTTGCATATAGAATATACACTTTTATCAACTGATAAAAACTAATAACATCAATTTCATTGTGGAGCTTAGGTGCTATTTTGTTAAATGTATTCTTGATGCTTGCATTCTGAGAATATCGAGTAAAGTAAATGTAGTTTATTTTAATTACTCAGAGTTGTTAACATAAACAGCATTTTGCTATTGATGCCGTTATTGTCGGCAGCTTTTCACATTATTGAAATCAATAAGATCTCTAATGAATTGTGGAACATGATCGTTGTGTGACAACACACATACACGAGTAACTGCTTTTTTGTTTTTCCTTTTATTTGTTAATGGACAACACACATACATGAGTAATTGCTTTTTTATTTTTCCTTTTATTTGTTAATGGAGTACCAGCTGGTCAGTTATGAGCTATATGGTAACAGATTTAAGTTAAATCTGGCTAACAGAAAAAAAATATGACAACTTTAAATCCAAGATTTAGTAAATTCAATTCCTACTCAAATTCTTCTCAGTTGTCTTAAATTCCAAATTTACTAAATCCTGTTGTTGGCAGGATTTAGTAAATCCAGATTTATGAATGTTGCTAAAGCCGTTACTATATAACCCCTTAGTATGGTATGACATATATTGTCATCATTGCCAGAATAATGTACGAGGTCCTCACAGGCATCCTTTGTTATTGTTGTGTCGCAACACTGCTTAGTGGCTTGTGTTTGCATGCAAGAGTTGGGCGTGGAGTGAGTTTGCCTTGGCCTGTTTGAACGGTAGCTAGATGATCATCAGAACAACGAAGAAAAGCAAGCTCAAATTGCTGAGGAGGGTCTAGCAATTGCAATTGATCACCAAAGCGTTGCCAGAGGTTATGTGCATGCTGTCAGATATTTACTAGCAATTGAATGTAGTGGAAATGGGCTTTGCCATGCCCAAACACCACAATACCATTATTTTGAGGGAGGGAGTAGTCTTAGCAGGCTTTTGGAGTTAGTTGTGGAGGTTTAATCATGATACCAAGTAAAATTGATTGATTTGGAAAATTTTCTTTTGCCCATGCATGGAGGTTTTGCAGTATTCCAAAAACATCAAACTTTTATTTTGAATCAAGCATTTAAACAAAAAACACAACTTTTGAGGGAGGAGGTAGTTTTAGTAGGCTTTTCTAGTACTTGTGGAGGTTTAATCGTGATACGAAGTAAACTGGTTTGATTCGCCAAGTTTCTTTTATCAATAACATGGAGGTTTTATGGTATTCCTAAAACATCGATCTTTTGCTTTGCATCAAACTTTTAAAATAAAAATAAAATTCCTTCAAAGCGTTTACTTTAACAATGTCATTTGGATTCTTCCCTCCATCGAACTTCGGTATATCCACTTTTAGTCTGAAATCTCTATATCCTTCATATATTGCCTCCTCTCTGGTTTTCCTTTGATAATGCATTCTGAAATGACGTGCTCTATCCGCCGCATCACTGGAGTCCTTCCTATGAATGAGATTCAGATTCTCATCTCTTTCTCTCCTTTAAACTCTCCATAACACTATTGAGGTTATTTTTCCCACGAGTCCGTCATCAAGCTTCGAAAGCTTCTACTGTAATCGACGAATCTCTTGCTGTATTTTTTCTCGGGCAGGCTAGAGCATGTTTTTTCTTGGTGGCATGGTTAGGGTTTGAGTTTGTGGATTTCAAAGATGGTATTTGAGGGTAGGAAAGGAGATGCTAGGAAACTATTGGATAGAATTAAAGTTAGGCTATCTCTGATAACAATTGATACCCGAGTTAATCCCAAACAATAGTAAATAAATAATACTATAACTAGAAAAGCCAATTACAATACAACGCCACACTGCAGGAGAAATAATAGCAGACAACGCTCCCTCAACTAGGGTTGTAAGTAGAGGTTAATGCAGATGGTTATGCGGGACGAAAGGGCGATAGTTTGCTGCTGTTGCAGGGCAACAAGGTGGGAGGGGGGACTGCGGTGGAGTGGCAGTAAGTATCGACGATGGGAGGAGGTGGGATGTTGCTGGTTGGAAAATGAGGGTGTCAGGGAAAGGGTAGGTTTCTACTGTGACGGGAAGGAGGAGAGAGTGTGGCTGGCTGCAGGTGTGGGAAGGAGGAACAATAGGAAACGACTGAACAAACAATATAGAGTAGTGTTTGGGGATCGACAGTGACAAGATGGAAGGGTGGACAAGTAGGTGGTAGCAGTAGAGTCTGGTAAGGGGACGCCGTAATGGTTGGGAAGGGTGCTATGGAGAGTTGGTGGTTGGACGAATACTAAATGTGCTTTCTTGCAGGACTGCAGGAAGAGAGGGAATGTCGGCCTTGGGAAGCGGGAGGAACAGTAAGAAAATCAACATTGGTGACTGCCTTGGGTGGTTGCAGTGAGAAAAAGGGGGCTGTAGTGGCGAAGGAATGGATGCGGGGCATGGAGGGTTAGAGATAATCACTACTTAAGGACAAGTTACAGCTGGAGCAACTTCTCGCTTTTGATACAACCCTGAAAGGGAGAAATCAGATGCCGACATTTGTCCTGACAGGTAAATAAATAATAACTGAACCCTAAAACAGAAAATAACATATTTATAATAGAAGATAACTAGGAGGGGGAGGCCCTTCCATTGGGCGAAAACCCTAGCCTATAAATAGGAACCGGTTGGCCTCTGCAATCCCTTGGCTGAACTGGTTCATTCATTCCCGCGTTATGACCTTGTTCGATTTTTTGTTAAGCTAGGTGCTTTCCTGAGCATCAGTAAGGAGAGGCCGTAGTGCCTTGCAATTTGCCTAATTTACTATAGCATTTTTAGGCTACTAATCCTAGGCATGGTCACGAGCATCTTGCATTGATAGAGGACTTGGGTGCTAATAACTCAATTTGGATGTTTAGATAGTTTTTGATGATAACAAGCGGACATACATTGACGCGGAATTTGTAATTATAGTTGATGAAGCAAGGATTCATATTAGTAAATACGATTAATCACATGTGAGTGCAAAAACTTAACATTCAAAAATAGTAAAATGATGGATCTGAAGAGATCGATGGAAAGTCAAGTTTAGCGAGGGAGATGGTATGGCTGAAGTTGAAGATGAAGATGGAATAATTCGTAGTGAATATTAGATAATTCTTAATCTATATTTGCTATAAGCGTAATAAGCTTAATTGTTTAACCTTTTTAAATTTCTTTTTGGGTGTTTTATTTAACACAATTTATTTAACACGACTTTTGGAACTTGAAATGCAATAAAATCTTAAAAACCTTCTTTTACCTGAAATAATTTAATTTGATTATTATAATTTAATACCATTTAGATGTATCTTTTAAATTGAAATAGGATTATCAATAAAAAATTTATGTTTTAATATCACTATTTGGTTTTTATTTTTTTGAGCAAATAATGTTGCTTATGGCGTCTCCGGCGGTGTTATATATCTTACTCTTGAAGGGGCCCAATGCTTTTCGTAACAGCGAGCTAAACTGTGTTTCACTCTGTACGTTGGAGAGAAGAATTGGCGAGTGACATTAGCAAACGGAAAATAGTTTTCTATTGAATGCGAAGTTGCAAGTGAAATTGAGATGGGGTTTTGGCAGTAGTAACTATAATGTATGATACATTCTTTGGTAAATACTATGGTGACTGAAGTCATGATGACATGGTTTGGTAGAGCAAGAAAATACAATGCAGAATTACTTTATTTTGGCAGCTTTAGAAAGATAATGGTGGTTAAAATGAGCTTCTTTTCTGAACTTTCTTACAAATAATATGCCTTTATAAAGACTTCGTAATAATGAAGTTCTGCAACACCTAGTATATGTTTTGCAAAATTATTTGCAAATAACATTTAAAAATAGTTACATGCAATGGCTAGAAGTAACTCAATGATTGTTCTTTCTAGATAATTAATGGCACAGGAGTTTATGTATTTTTTGTATTAAATTTATTCCATTTCAGAAATAATAATTTATATTAGAATATATTATTTGATCTCTATATCGAGTTCTAGTATTCCCAGTTAACCCGTTAGGTTGTGCTGTATGAGTTGCTTTTCAAAAAACGANATTTCAGAAATAATAATTTATATTAGAATATATTATTTGATCTCTATATTGAGTTCTAGTATTCCCAGTTAATCCGTTAGGTTGTGCTGTATGAGTTGCTTTTCAAAAAACGCTGTAAGATAATTTTGATTCGTGTGAGAAATGCACATTTGTATCCTTGCCTTTCATTTTTTCTCCCTTGGATGGCTTTATAATTATGGGAAAAGCACATTCGGAGTTCAATTACTGTTTTTTTTTCCTGTAACATGACGGAGTACCACACAACATTACTAAGGGAAGCATTAGCTATCATATGTGGAAGAGAGGGGTCTCAAAATGAATATGACNATGCACATTTGTATCCTTGCCTTTCATTTTTTCCCCCTTTGATGGCTTTATAATTGTGGGAAAAGCACATTCAGAATTCAATTACTGTTTTTTTTTTCCTGTAACTTGACGGAGTACCACACAACATTACTGAGGGAAGCATTAGCTATCATATGTGGAAGTGAGGGGTCTCAAAATGAATATGAAAAGTCTAGGTGTAGTATGTTCCAACCCGTGATAATTTGTTTAAGAAAGTTTGACAAATGATAATATGAAATGTTTTCTAGGATGAGTCTACTTTGGGTATAATATAGTTGATTAGTTTAAATTGCAAACCATTCATATTTAGTGGGCATTTTCTTATGCATATAAACATTTTAATAATATTGTTGCTGTCTTATCTGATAAGCATATTAAGTCATGGCTTGGGTGGATTGATTTCTCTCTTTTTGGTATCTAATGTTATGATTTTGTTAGAATTTGAAAATCAGTTTGTGATTTGAAGTTTGTTAATCTCTAGGCACCAATCAGCTCAAATAATTTTCTTTACAATTTTAACTGTAATTGGGGCAGAAAATTGAATGATAAGCAGTACNTTGATTTCTCTCTTTTTGGTATCTAATGTTATGATTTTGTTAGAATTTGAAAATCAGTTTGTGATTTGAAGTCTGTTAATCTCTAGGCACCAATCAGATCAAATAATTTTCTTTAAAATTTTAACTGTAATTGGGGCAGAAAATTGAATGATAAGCAGTACTTTTTTTTGTAGATTTTTTTTTAATATAGGGCACAAAGCCAGTTNGTTTTTGATGATAACAAGCGGACATACATTGACGCGGAATTTGTAATTATAGTTGATGAAGCAAGGATTCATATTAGTAAATACGATTAATCAAATGTGAGTGCAAAAACTTAACATTCAAAAATAGTAAAATGATGGATCTGAAGAGATCGATGGAAAGCCAGTTTTAGCGAGGGAGATGGTATGGCTGAAGTTGAAGATGAAGATGGAATAATTCGTAGTGAATATTAGATAATTCTTAATCTATATTTGCTATAAGCGTAATAAGTTTAATTGTTTAACCTATTTAAATTTCTTTTTGGGTGTTTTATTTAACACAATTTATTTAACACGACTTTTGGAACTTGAAATGCAATAAAATCTTAAAAACCTTCTTTTACCTGAAATAATTTAATTTGATTAATATAATTTAATACCATTTAGATGTATCTTTTAAATTGAAATAGGATTATCAATAAAAAATTTATGTTTTAACATCTCTATTTGGTTTTTATTTTGTTGAGCAAATAATGTTGCTTATAGCGTCTAGGGTGGTGTTATATATCTTACTCTTGAAGGGGCCCAATGCTTTTCGTAACAGCGAGCTAAACTGTGTTTCACTCTGTACGTTGGAGAGAAGAATTGGTGAGTGACATTAGCAAAAGGAAAATAGTTTTCTATTGAATGCCAAGTTGCAAGTGAAATTGAGATGGGGTTTTGGCAGTAGTATCTATAATGTATGATACATTCTTTGGTAAATACTATGGTGACTGAAGTCATGATGACATGGTTTGGTAGAGCGAGAAAATACAGTGCAGAATTACTTTATTTTGGCAGCTTTAGAAATATAAAGGTGGTCAAAATGAGCTTCTTTTNTGAATCTTGGTTAATCTGGTGGCATCTAAGTAGGAGTTCCTGTCTGTGATCTTAATTCAGCCCCAGGAAAAATTTGCATTATGCTGTGTCCTAGTGACCAATGAATTCAATATGCAAATTTGATTTCTTTCAATTTAACCATTTCAGCAATTTAAGTCATTATTACATACGAGTTGACTTTAGGTACTTGCCGTTTTTAGGCTCAGGGACTGACTTGCTTTAGGCTTAAGTATTCCTAAAAGAGAATAAGCTAAGTGGGATAAGAGATGGGATGACTGTTGAGTAAAGTTAAATCATGTGGTTAGTTGAGAAAAACGAGCTTAAAGCTAAAAAAATGCTTCTGCAAGCTTAACTTCAAGCATTGTCGGGTTCACAAAAACAACACTAAAATCCATATTTGGATGAACTTGGTTTGGTTGCTAATTAAACTTGAGCAGGTTTACCCTTGAAGAGAACAAGAATGAGGAGGAGAGGCATGTGCCCACACCTTGATTAAGTTAGTACGAAGGTTTAAGTAGTTAAAATTGAAAATTGAGATGTGTCTTAGCAGCAAGGTGAGGTGTAAGTCTTAAAAAAATCATAAAATCAAAGAAAATTTGTAAATATGTCATAGACAATTAACAAATTAACTTAGTTTATTATCATAAACCATAGAAGAAAATAATAAAAAAATGTTAGATTTTTTATTTTTAACTGAAATATGTTCCAAACTTAAACACTCTTAAAATTGAAATATGCCACTATAATATGAGATTTGCATTATTTTAGTCTTCATTTTAAGCATATTTAGAATAATTACCATATGTAATAATCATACGATCTTGCAATTTAGGGTATGTTTGGGGCAGTTGTTGATTATCTATAATATGCTGATAAACAAATTATTCTGATAATGTGATAATCTGCAGATTATCGAAATAAGCTGGCTTGCTGTTTGAGACAGCTTATTCAGAACAATTTACTAACAACTTACTGGGAGCTCTTGTTGGATAAATGACTATTCTGCCCATATTTAGTTAAGCTGTTTGTAACAAAACTGTATATGGAAAATAATAGATAAAATAGATCTTTCAAATTATTACAGTTCAATTACAAAAATTAAAACACATTGCTCACCATTTTGTGAGTATCAAAAGAAATAAAATAAGAAGAAATACAATTACAATTACAAGTAAAAAAATTAGAACGTTTAATTTAAAACTCTAACGTCGTCTGTCCTCAGCGACACTGTCTTCTTGGGAAACCATCGAACCACGATCATTGTCAGCATGGGAGTATGTCAAAATGTTGACCCAACGGAAGAAACCACATCTTGCTGAAACACCCCTCTGAAAAACGTAGAACTGTCTCCCACTGTTATGAGGCTATCGTGAGGTGAGTAAGGGAGCCGGTAGTCCGTAGTAACACAACACAACTCGGGAGGTCCCTGAAATCCTGGAGCTCATGTTGCTACTGAGTTAAAAAAAAATAAAAAAAGATAATTTGTCAGATCATAAAATTAAGCATAAACAAATAATAAAATAAAACAAAAACTAAATAAAATATAAACAAAACAAAACAAATAATTTAAAACAAAATGCAAATTCATACTACAACGAATTACATCCTAAATGAAAAATACGAAATTCTTAATGAAATCATAAAATACAATCCATAATACAATGAATTACATCCCAAATGAACATATAATAAATAAAAGAAGCGTGACTGAATCAACATCCAGATATAACATCTACGATAGACTCCCTCAAAACAACCATCTCGGCTACAGCTTCACCATTTTAAGTTTCAAATTCAATCGATTCGATCTCATCCTCAGGTAATGATTGACCAACGAGAGAGTCTGAAGGTTCTGGAGTGTTAATAAGTTGATCGTCATCAGCGAAATTGAAGTCCATATCCGATTGGAAGGGATGTCGTCAGATGAAGTTTTAAAGTGTCATAGTGGCCACCACAATATGCATCTATTTGAGAAATAGATACGATGACATATCACGTAGGATAACCCATTTCTTCTTTCACCCCCAAATGTTATTTCAATTACCCATCGTAAGGATGAGTGTCGTTTGTTAATATTTATTTTCTGTCACAGATCGTGTCACTTGCTCGCTCAAAATCAGGAATATGATATCTGGTGTCTGAATAGGGCTTCAGGTAGCCCCTCAGTATCGAATATTCAACATCAACCAAATAATACTTCTCTGTTATGAAAGACAATATTAATGAAAAATAATACATGTAATTTATAGGTTTAATTGAGATGAACAAACTTGGAGCTGGGTGAGGGAAACATTGTGTTCTATTTCTAGTTGCATAGGAAAAAAGACGACTGTCATGTGCACTTTCTTCCCATCCCGCCATTATAAATGTGAAGAACATGTTGAAGTTACACACTGCTATGACATTTTGGGTAGTTGTACCACTCTGACCAATTTACATGATCTTTTCGTGGCTTGGTAGTCGGGCGTCTACATGCGTTTCATCGATTGCTCCAATGCAGTTCTGTTACTCATAGTTAGCAACTCAGCATGTTATTAAGCTAAAATAATAAATTAATAAAACTTATTTTGAAATATGACATGTAACGAAGATCATTTGCAATTTGTTCAGGAATAGTTGCGAACAATGGATCCTCTGACTTAATGTTTTGTGCTGCTAAGCTCACAATTGCTTGTATATATTTAGAGAAGTATCGACTAATGATTTCTGAGGAATGTTGAAATCGCTCCATAGCTCCTCTAACTGATTCATTTTGCGAGAGAATGTATAATGTTATAGCCAAGACCTCCTCGTGGTCGTTCTAGAAGAACCTTGTAGGTCATGGTTACGACATAACTCGTGTTGAAGATCAATAAAATTGGGCGCAATCATTCGAAAAATGTTGCTGAACCTCATCGGATGTCCAACAAGCATCTCACCCACCTATTTGTCGCCAACATATGACGACGTCATGCGTGGTATCCGTCTAGTGCTGGAGCGGTAGTATTCAAACAATAATATCGCTATAACTGCAACCCATGCCATTCTTTTACGACGTTCTTGTTGTGGATCCATCCTGAAATGAGAAATGCATTAGGATGAAATAATTTATGAAGAAGTGGTTACAGGAAAATGAAATAGTAAAAACATGAAGGAGTACAAAGCATCAGAAAATGTATTACATAAATTATGCAGGAGTAAATAAAACTGCTGTGATAACAATACATAAGTGAGAAATCTAGTGACAACTTAATACAAAATATACCCATTATTCTACTGAAACACTTAAATATTCAATGCGCATCTTGGGCATCTTACGCCATGAATCTTTGCCTATGAGTAGGGCCCTCAAGTTTTTTTAACACATTTTGCCTGAAAGCGCATATCGACTGCTACTTCTGGAATAGTATCTAAAATGACAACGCTGTCTCAGATGGTGCTGTCAGCGGGAGCTGGAGGAGGCGGAGTGTAGAAAACAACAATTAGTTGATCAAATGAGCTATTCACAAAATTGTCCTTCTCTTTCTTCCTCCTGCCTAGTCTGGGCCTTTTGGACGTGGAACTGGACTCCTCCATCTTCTTTTGGCTAATACTAGACCCTTCTTCATCAGCTATAACCTGCTCAGGTGGCAAGTCATCTGATATTCCTGCAAATCCCAACTCACTTGGGTTGAATACATGCTTTCCAGTCGCAACAACCCTCTTTAACATAATGTCTAGTTTTTTCTCGAACTCTGGCTCAATTCTGCACTGCTTATATTTCTTCGCTGCCGGCATTCCCTGTAACATTTTATTTAGAGGGATTAATTTCTAAGCCAAACCAATTTGTGAAGTAAAAAAATTTAAGGGATTTGTTAGAAAATTACCTCTAATTTCTCAGCTCACCATTCATCTGGAGCATCGATTGTCATTTTAATGAGATCCCAGCCCAACCCGGTGGATCCACGTTTCAGCTCCTTCCATATTTTTCATTTGTTCTTCAATTGGTCCAATTTCTTTTTGAATTTAAGCCTGTCATAATTTCTGCCAGTCAATTTCTTGAACCTCTTAGCAATATTTTGCTAACCTTTTTTTATTAAAATACGTGGTTGCCTATTCCCCAGTTCAATTTCTTTAATACATAGATCGCAAAAAATATTTGTTTTTTTTTATCCCACATAGCGGACGGACACCCTTCAGTCGCCTTAGACATGTTGAAACTATAGGGAACAAAGGAAAATAAGTACTTTCAAAATGTTTACAAAAATTAGCCCAATTTCATCCACATAACTAAACAACTTATAAAATAAATTCCTTACAATATCAAGAAAGAACAAGTTATAAATAAACACCCACAACCAACATCATTTCTACAACGTTGCAATTTACAAATAAGAAAAAAACAAATACACGAGAGATTTATGTGGTCCGGTCAAATGACCTACATCCACAGAAGGAAACCCACGAAAGTTTTATTAAGCAAATTTGTAAGATTACATAGCTATGAACTTTAATTGAAGTTTAATACAACATGCTCTCAACTAACCAAGCTCCATACATAGCACTATAATTCTTCCATCCTTTCACCAAAAAAAAAAAAAGAACTCAAAACAGATTCATCTGGTACTCAAACTGTAGTAATTACAACTGCCAATCGAACTACTCCCAATAAAACATATATGAAGCCATGAGAATAAAATATCTGCAGGTTTTATCACTTAGCCTGTAAATGGAACTTCTCAACATTTCAATATCCTTAAAACATAAGGCTAGAGGCATCAAAGGCATCAGCAGAATAACAATTCCAACAAGGAATCTTTCGCTAGAAGCGCAAAATCAACCTCAAGAACCAAAAAATATAAGACTTCTAAAAGCATGTCCTGAAGTAAAGAACAACCAGAATTTCAGGGACCTGAGTGTAATTTACCCATAAAACTATGTTAATAAAATGCAAAAAAGTATTTCACGTCCTTCAGAATCTTTGGACGTATCTAGATTAGCTTATTTCAAAATTCTGCATATTCAAAATTAAACACGATAATGGAATCGGATGACTCTTGAGCCAAACTTTAATGAGTGTGGACAATCTAACACCAGATCAATAAGCACCGGTAGGCACAATTATTTCCAAAGCCTCAACCCCAATTAAAGACAATAAAATCATACCAGGTTTCATATTCAAAATTAGAAAACCAAAAGTCCCTCTAAGAATGATGCATAGATTACGTTGATTAAAAGGTTGAAGTTCAGTGTATCTCATGGAAGGCCTAAAAAAGGGATATAAAATGCATAGAATTTAAGCCTTTAATACACTTGTGTAACCAAACATTTATTTATGATTTCCTGTAGCATGATACAATCAAGACTTACAAAAATAGAATTAAAGCCAAAAAATAGAATCAAGACTTCCTATAGCATTAGCATGGATCAGCTCAAACCATTCACCTTGAAAATAGCTTAAACATCAGCATGAATCAACTCAAACATTGCTGAAATTATAAACTAATGACAAATTGTTAATGTTCTAGTACATATGCCAAGGTTCCCGAGCATCCAAAACAATGACATTTTGTTAATGTCTGCAGTAAGGTAAAGCAAATTGCTTTATAGCAGTTATACCAACATTCCCGTGCAAAGTGATGAAAACCAACAAAAAACAATTCATAAATTCAACTGTTAATCTTAAAAATACTGATAATATGCATATGCACCTAACATTTCCATAACTGCTAACATCTCATCCAAATAGCACTGAAACAGATCAAGCTAACAATTCCACATCCCCATTTCAACAATGCACGATATGTAAGTATCCATGTGCAGAAATGCATTTAAATTAACAGTAGGCATGTAATAAAGGTTAACTAATAAAACATCCCCATTTCAGCGCCATAGGCTTGTAATCTAGAAATTTCAGCAAAATCTGAAGCGTAATGAACAGGTAAAATGTAATGAAACAAAGCATATAAGCATATGCACCTATACGTAAATGGCCAAAATCTAGCATATGCACCTATACGAATATTGCACAGAGCATATAAGCATATGAAGCTTTTTTCTTTTCCCCACAGTTGATGAGAAAAAAATCAAACTCTTCAAAGAATCAACACATTGGAACCTCTCATCACAAAAAAATATAACAGGTGAAGTGAGAAACAAACTAGCATCCAACATTCCACCCATTCGAAAAATCAGAGCATATAAGCACACGCAGAAGGAAGAAATAACAAACCACCCACTCGAAAACTCAGATCTAGCATCCAACATTCGTCAAAAATGCATCCTAGCTTCGAAACACTAACCTCATTTGAGGCGAGAAGAATGGGATCGGGGAGGGCGAGGTCGAGGGAAAACATAGGGTCGAATGTTACCTTAGGTTTCGACCTCCACAAGGATGAACGAGATCGGGGAGGGCTAGGGCGAGGGGGAGCACAGAGGGCAAGGGAGGAATTCTTCACCCAAACGCTCGAAGCAGACGCAGGACTCAGACCCCTCTCCGCTTCTCATTCTATTAGGGCTAAACGTCGAAGCGTGTCTGAGCGGCAGGTAAACGCAGTGGCGAACGTCTTTTTCAAACACCAATGCGGTGTTTTCATACCGCCACCGCAACCAATAAGCTACACCAAACGGGCCCTTAGTTTCACACATTCAAAACTTTTTCCAATAAATATATTTTTCTTCGCACTCCCTATATAAATCAACATTAAATTCAATGTAAATAATAGTACATTATAATTAACTTACCTTCTAATTGTTTTGATTCTTATATAAACCAACTTGTTTCTTTCTTCAATTAATCAGTTTCTCTTTTTCGCAACCTTCTGGTTGAAGTTGCTCCAATCCTTCATATGCGAATGTTGAACAGATAATATTGAGAATTTTGATTGCAAACGCTGTACGTTCAGGCAAGTCATCTTCAATTTTTGTCCGCCAATGTTTTAGATTGGAATGAAATAGTGGATCAATTATATCGATATACAAAGCTTAAATGCACTCATAATTGTAAATGTTAAGTGCATGCAAATCCATTAGGCCATTCTTACCATGACTTGGCTGCTGTGTAATCAAACAATCCTTTTTTAAATGAAAATAAGTGTTTAGATATCTCACTTCAAAGATAAGCTTGTTATACATGCATATAAACCAATCTTGATATCGTTATCTATAGGGAAGTTATCGTCATACTGAAATTAAAGAGCTAAGTAATATGCAGTATAAATTATAACGTAACTGATAGTCCCATTTTTCATTTATATTGTCCCATATCTTAATATATAGCTTTTGTCCTAATTCTTTTTCTTTTCTCCTTTAAAATTCTCCTTGTATTCCTATATTCACTCGCATTATCTATTATCTTTTGAATACGNCCAAGACAATGACATTTTGTTAATGTCTGCAGTAAGGTAAAGCAAATTGCTTTATAGCAGTTATACCAACATCCCCGTGCAAAGTGATGAAAACCAACAAAAAAAAATTCATAAATTCAACTGTTAATCTTAAAATACTGCTAATAAGCATATGTACCTAACATATCCATAACTGCTAACATCTCATCCAAATAGCACTGAAACAGGTCAAGCTAACAATTCCACATCCCCATTTCAACAATGCACGATATGTAAGTATCCATGTGCAGAAATGCATTTTAATTAACGGTAGGCATGTAATAAAGGTTAACTAATAAAACATCCCTATTTGTAATCTAGAAATTTCAGCAAAATCTGAAGCGTAATGAGCAGGTAAAATGTAATGAAACAAAGGATATAAGCATATGCACCTATACGTAAATGGCCAAAATCTAGCATATGCACCTATACGTATATTGCACAGAGCATATAAGCATATGAAGCCTTTTTCTTTTCCCCACATTTGATGAGAAAAAAATCGAACTCTTCAAAGAATCCACACATTGGAACCTCTCANCTTCGAAACACTAACCTCATTTGAGGCGAGAAGAATGGGATCGGGGAGGGCGAGGTCGAGGGAAAACATAGGGTCGAATGTTACCTTAGGTTTCGACCTCCACAAGGATGAACGAGATCGGGGAGGGCTAGGGCGAGGGGGAGCACAGAGGGCAAGGGAGGAATTCTTCACCCAAACGCTCGAAGCAGACGCAGGACTCAGACCCCTCTCCGCTTCTCATTCTATTAGGGCTAAACGTCGAAGCGTGTCTGAGCGGCAGGTAAACGCAGTGGCGAACGTCTTTTTCAAACACCAATGCGANCACCCATTCGAAAAATCAGAGCATATAAGCACACGCAGAAGGAAGAAATAACAAACCACCCACTCGAAAACTCAGATCTAGCATCCAACATTCGTCAAAAATGCATCCTAGCTTCGAAACACTAACCTCATTTGAGGCGAGAAGAATGGGATCGGGGAGGGCGAGGTCGAGGGAAAACATAGGATCGAATGTTACCTTAGGTTTCGACCTCCGCAAGGATGAACGAGATCGGGGAGGGCTAGGGCGAGGGGGAGCACATAGGGCACGGGAGGAATTCTTCACCCAAACGCTCTAAGCAGACGCAGGACTCGGACCCCTCTTCGCTTCTCATTCTATTAGGTTAAACGTCGAAGCGCGTCTGAGCGGCAGGTAAATGCAGTGGCGAACGCCTTTTTCAAACATCAATGCGGTGTTTTCATACCGCCACCGCAACCAATAAGCTACACCAAACGGGCCCTTAGTTTCACACATTCAAAACTTTTTCCAATAAATATATTTTTCTTCTCACTCCCTATATAAATCAACATTAAATTCAATGTAAATAATAGTACATTATAATTAACTTACCTTCTAATTGTTTTGATTCTTATATAAACCAACTTGTTTCTTTCTTCAATTAATCAGTTTCTCTTTTTCGCAACCTTCTGGTTGAAGTTGCTCCAATCCTTCATATGCGAATGTTGAACAGATAATATTGAGAATTTTGATTGCAAACGCTTTACGTTCAGGCAAGTCATCTTCAATTTTTGTCCGCCAATGTTTTAGATTGGAATGAAATAGAGGATCAATTATATCGATTTACAAAGCTTAAATGCACTCATAATTGTAAATGTTAAGTGCATGCAAATCCATTAGGCCATTTTTACCATGACTTGGCTGCTGTGTAATCAAACAATCCATTTTTAAATGAAAATAAGTGTTTAGATATCTCACTTCAAAGATAAGCTTGTTATACATGCATATAAACCAATCTTGATATCGTTATCTATAGGGAAGTTATCGTCATACTGAAATTAAAGAGCTAAGTAATATGCAGTATAAATTATAACGTAACTGATAGTCCCATTTTTTATTTATTGTCCCATATCTTAATATATAGCTTTTGTCCTAATTCTTTTTCTTTTCTCCTTTAAAATTCTCCTTGTATTCCTTTATTCACTCACATTATCTATTATCATTTGAATACTTAAACTCTCTTTTGTTTTTTGCAACAGCCTCATCAAGTATTTTTAATATCATTGGAGCATCTTTAATAAACGAATGATGCATCAGCGGATTTCAAGAACACAGTCCCATACAGATTGTTAACGAGGAAGTTGATAATATTCCTTTGTCTGATGTTTGACCAACCCTCTGACATTATTTTTAACCCTGTTTCAGCCCATGTCTTATATACTTAATCAACCATTATCTTTGCTATTTTTACTTCCTCAATTAAAATAACAGGTTTGAAGCTCAAATATGTGAGAAAGATCACATTATCATCATAGTTTCCGGCAAAACAAAGCATATTAATCCAATGATTTCCTGCACTGTTGAGTGGAATTAAATTTTTATAAAAGCATCTTACAATATCTCGACAACATTTATTTCAATCTTTTTCTTTGTCAAAGTTGGTGAAGGATTTACTTTGAGAGTTATTATTCTCATCTAGTTTAGTGCCTAGGGAGTTCCCCTATTAGAAGAAAGAAAATAAAAATAATTATTCTCAATCAATTTTTCATATTTTTTTGAGCTACCTAATTTGGTGATGTATTTTGTCAAATAGATACATATTCCTTTCTAAAACAAACAACAACAACAACAAAGCCTTAATCCCACTACGTGGGGTCGGCTACATGAATCCTTTTTCAACAATAACAACAACAGCCTTAATCCCACTACGTGGGGTCGGCTACATGAATCCTTTTTCTCCATTGCGTCCTATTTTGTGTCATATTTTCATTTAGTTGTAGTAAATTAAGATCATTTTTAATACAATAAGCCCAAGGCTTCCTAGTCTAACTCTGCCTTTCTTTNCATAGCCAGTACAGAAAGTTACATACATCTTAGGAACTCTTTGACCATTCTAGAATTATTTTTTAGTATTAGAATCCACCATCATGCATATCTTAAAAGATTTTAACATGCGTTTGTTGTTTTTTTAATTAATGCATACCAAATCAATCTTAACATCACTCGATCAACATGGAGTCTATTTATGTTTAGGTCTTAAGCAGGATTTAAGTTTGGTATGGGAACACGACATAAGCAATTAAATAGGCTACTGAGTTAGCGTTAACTGAGGGAAAATATTGGCCAAGGATATCCTAAACTAAATCAGAATTATAATATACTCATCGCTTGCCATAAGTCCATTCTCATAAAATATGGATGCAAAAACCTTCAAAGGTTAGGTAGATGAGAATACTTGTTGGGTTATGAGCTTTTTCTCTTTCTAATTTGTCTTGGAATATCTTGGGCAAAGTTTTTTTTCCTGAATTTTTATTTTATCAAGCTACTTGTTTAACAAAAAATGAGAATGTGCATGAATATAGATAAATAAGTTGGATACTGTTTAAAATACTTCAAACTTCTCTTGTCACATTATGCTCATTAAATTAGCCAAGTAGTAGAAATACATATAG
>JXCR01144124.1:189466-217083 GCA_002079205.1 Phalaenopsis hybrid cultivar | reverse complement strand
CCTAATGTGTCTAATTATTCCAATATCACCATCCTTAAGCCCACGTCGCTAGAGGGGGATTCAAACCCCCGACCTGAGGGATCTTACACCAAGAATGCCAACTAACAGGCTGGGGTACGTACCGATTTCTCATGCGTTAGGCCCCATGATGAGAGCCCACGTCATGTGCCCAAATACCGAACCCGTGACCTGAGGGGACTTACAGTGAACCCCGCCAACCAACGGGTCACGGCTTGCAGCGCGTGCGCGCGCGCACACACACACCCCCATATATANTATATATATATATTATTGTGTGTTGGAAGATTCACGATGATAGATTAAAAATTTAACGTCTTAGCATTGCACGAAATTCTAGCATACACACACATAAAAGGAAAGAAGTATGAGGAGAGGTTAAGATTTCTTAAGTAGAAAAACACTCTAAAGGGAAAAAGTCACAACTAGACCAGTCAAATTAATTCACTATAAAATTATAATTGCATATGTCAACTCATCTCTTGAATTCAAGAAGATTGAATTGCAATGTTGATAATCACAAATGTATCATAGTCATCTAAATTTAATAGCCATAATTGGGCTAGAACAAATGTAATTTTTGGTGATAATGATAATATTAAATCGCAAAGGTCGTAGTTGATTGTTACAAAGATAATAGTTTGTCATAAAATTTATAGTTAGTGTTTGTTATTGTGTTTTTGTGTCATAGTGGAAGTTGTAGCAACAGTTACTTTGATAGGTCGTAATTAGTCAAATAATGAAACGTTGTAATGATAGTTATTGACCTCATAGTCATAATAGAAGGTTATAATAATAGCATTTGATTACATAGGTTATAGCAAAAGGCTATAATGATACAATTTGATTATATCTGTCATAGTGGAAGGCTACAATGATATAAATTGACCACATATGTCGTAGTAGAAGGTTGCAATGATAGCAGTTGACCATAAATCTCATATTGGGAGGTTGCAATGATAGTAATTGATCATATAGGTCGTAGTAGAAAGATAAAATGACAGTAGTTGATCATATAAGTTGTAGAAAAAGGCTATAATGACAACAATTGGCCATATAGACAGTAATAAAAACTGCAATGATAGCAGTTGGCCACATATATCATGGTGGGAGGTTGCAATGACAACATTTGACCACATATGTTATAGTGAGTTATTTCAATAGTGTCATTCGGTCACAGAAGTTGTACTGGAAGGTTGTAATGACATCAGTTATCCATGTAGGTCACTGTGGAAAGCTATGTTAGTAACCAATCATATAAGTCGTAGTGGGTTTCTAAAAGAGTGTCATTCAGCCACAGAGGCTATAGCGGAAGGTTGTAAGCCATAGTGGAAAACTACTGTAGTAACTGGCCACATAAGGCATAGTGGGTCAGTACAGGAGCATTAGTGGCCACAAATGGTCTAGTGGAAGGCTATAATGACAACAGTTAGTCACATATGTCGTAATGTGAAGCTACAGTAGTAACTAACCAAATAAAATATAGTGGGTCGCTGCAAAAGCATTGGTTGATCACAAAGGATATAGTTGAAGGTTGTAATGATAACAATTAACCATGTAGATCGTAGTGGGATGCTAGAGTAGTAACTGGTCACATAGACCATAGTGGGTCACTACAGGAGCGTCGGTTGGCTATAAAGGTTGTAGTTGAAGATTGTAATGAAAGTAGTTAGCCATGTAGGTCGTAGTGGGAAGCTACAGTAGTAATTGGCCATATAAAGCGTAACGGGCTATTGCAAGAGCATCACTTGGCCACAAAGACTTTAGTGAAATGATATAATGATAGCAGTTAGGCACGCATACCATAGTGAGTCACTGGAAAGCATTAGTTGGTCGCAGAGGCTTTTCTAGAAGGCTTTAATGATAACAATTAGTCATGTAGGTCATAGTGAGAAGCTATAGTAGTAACTGGTTATATAGATCGTAGTGAGTGTTATACTAGTTAGTGGTTGTAACCCTAACCTTGGGTTTTATTATCTTATGCCAAACACAGCACTTGTCGGTATATTAAATCTTTTATCTCATGCAATCAAAGCCTTAATCTAGAAACTTTTTTTTCCTCCCACAGCTGTATATGTTCTCGTCCGCTAACTTTTCATGATCAAATACCTGTACAACCCACCCCCACCCACTCTCATGTAGACTGCATTCCAACAGTGGCACACCCGCAACCGTCCCAATCCTTCCTCAAGCCCAAATCAAAGATCCATCCCACGTAAAAATTGTTTTTTAACAACAATAAATTTCAATGTTAAAATTGATAGATTTGTCACATTCAACATTCCAAATTCCAATATCAATATGTAGAAATTTGTCATAGTAAATTAAAATATTTTTTGTATGATAAATACACACAATGTAATATTTTAAATTTTTTTTTCAACAATGCCAAAATAATTTGGTTAGAAATTTTAGAATTTGATTTAATATCCTGTGTGATCATGATTCGAGATAATTTACTACGCCAAACTAATCTAATTATGCTAAATGTACTTAAATTTAAATTCAATTAAGCATAATCAAGCACTCATTACTCTAAATGAAATTTTCTTATATCTTAATTAGGAGACTAAAAAACCCTTTCCTCTGGCTCCAACACTGCATCTTCCAAATTCAGCTCTAATTATTTTATAAGAAATATTTCATCAGACCTTAATTTTGCACTTAATTATTTCATTTTATTATATCTTCAATATACAATAAATTATTTTTTTTATTATTGAAACTTATTAACATTATGTCTTATTTAGGATGAGTTATTTTTCAAATCATGTTTTGGTATTTTTAAATTTTAAAATTTAATATGAATTTTGGAGAAATTTTATCTGTTTTACTAAAATTTAAACTATGGAGAGTTTTTTAATATATATATATATTCCAAAAGAATGGTCAGAGTCTATTATACGAGCCTCCAGTCGCTCCTAATGTGTTTAATTATTCCATTATCACCCTCCTTAAGCCCACGTCGTTAGAGGGGGATTCAAACACCCGACCTGAGGGATCTTACACCAAGAATGCCAACTAACAGGCTGGGGTACGTACCGATTTCTCATGCGTCAGGCCCCATGATGAGAGCCCATGTCATGTGCCCAAATACCGAACCCGTGACCTGAGGGGACTTACAATGAACCCCGCCAACCAACGGGCCACGGCTTGCAGCGCGNATATATATATATATATATATATATATATATATATATACATATATATATATATATGCAAATACATAGAAATCAAGTAAATGAGAAGAATTTTTTTCTTTTACAATCTATTTAATTACGTGTGAACGCAGCTTACATTTCTACTCTTGCGTAAGCCATTAATTGCTAATGCTATAGCTATAATTAGCAGTTATAAATGTGATATAATGCTATATGTTTGATGAAATCCACCAGTTGATAGTGCTAAAGATGAGACATGAATCAAATCACTTTCATGTCTCAATTCAATTTATGATTAAGGTCATAAAGCTAAGTAAATTTTTCATTTTTTGTAATGCCAAAAATTATCTGTCCTTCATTAAAATTTGGGTGGTTACATACTATATATGATTAATGCATCAAAAAAGCTCTCAAATTTGTTGTAGGGACCATTTTGGGATCATTTTTAATTTTTTATATTTTGGTTTAAAATAAAATACATTTTGATATGTTAAAAACATATGTTATTTATATATTTATTGAAAATCACAATGAATCATGTGTCATACTTTTTGTAATTCTACTTTTCCAATTGAGAGGAAGTCAGACTTTTTATAATTTCAGTAAAAAGTATGGATCATTTTATCATAATTAGGACTAATTATTGTGCGTACTCTCCGATTACACTCGCACATCGCAGCTGTATGACAGTGTGACGCAGCTCTGAGTGTGCTCTCCGCACGCAATAATCGCTCCATAATTAGACCCCCCATCACATACTTTTTTCTCTTTTTAGGCTTAGGATTCATGGAAAATTGGAATGCAAAATTATGTATTCAACTTGTGATTCATGTACGTGACAAGGAAGGTCCCCACACTCTCAAACAAGAACTTGCCCGTGAACTTTTGGGCGGTTATGTTGCACGTTTTTATCAGACCAATGCGTTTAAAAACCCTTTTTTTATTGCATGTTAAGATTAAAGACAGATTAGGACGATTGCATAATAATATTTTCAGCACTGATTGCTTTTCCAAATGCCAAATAGGTACTTGGTTTTCAAAACTATATATATATATATATATATTGAAGCACTCATTTTAGAGCGATTATTGCATCAGGACATCAGACACAAATTTACGTATGAAGTCTGGCAAGTGGGTCCCACTGTAATGCATTGGTTGGGTAAGATTTTTAGAGGGGTGGGACCGACTTGCCACGTGGCACACTCTCACTGGATTCCTCTAGATGTAATAATTTTTCCTCATTTTAACCCTTTTTTTACCCTATTAAAATCAAGAAAGAGGTATGCATGCTATAAAGTTGATGGGATCGAACAAACTTATATGGTAAATTGCTAAGAAGTACTTGTAAATTATATAATTAAGTGCTAGTGAAAATGAAATAATTTCATTACGATGTCGCACCCCTTCCAAAAGTATAAGAGAACTTTTTTTTTCGAGTTAGGTGAGCACTCGAATACAACATATTGAGCTTTTTCATTTTATTTCTAATCAATGTACTAAGCATTTAGCATGAAGTATAAGGCTACTTAACATAATCACATGACTCACATCAGCATATATATGTCTCACCACCACATAAAGCATTAGTAAACAAGAAACCTATAGATATTGGAAATTATGTTACCTTGCAAAGCAATTCATTCTAGGCACCATACTTTCTTGCACACATTCGACCAATTACGTATATTACATAAGTGTTGCTAAAAAGCATTGATGATTAAATTATTATAATAACATTTTAGTATCATGGAAATACTATCTTAAGCTATGTTTCATTCAGAAGGTGAAAGGAAACAATGAAATAATATCATAAAATTCAAAATCCAAGAAGTTGTATAGTTAATAGACTAGCATGCCCAACCTATAGTTAGTTAATGCAATTTTGGAGTTTTTTTTGCATGTTTCCTACTCTAACCATTCTAAATGTACTAATTTTTTAGCCATTTAAGGTTGCTTGATAGGGTAATAGAATAGTAACCTCTTAAGTTTAAGAAGTTGTGCCGCTTGAATAGAGGTGAAAATGGTGCATCTACTGATTGAAGTGAAAATTGTTGCCACTAATCAAAGCTCACCGAGTTTTATCATCTTTTGCAAAACATATGAAAAATTATCATAGCTCATCTTTTTATGTTACCAAGCATCGTATTATATAAAATTAATTTTATTGAGATGATCTTTCAAAAAGATCAATGGAAAATCCTTTTTTTTTTGTGTTCTGAGGGCCATTTGAAAGATTTGTGCTCATCAAAGGCTTGAAAGGTCATTAAGCGCAGAATAAAATACGTGATAAACAAATCTTTCAAAAGGTCACCAACAAACTACCACAATGGAGCTTCTAAACTATCAATTAGTGACCAAACAATTAGGTCATTAAGCACGGAATAAAATACGTGATAAACAAGCAAAGAAACAACAAAAACAAACAACAACAATAAGCATTTCTCCCACTTAGTGGGTCCGGCTACATGAATCTTTTTTCTTCATTGTGTTCTATTACGTGTCATATTTTTATTTAGTTCTAATAAATTATGATCGTTTTTATTCAAAATGCCCAAGTCATTCTAGGTCTACCTTTGTCTTTCTTAACATAGTCGAATATAAAACATGTACTCTCTTAACCAGATCATCAGAAGATCGATGTTTAATGTGACCAAACCATCTAAGACAACTCTCTCTAATTTTGCCCGTCACTAGAACTACACCAACTCTATCACATATATATTCACTTAGCATTTTGTCTTTTGGTGTAAAGCCACTCATCCACCGAAGTATTCTCATCTAGGCAACACTTAACTTGTTTTTATGCTTCTCTTTTAAAGGCCAACATTCTACACCATAGAGCGTTGCAGGTCTCACCACTATCTTATAATTTTTTCCTTTTAATTTATGTGGTACTTTTCTATCAAAAAAAAGACCCGATGCATTCCTCCACTTCAACCAACCGACTTGAATCTACTAATAACATCACAATTTATATCACCATCAATTTGAACAATAGACCCGAGATATCTAAATCGTTAAAACCTTTTAATGATTTGATCACCCATAGTTACAACCCTGTCACTAGAGCTACTACTATTAAAATTACATTCCATGCATTCAATTTTAGTTCTACTCAAGCGAAATTCCTTAAACTTCAATGCAGACCTCCATAAATCAAGTTTTTCTTGAACTCTTTTTCTCGTCTAATCCACAGAAAGGGCATCATCAGTAAAAAGTGTACACTACGGTACATTCTCCTATAAATTTCCAATAAGAGCATCCATAACTAAAGAAAAAAGATATTGGCTTAAATTCGATCCCAATTGTAATCCAAGAGAAACAGGTAAATATTTGGTTAATCCTCCTTGGTTCAAACACAAGTAACAACTCTAGTTTACATAGCTTTAATGAATTGAATATAAATCCTCTCAACATCTTTCTTCTCTAAAACTCTCCAAAGGACATCTCTTGGAACTTTATCATAAGTTTTTTTTCTAAATCAAGAACAATCAAATGTAGATCCTCCTCATTCTCTCTCTACGTCTCCATAAAACCTCTCAATAAATGTATAGCTTCCATAGATGACCTGCCCGGCATAAATCTAAACTGATTATGAGAAATCTTTGTAATGTGTCTTAGCCTATGTTCAATTATTCTCTCCCATAAATTTAACGTATGACAAATCAACTTAATTACTCTATAATTTGCACACTCTTCTGCATCCCCTTTATTCTTAAGATTAGGGACCAAAATTCTCTTCCTCCACTTCTCAGACATCTTTTTAGTTTTCAAAATAATATTAAAGAGTTAAGTGAGCTAAAAAATTCCCAAATCTCCCAAAAATTTCCACACTTTAATTGTGATATCATCAGATCTTACAGATTTTCCATTCATGATTTTTTTAAAGCCTTCTCAACTTCCTTTTTACTAATGCGACGGTCAAAATGAAATATTTTATTATTATTAATGATATTAATATTACTAAGGTCGATCATATTTTCAAAAATATTAAAAAATTTATCAAAATAACTCACACACTTATATTGTATATCTTTTTTAAGAAACCAACTTTTTGATTTTCATCTTTAATATATTTTACTTTAGTTAAATTTTTATTATTCTTTTCTATTTTTTTGGCTATTTTTATACATATATTTTTCACCCTGTAAGTATTTAATCTATTATAAAGATAACTAAAAATAGAATTTTTAGCTTCCATTTTGTATTTTTCTCAGTTCTCTATACTTTTACATTTAAACCAACTTTTATAACACAACTTCTTATATTTTATCTTTTCTAGCATATTATTATTCTACGACTAATTATTTTAATCTATAGAAAATTTTTCTTTTGATTCTCTAAGCACATTTTTGCAATTTGTTTAATAGTGTTTTTAATATTATCTCACATATAATTTGCTTCTTCATAAATATCCCAAATCTTGAAATCTTGAAGTTTGCTCATAAAAATAATTGTATTTGTGTCTTTTAAATTTTCCCATCTAACTTTATGACAAAGATTTTTAGTATTTTTTATTTTACAACTCTTCATCTTAAAACTCAGAACTAATAATTAATATGAAGTACTGAAATTCTTAGTTAGAATGATCTTACAATCTTTACATTTTGACAATCTCTTCTTCTTATAAGAAAATAATCAATTTGTGTTTTTGTTAGATCCGTTCTTATAAGTAATAACATGCTCATCTATTTTATTAAATAAAGTATTAGTAATAACAAAATCATACGCTAAAGCAAAATCTAATATGACTCTGCCTTCTTCATTACTCACTTCAAAACCATTGTCACCATGAATATTTCCAAAATCTACAATCACTCTATCGATATGTCCATTTAAATCTCCTCCAATAAAAATTCTTTCTTCAAGAGATATCATTTGCATTAATTCTTTTAGGTCATTACAATTTTTTTTAACCTATATCTAAACCTACTTAATGAGCATAATCACTTATAGTCTTAAGAACCTAGTATCAACAATAATCTTAAGGGTTATAATTCTATCTTCAATTCTGTTAATTTTTACAACATTTCTCTTAAACTCGTCCATAATTATGCCAACACCATTTTTAGTTTTACTCCTACCTAAATATTAAAGTTTAAAACCTAAGCTATCAATACCCTTAGCCTTTTTCTCCAAACCATCTACTTTCTTGAAAACACAAGATATTTATCTTTCCATGAAACATAATATCAACTAATTTTATTAATTTACCTATGAGAGTACCTATATTCCAAGATCCTATCCTAATATTAATTTCACTGACTAACTTTTTCATTTGCATCCGTGTATAATGTGAGAACTCTTGCGAACCCAGATGTTGGTGCGGCGCCTCTTGCACACTTTTCATTGCATTGAGGTCATACAACACATCGCTTCTAAGGTATACCCTAGCATTTGCACAATGGTCAAAAGGATTAATGTCATGATAAACAAGCAAAGCATGAACTATAAAATAATTATTAAAAATAAATCTAATTAGACTTATGATTATTTCCAAAATTTAAAAATTAGATTTAGTTCATGATAGAAAAAAAATAGTCATCATAAAATGCATAAAACTAAGCATAACAAACAATAAATTAAAGAAACGAGTAGAATAAACTAAATGCCACTGCGCTCTCACTCTATTTCTCTAATATTTGCTTTAGTCCTTCTGCCTCAAACCTCTTCAAACTTTTCATTCAAACCTCTCAAGAATAGCTCTTGCAAATCTTTAAAACACCCTCTAATTTATGGCAAAATGGTCTCAAATCGACTTAAAAAAATTGCATAAAACTGGTAGGAATTCAGCTTCAAAGTCCANCCTCTAATTTATGGCAAAATGGTCTCAAATCGACTTAAAAAAATTGCATAAAACTGGTAGGAATTCAGCTTCGAAGTCCAAACCAGGCAAGAACTGTCACCAATTTAAGGCCGAATTCAGGGCTGACACCCCAGTTGATTTAAGGCTCCAACTCAAGGAAAGAATATTATGTGTGACATTCTCATGTGTGGATCAGTAGTACTAGGATTTTATTGAAGTCAATACCACCCCAATAACATGGATTTGCACTTATTCCGCAGCTGTCATATCCCCATGTAATATATTTATCAAACTGAGTGCCCGGGCTCCATATGCCTCCAATTTGCACTTCTTAGCCTCGAAGTTCTCAGATGACATCGCTTATTTCTCTACAGAACCCACTTAGTTAATCCTCTCAAGTAAAATTCAAAATCAAACCATTAGTATGGTAATTTTTTTCAAAATCAAGTAGAACATTATACAAAATTGAAAGTCTAAAACCATATATTTCATTTATATTGCATATCACCCAAAATCCTAGACGTAAAACATGCAACTGGGTGCATATCCAAATCCAACGTAGNGGCAAGAACTGTCACCAATTTAAGGCAAAATTCAGGGCTGACACCCCAGTTGATTTAAGGCTCCAACTCAAGGAAAGAATATTATGAGTGACATTCTCATGTGTGGATCAGTAGTATTAGGATTTTATTGAAGTCAATACCACCCCAATACCATGGATTTGCACTTATTCCACAGCTGCCATATCCGCATGTAATATTTTTATGAAACTGAGCGCCCGGGCTCCATATGCCTCCAATTTGCACTGCTTTGCCTCAAAATGCTCAGATGACATCGCTTATTTCTCTATAGAACCCACTTAGTTAATCCGCTCAAGTAAAATTCAAAATCAAACCATTAGTATGGTAATTTTTTTTCAAAATCAAGTAGAACATTATACAACATTGAAAATCTAAAACCAATATATATATATATATATATTCTTTCATTTATATTGCACATTACCCAAAATCCTAGACTTAAAACATGCAACTGGGTGCATATCCAAATCCAACGTAANTAATTTGTTATAGCTTCTAAAATATGTGGCTTTTTTATAAAATTGTTATTGTAAAGCCTCTCGTAATAAAAAACTACTAAAAACCATCTTAAATTTGGGACAGCCTCTACATCTGCTTTATTTGCTATTTCTCTATCTTTTCCTGCCAACAGAAGACATATGTGGTTGTAGTTTAATAAAAACCCTCTTAAATTTGAACAGCGTCTACATCTGCTATATTTGCTCTTGTTCCATCTTTTCCTGTCAACAAGCATTTGGTGGTAGATTAATATAAATTTAAAATTTGGGAGCTTTTAACTTGAAGGCTTCAATAAACTTAATGTATGTTTCTTTTATTGCATTTCCTTAGTTTTTCTCTAAATCGATCAAAATATGAGTTTTATTGTCTTGATTTTTTTGCTACTGTTTACTCTCTTAGTTCTATTATCTTTATTGAATCGCTGAACATTTACAGTTCTACTGGTTGCACCATTTATCAACTCAATGCTCTTTCTTGTTCCAGGGTAGTAATCAATTATGATTTCCCAACTGGGATTGAGGATTATGTTCACCGCATAGGACGAACTGGTAGGGCTGGTGCCACCGGAGTATCATATACCTTCTTAACCGATCAAGATTGGAAACACGCACCCGAACTAGTGAAGCTACTCGAAGGTGCAAACCAAGGCGTTCCGCCGGAGATTCGGGAAATGGCTGCCCGTTCTGGCCCCCCTCCCCAAAGGTTTCCCCCTCATGGTGGAATGAACAACCGTTGGGATTCTAGCGGTAGCAATGGTGGCATTCGTATGGATCATAGTGGTGGTCGAGGCATGAGGGAATTCAATCGCGGGGGTGGCGGCAGTGGTCGGGGATTTGGTGGACGCNGAACAACCGTTGGGATTCTAGCGGTAGCAATGGTGGTATTCGTATGGATCATAGTGGTGGTCGAGGCATGAGAGAATTCAATCGCGGGGGTGGCGGCAGTGGTCGGGGATTTGGTGGACGTGGTGGTCGGGGTGACTTCTTTGTTGATGGGCGTGGGGGGAATAGGGGTCGTGGGTTTAGCAGGGGAGGTCGGGGCGGAAGGCTTGATCGAGGTGGTCCACGTGATCGTTTCCAAAACTCCGATGGTCGTGGTCATTATGAAGGTGGAAGGGGGAGGGGGGGATATGGGGACAGGATCAGAGATCGAAGTTTCAGTCGTAGCCCTGAGAAAACTCGTGCATGGAGATACAACCGGAGTAGGAGCTCCAGCCGTAGCCGCAGTCGCAGTCGCAGTCGTAGCTGGAGTAGGAGCAGAAGCAGGAGTTGGTCTCCAAGAAGCCACAGTCGGAGTAGGAGCCCTAGTCCTAGCAGGAGCTATGATAGGTATGACCAGCCGCCGCGGGGCCGCCGTCGGGTATCAGGATTTGATGTTCAAGTTGCTAGCGGGGTTGGACTTCAGGAGCAAGAGGCTGCAAATCGAGTTTCAGGATTCGATGCTCCACCCTCCTCTACCCCGGCAGCTGGTAATCTATATCCCGAGTCAAAGCCTGGATTTAATCCACCTTTTGCAGGTCAGATGCCACCGATGTCCCCCGGACATGGCAACGGGACTTTCACAGGAGCTGAGATTGGCAATTAGCTGACAGGGAATAAGCAGCCACCTTGAAGCTTGTGGTATGTGATGTGTTTGAATGATTTAGGTTATATAATGCTCTGCTTAATCTGTATGGCCATTGATGAAACTGAGAATTATATAATTACTCTGTTTTGAATGGGTTTAACTTNTGCCACCGATGTCCCCCGGACATGGCAACGGGACTTTCACAGGAGCTGAGATTGGCAATTAGCTGACAGGGATTAAGCAGCCACCTTGAAGCTTGCGGTATGTGATGTGTTTGAACGATTTAGGTTATATAATGCTCTGCTTAATCTGTATGGCCATTGATGAAAATGAGAATTAGATAATTACTCTGTTTTGAATGGGTTAACTGCTACAAGAATGGAGGACTACCAAAGTTTGGGGACACAAACGGCAGGTCTGAAAATTTTAATTTGGCGCTGGCTCAGGTTTCACTTTCCATTCATACATTTTGTTTTAGATGTATTGTTTCTTCTTCTTTTTTTTTTTTTTTAATTTTGATATTAAGTTGATATAATGGAATCCTGAGGATGGAGCTGTTAGAGTGTTAAGTTTTTAAATATTGTATGATTATTATTCTTATAAACTTGATTTTTAGTGACAAATTTAAGTTAACCCCTGATTTTGTTGGTTGAGAAAACTCTATTTTCCGAGTTTTAAGAGTCATGCATGTTTGGTAATGGCTTGAATCATGAATTTACATGCATATATCTAATAAGCCTATTCATGTCTTTGCATATCTAATGTCTAAACTTTATTTATTATTATTTTTTATATTGCATAACCATGAACTTTAAAGATATTTAAATCAATAAAAATTGATGAAAAATGAGAAATCTTATTTTTACATGATTTTTTTAATATGATTTTATTTTATAAGAAATCGAATGAGCTCTTAACTTTTACGTTGGATTTGGATGTGCACCCAGTTGCATGTTTTAAGTCTAGGATTTTGGGTGATATGCAATATAAATGAAAGAATTATACTATTATTTTTATGGAATTTCTCCTGAAGTTGCAACAATTAATGCGTTATAGAGGTGCATGACATGCATGTAAAATTTAGCAGGAAACAAACGACTTAACCCAACCTATTAAGTATTTGAAGTTTTGTTGATATCATCATCATTATNAGAGCATTGAGTTGATAAATGGTGCAACCAGTAGAACTGTAAATGTTTAGCGATTCAATAAAGATAATAGAAATAAGAGAGTAAACAGTAGCACAAAAATCAAGAGAATAAAACTCATATTTTGATCGATTTAGAGAAAAACTACGGAAATGCAATAAAAGAAACATACATTAAGTTTATTGAAGCCTTCAAGTTTNAGAGCATTGAGTTGATAAATGGTGCAACCAGTAGAACTGTAAATGTTTAGCGATTCAATAAAGATAATAGAACTAAGAGAGTAAACAGTAGCACAAAAATTAAGAGAATAAAACTCATATTTTGCTCGATTTAGAGAAAAACTAAGGAAATGCAATAAAAGAAACATACATTAAGTTTATTGAAGCCTTCAAGTTCGAGCATACTAAAAGCTCCCAAAGTTTAAATTTATATTAATCTACCACCAAATGCTTGTTGACAGGAAAGGATGGAACAAGAGCAAATATAGCAGATGTAGACGCTGTCCAAATTTAAGAGGGTTTTTATTAAACTACAACCACNTTTAAATTTATATTAATCTACCACCAAATGCTTGTTGACAGGAAAGGATGGAACAAGAGCAAATATAGCAGAAGTAGACGCTGTCCAAATTTAAGAGGGTTTTTATTAAACTACAACCACATATGTCTTCTGTTGGCAGGAAAAGATGGAGAAATAGCAAATATAGCAGATGTAGAGGCTGTCCCAAATTTAAGATGGTTTTTAGTAGTTTTTATTACGAGAGGCTTTACAATAACAATTTTATAAAAAAGCCACATATTTTAAAAGCTATAACAAATTAAAATTCGAGAAAGTCATGTACTCTAAACAATAAAAAGCATCTAATAAAAACTTGTCCTTTCATTTGTTTCAGATGCAATTAAATAGGCATATAATGAAGAAAAGCATAGTTGAGTTTGTCATAGTAGCCTTCATAATTCATGAATAAAAAAACAGAATATCTAGATTAATCTTTTGTTCACAGTTAGAAAAGAGNAAATAGGCATATAATGAAGAAAAGCATAGTTGAGTTTGTTATAGTAGCCTTCATAATTCATGTATAAAAAAAACAGAATATCTAGATTAATCTTTTGTTCACAGTTAGAAAAGAAGAAGAAATATTGACCCTAAGAAAATACTTAACCTGATATCTTTAATGTCGAGTCCACGGGCAGCAACATCTGTAGCAACAAGAATTGGGAATTTTCCGGTCCGAAATTGGTTTAAAACATGATCCCTTTCTTGCTGAGACTTGTCTCCGTGAATGGCAATAGCACCGAAGGGGCGGCCTATGTTGCGGGCAAGCTGGTCACAGAGCTTTTTAGTGGAGCAAAAGATGATGACCTTAGATCCGCGTTCCTGGCTTCTCAGAATTTGTTCGAGTCTTCTCTGCTTATCCATTTGTGACACCACTTCCACATACTGCACAAACCAAGACNCAACAAGGCCATCACACAGGTGAACTAATGATGTCAATTTATAGTATTTCTTTTTTTGTTTATTATTGTATGATAATGATTGCTATAGTGCGATAAATTGGTTTGTTTGAAACTTTTTAATATACTGCGTCTGTCACCCTTCTCTCTGTTAAATATTTTCTCTGATTTTATTTTATTATTTCTTTTTTGTGTTTTAGTTGGATAAATCTTGATTTTGAAAAATATGCTTATGAAGGGTAATCCTTCTCAGTTGAGCAGATCTTTAGATGTGATTGGACTGCTGGTGTGATGGATTTTTAAAATTCTTAGCTTGGAGCAGAATTTTCACCTTGTTTCTTGAAGGGAGCTTCTGTGCTTGTTTTGGTGGATATAAAAGTTGAAGGCTCGACCTGAGGATGTTTCATTCATCTATCATTTCCTTTTACCTCCGTCAACTTTCAATATTAAACTAATTAGATANTTCAATATTAAACTGTTTAGATTATTTTAAAGAGTTATTTGTACGTCCAAATAATTTCTGTCAAACTTCAACATGGGAGTGAAGCTTGAAACCTTTCTTCCCTGAAGGGAAGAATGTTAGTGATATTTTTTTGATATACAAGCTGATTTTTTTGATTGAATGAACCTCAGAAAGAAACGAAGATTCCAAAGGAAAATCAACCAATCTTTGACTGTTTTTTTCTCTTACTTCTTTCCTCTCTTTTAAATAGCACCTCAAACCTCTCTCGCACGCATGAGCTTTTCTTATGTTTGAACTGTCTCTTTTCTGTTTGTATCTTCTTCTTGGTTCCTTTGTGGTAAATGTTAATAACCTCTGAACAATTTTCTCTATGAACATTGCGGTTGGGTTGTCTTGGTTTGTGCAGTATGTGGAAGTGATGTCACAAATGGATAAGCAGAGAAGACTCGAACAAATTCTTNACCCAAGTAGGGTTTAAGTCTCTGCCCATTCACCATAAACACTTACCACTCTTAGGATCTTTAATATCAATTTCACCAAAAGGATAAACTTTTTCGACAGTAANACCCAAGTAGGGTTTAAGTCTCTGCCCATTCACCATAAACACTTACCACTCTTAGGATCTTTAATATCAATTGCACCAAAAGGATAAACTTTTTCCACAATTAGGGTCCTGACCACCTGAAATTAAGTTTTCTAAGAAATAATTTCAATCGTGTATTATATAAAAACACCTCTCGTTCAGACTCAAAATCTTTCCAAAGAATCCTTTGATCGTGCCATTTTTTCATTTTCTCTTTATAATTTTTTTTGCATTTACATAAGATTCTTGCCTAATCTCATCGAGTTCATTTAACTATAACAACTCTTTCTCACTAGCTTCTTTCATATTATAAGTAAACTCTTTAACAGCCCAATAAGCTTTATGTTTTAATTCCACTGGTGAGAAGCTTTGTCAAATATGAGTCTGTATAAAGACATTTCTATATGTGTTATATAAGTAGTCCTATAGACCCACAGTGCATCATCTAATCTTAAAGCCAATCCTTCATGCTAGGATTGTCATTTTTCTCTAAAATCCTTTTAATTTCTTTGTTAGATACTTCTGTTAAACCACTTGTCTTGGGATGATATGCTGTGGCAATTCTATGGCATACCAAATATACTAAAGATATTCTTCTTTAAAAATTTTGCTACATTTTGAGCATCACAATTTAGTAAAGTCACTGCCTCCATCCACTTTAAGACATAGTCCACAACTATAAGAATATATAAATTCTCTAACGAAGGAACAAAAGGGTATATTGAAGTCTAAACTCCAAACATAAAAAATTTCAATTTCTGAAGTAAAATTTAAGGACATTTCATCTCGCTTAGAAATATTGCTTATTCTATGGCATGTACCACAAGTTTTAATATATTCATTCACATCCCTAAATAGAGTAGGCCAATAAAATTCAGATTGTAAAATTTTAGCAGTAGTTCTATATATTCCAAAATATCTCCCAAATTTAGAATCATAACATTTTCTAAAAACTTAAAGGGTTTCTTCAATAGGTATACATCTCCAAATCAGTTGATTCTTGCCTTTTTTATAAAGGTAAGGGTCATCCTAAAAGTAATGTACGGCGTCATGGATGAATTTTTTTCGTTGATGGTATGTTAGACCATAAAACAAAATATCACTAACTATATAATTTACTATGTCAACATAGCAAATAGTTTCTCATCAAGAAAATTTTCATTAATCTTCTCTTCATAAACACATGAATTCCCCTGATCTAGCATCGATAAATGATCAGCTATTTAATTTTCAGTACCTTTCTCGTCTACAACTTTGAAATCACTTTCTTGCATTAATAGGACACATCTAAAAATCTTGGTTTGANCATGTGAGATATATATATATATATATATATATATATATATATATATATATGGTTTTAGATTTTCAATTTTGTATAATGTTCTACTTGATTTTGAATTTTACTTGAGGGGATTAACTAAGTGGGTTCTATAGAGAAATAAGCGATGTCATCTGAGCATTTTGAGGCTAAGCAGTGCAAATTGGAGGCATATGGAGCCCGGGCACTCAGTTTGATAAAAATATTACATGCGGATATGGCAGCTGCGGAATAAGTGCAAATCCGTGGAATTGGGTTGGTTTTGACTTCAATAAAATCCTAATACTACTGATCCACACATGCGAATGTCACACATAATATTCTTATCTTGAGTTGGAGCCTTAAATCAACTGGGGTGTCAGCCCTGAATTTTGCCTTAAATTGGTGACAGTTCTTGCCTGGTTCGGACTTCGAAGCTGAATTCCTACCAGTTAGCTTTATGCAATTTTTTTAAGTCGATTTGAGACCATTTTGCCATAAATTAGAGGGCGTTTTAAAGATTTGCAAGAGCTATTCTTGAGAGGTTTGAATGAAAAGTTTGAAGAGGTTTGAGGCAGAAGGACTAAAGCAAATATTAGAGAAATAGAGTGAGAGCGCGTGGCATTTAGTTTATTCTACTCATTTCTTTAATTTATTGTTTGTTATGCTTAGTTTTATGCATTTTATGATGTTTATTTTTTTTCTATCATGAACTAAATCTAATTTTTAAATATTGGATATAATCACAAGTCTAATTAGATTTATTTTTAATAATTATTTTATAGTTCATGCTTTGCTTGTTTATCATGACATTAATCATTTTGGCCGTTGTGCAAATGCTAGGGCATCATTTAGAAGCGATGTGTTGTATGACCTCAATGCAGTGAAAAGTGTGCAAGGGGCGCCACACCAACATCTGGGTTCGCAAGAGTTCTCACATTATAAACGGATGCAAGTGAAAATGTTAGTCCATGAAACTAATATTAGGATAAAATCTTGAAATATAGGCACTTTCACAGGTAAATTAATGAAATTAGTTGATATTATGCTTCATGGAAAGATAAATATCTTATGTTTTCAAGAAAGTAGATGATTTGGAGAAAAGACTAAGGATATTGATAGCTTAGGTTTTAAACTTTAGTATTTAGGTAGGAGTCACACTAGAAATGGTGTTGGCGTAATTATGGATGAGTTTAAGAGAAATGTTTTAAAAATTAACAGAATTGAAGATAGAATTATAACCCTTAAGATTGTTGTTGATACTAAGGTTTTTAAGACTATAAGTGATTATGCTCATTAAGTAGGTTTAGATATAGGTTAAAAAAAATTGGAATGACCTAAAAGAATTAATACAAATGATATCTCTTGAACAAAGAATTTTTATTGGAGGAGATTTAAATGGACATATCGATAGAGTGATTGTAGATTTTCGAAATATTCATGGTAACTATGGTTTTGAAGTGAGTAATGAAGAAGACGGTCATATTAGATTTTGCTTTAGCGTATGATTTTATTATTACTAATACTTTATTTAATAAAATAGATGAGCATGTTATTACTTATAAGAATGGATCTAACAAAAACACAAATTGATTATTTTCTTATAAGAAGAAGAGATTGTCAAAATGTAAAGATTGTAAGATCATTCTAAGTAAGAATTTAAGTACTCCACATTAATTATTAGTTCTGAATTTTAAGATGAAGAGTTGTAAAATAAAAAATACTAAGAATCTTTGTCGTAAAGTTAGATGAGAAAATCTAAAAGACACAAATACAGTTATTTTTATGAGCAAACTTCAAGATTTCAAGATTTGAGATATTTATGAAGAAACAAATTCTATGTGAGATAATATTAAAAACACTATTAAACAAGTTGCAAAAATGTACTTAGAGAATCAAAAGAAAAATTTTCTATAAATTAAAATAATTAGTCGTGAAATAATAATATGCAAGAAAAGATAAAATATAAGAAGTTGTGTTATAAAAGTTGGTTTAAATGTAAAAGCATAGATAACTGAGAAAAATACAAAATGACTCATAGAACGTCTAAGAGAACAATTTATGAAGCTAAAAATTTTATTTTTAGTTATCTTTATAATAGATTAGATACTTACAAGGATAAAAAATATATGTATAAACTAGCCAAATAAATTAAAAAGAATAATAAAAATTTAACTCAAGTAAAATATATTAAAGATGAAAATCAAAAAGTGGGTTTTTTAAAAAAAGATACAATATATGTTTGTGAGTTATTTTGATGAAATTTTTAATATTTTTGAAAATACGATCGACCTTAGTAATATTAATATCACTAATAATAATAAAATATTTCATTTTAACTGTTGCATTTGTAAAAAGGAAGTTGAGGAGGCTTTAAAAAAATCATGAATGGAAAAGCTGTAAGATCTGATGATATCACAATTAAAGTGTGGAAATATTTGAGAGATTTGGGAGTTTTTTTAGCTCACTTAACTCTTTAATATTATTTTGAAAACTAAAAAGATGTCTGAGAAGTGGAGGAAGAGAAATTTGGTCCCTATTTTTAAGAATAAAGGTGATGCAGAACAGTGTGCAAATTATAGAGTAATTAAGTTGATTTGTCATACTTTAAAATTATGGGAGAGAATAATTGAATATAGGCTAAGACATATTACAAAGATTTCTCATAATCAGTTTAGATTTATGCCGGGCAGGTCATCTATGGAAGCTATACATTTATTGAGAGGTTTGATGAGACGTAGAGAGAGAATGAGGAGGATCTACATATGATTGTTCTTGATTTATAAAAAGTTTATGATAAGGTTCCAAGAGATGTCCATTGGAGAGTTTTAGAGGAGAAAGATGTTGAGAGGACTTATAGTCAATTCATTAAAGATATGTAAACTAGAGTTGTTACTTGTGTTTGAACCGAAGGAGGATTAACCAAATATTTACTTGTTTCTCTTGGATTACAATTGGGATCGACTTTAAGCCAATATCCTTTTTCTTTAGTTATGGATGCTCTTATTGGAAATTTATAGGAGAATGTACCTTAGTGTACGCTTTTTACTGATGATGCCCTTTCTGTGGATTAGACGAGAAAAAAAGTTCAAGAAAAACTTGATTTATGGAGGTCTGCATTGGAGTTTAAGGACTTTCACTTGAGTAGAACTAAAACTGAATGCATGGAATGTAATTTTAATAGTAGTAGCTCTTGTGACAAGGTTGTAACTATGGGTGATCAAATCATTAAAAGGTTTTAACGATTTTGATATCTCATGTCTATTGTTCAAATTGATGGTGATATAGATTGCGATGTTATTGGTAGATTCAAGTTGGTTGGTTGAAGTGGAGGAATGCATCGAGTCTTTTTTTTGATAGAAAAATACCACATAAATTAAAAGGAAAAAATTATAAGATAGTGGTGAGACTTGCAACGCTCTATGGTGTAGAATGTTGGCCTTTAAAAGAGAAGCATAAAAACAAGTTAAGTGTTGACTAGATGAGAATACTTAGGTGGATGAGTGGCTTTACACCTAAAGAAAAAATGCTAAGTGAATATATATGTGATAGGGTTGGTGTAGTTCTAGTGACGGACAAAATTAGAGAGAGTTGTCTTAGATGGTTTGGTCACTTTAAACATCGATCTTCTGATGATCTGGTTAAGAGAGTAGATGTTTTATATTCGACTATGTTAAGAAAGACAAAGGTAGACCTATAATGACTTTGGCATATTGAATAAAAAACGATCATAATTTATTAGAACTAAATGAAAATATGACACTTAATAGAACACAATGAAGAAAAAAGATTCATGTAGCCGGACCCACTAAGTGGGAGAAATGCTTATTGTTGTTGTTTGTTTTTGTTGTTTCTTTGCTTGTTTATCACGTATTTTATTCCGTGCTTAATGACCTAATTGTTTGGTCTCTAATTGATTATTTAGAAGCTCCATTGTGGTAATTTACTAGTGACCTTTTGAAAGATTTGTTTATCACGTATTTTATTCCGCGCTTAATGACCTTTCAAGCTTTTGATGAGCACAAATCTTTCAAATGGTCCTCACAACAAAAAAAAAACGGATTTTCCATTGATCTTATTGAAATTTCATCTCAGTAAATTTAATTTTCCATAATATCATGCTCGATAACAAAAAAAGATGATCTATGATAAATTTTCATATGTTTTGCAAAAGATGATAAAACTAGGTGAGCTTTGATTAGTGGCAACAATTTTCACTTCAATTAGTAGATGCACCATTTTCACCTCTTTTCAAGGGACACAACTTCTTAAACTTAAGAGGTTACTATTCTATAACCCTATCAAGCAATCTTAAATGGCTAACAAATTAGTACATTTAGAATGTTTAGAGTAGGAAACATGCAAAGACAAATCCAAAATTGCCTTAACTAATTATAGGTTGGGCATGCTTATCTATTAACTATAGAACTTCTTATATTTTGAAATTTATGATATTAGTTCATTGTTTCCTTTCACCTTTTGGAATGAAACATAGCTTAGGATAGTATTTGCATGATACTAAAATGTTATTGTGATAACTTAATCATCAATGCTTTTTAGCAACATTTATGTAATATATGTAATGGGTCAAATGTGTGCAAGAAAGTGCAGTAGATAGAACGAATTGCTTTGCAAGGTAACATAATTTCCAATATTTATAAGTTTCTTGTTTACTAATGCTTTATGTGGTGGTGAGACATATATATATGATGATGTGAGTCATGTGATTATGTTAAGTAGCCTTATACTTCATGCTAAATGCTCAGTACATTGATTAGAAATAAAATGAAAAAGCTCAATATGTTGTATTCGAGTGCTCACCTAACTCGAAAAAAAAGTTCTCTTATACTTTTGGAAGTGGTGCGACATCGTAAGGAAATTATTTCATTTTCACTAGCACTTAATTATATAATTTACAAGCGCTTCTTAGCATTTTACCATATAAGTTTGTTCGATCCCATCAACTTTATAGCATGCATACCTCTTTCTAGATTTTAATAGGGTCAAAATAAGGGTTTAAATGAGGAAAAAATATGAGTCCAGTGAGAGTGTGCCACGTGACAAGTTGGCCCCATCGCTCTAAAAACCTTACCCAGTGGGACCCACTTGACAGACTTCATACGTAAATTTGTNTGTGCCACTGGCGGAATGCGGACTACGTGAGAGTGGGTGGGGGGTGGGGGTGGGCTGTGTTGGTATTTGATCATGAAAAGTTATGCAGACGAGAACATCTACAGCAGTGGGAGGAAAAAATAGTTTCTAGATTAAGGCTTTGATTGCATGAGATAAAAGATTTAATATACTGACAAGTGCTATGTTTGGCATAAGATAATAAAACCCAAGGTTAGGGTTACAACCACTAATTAGTATAACACTTACTACGACCTATATGACTAGTTACTACTATAACTTTTCACTATGACCTACATGGCTAATTGTTATCATTAAAACCTTCTACTAAAGCCTCTGCGACCAACTAATGTTTTGCAGTGACTCACTATGGTCTACGTGCCTAACTTCTATCATTATATCATTTCACTAGAGTCTTTGTGGCCAAGTGATGCTCTTGTAATAGCTCGTTACGCTTTATATGGCCAATTACTACTGTAGCTTCCCACCATGACCTACACGGCTAACTACTTTCATTACAATCTTCAACTACAACCTTTATAGCCAACTGACACTCTTGCAGTGACCCACTATAGTCTATGTGACCAGTTACTACTCTAGCATCCCACTACGGTCTACATGGTTAGTTGTTATCATTACAACCTTTAACTATAGTCTTTGTGACCAACCAACGCTTTTGCAGCGACCCACTATAGTCTATGTGGTTAGTTACTACTGTAGCTTCACATTACGACATATGTGACTAACAGTTGTCATTATAGCCTTCCACTATACCATTTGTGTCCAACTAATGCTCTTGTACTGACTCACTATGCCTTATGTGGCCAGTTACTACTATAGTTTTCCACTATGGCTTACATGACTAATTATCATCATTATAGCCTTCTACTATAGCCTCTGTGGTCGAATGACACTCTTTTAGAAACCCAGTATGACTTATATGGTTGGTTACTAATATAGCTTCCCACTGTGACCTACATGGATAACCGATGTCATTACAACCTTCCAGTACAACTTCTGTGATCGAATGACACTATTGAAATAACTCACTGTAACATATGTGGTCAACTGTTGTCATCGCAACCTCTCACCATGATATCTGTGGCCAACTGTTATCATTGCAATCTTTTATTAAGGTCTATATGGTCAATTGTTGTCATTATAGCCTTTTGCTACAACTTATATGATCAACTGATATCATTTTATCTTTCTACTACGACCTATGTGATCAATTACTATCATTGCAACCTCCCAATATGAGATTTATGGCCAACTGCTATCATTATAGCCTTCCACCACGACATATGTGATCAATTTATATCATTGTAGCCTTCCACTATGATAGATATAATCAAATTGTATCATTATAGCCTTTTGTTATAACCTATGTAATCAAATGCTATTATTATAACCTTCTATTATGACTATGAGATCAACAACTATCATTACAACCTTTCATTATTTGACTAATTACGACCTATCAAAGTAACTGCTGCTACAACTTTAAACTATGACACAAAAACACAATTACAAACACTAACTATAAATTTTATGACAAACTATTATCTTTATAACAATCAATTACGACCTTTGTGGCCTAATATTGTCATTATCACCAAAAATTACATTTGTTCTAGCCCCAATTATGGCTATTAAATCTAGATGACTATGATACATTTGTGATTATCAATATTGTAATTCAATCTTCTTGAATTCAAGAGATGAGTTGACCTATGCAATTATAATTTTATAGTGAATTACTTTGACTGGTCTAGTTGTGACTTTTTCCCTTTAGAGTGTTTTTCCACTTAAGAAATCTTAACCTCTCCTCATACTTGTTTCCTTTTATGTGTGTGTATGCTAGAATTTTGTGCAATGCTAAGACGTTAAATTTTCACTCTATCACAGTGAATCTTCCAACACACAATAATTCACTCTGTCACCGTGAATCTTCCAACACGTAATAATATATATATAAAAGGAATGACCAAATGCTATTATAAGAGCCTTCAGTCACCCCTAATGTGTTTAAAAATTTGAGTGTCACCTCGTTAAGACAAACTGTGCCATAGGGGATTCGAACTCTCGACATGAGAGGTCTTGATCCCGACTTTCTTTGTAGATGAAAAATGTGATGTATGTGTTTATATGCTTAATTTTCTTAATATTTATTCTTAATTTGCAACAAAGCCAAAAACTTGATCTCGAGCAAAAGCTAGGTAATTTTTCAACTATGAAGCAAAGAAGAATATAATTATAATTTTAAATATGGGATACTACACAAGTATACGTATCGTTATCAAGTAATATAAGACTTTCTGATTAAGTCCCAAATATCGAACCCACAGGGAAAATGACTATATGCTTTTATGAATTTAGAAATTTTAGATGACAAAAATCTACTTAGCAAAATATTATTACTTAAACTTAAGATGCTAAAATAGGAATGCAAATTCAATTCTTTTTGTAATTTTTTGGTTTATGAAAATAAAGTAAGCAACTAATTAACTTAACTAAATACTTGCAAGATAAAAGTGATATAAATAAAATATATTTTTTTTTATCATGAATCAGTATTAAGTAGAGAAATTTTATTGTTGAAGTATTCTAATGTGTTTTTTCAAATATGAGCAATAATATTATTTACCTTTACAAGAGATGCTATAAAGAAAATTGCTTAATCTATAGTTTGAATAGTCTTGAAGAACGACTAAGCGGGGAAGATACTAGCTCTCACTCTAAATTTCTCTCTTATCCCTCCACCTGGGGGCTAACATCTCGTATCAAAACCTAAAACTATAAATCAAATTGGGGGCTTTAGTCTGTCACTCTAAAGTCCTCTAATTCTACACCATTGAAAAGTTTATTTCCCTATTTATCTGCACTCAACCAAATGAACTGCATTCTCATCCATGAAATCAATAATGTGATTCTAACCATTTGTTGACTGAGACAATACCATCTCGGATCTTACATGTTCTCACAATAGATATTAACATCTTAATTGACCAAATTAAGAAGTAAATAAGGTGCAAGGTTTCAATTCATCACAACTTCTTCCAACAATGAAATCTAATACTTCACATAACTTCGTTTCAACACTTAATCACTTATCATATTAAGGAAAAAGATAAAGAAAACTACTCAGAATCTATAGAGAAAACTCAACCACACATGAGTTTAAAAGTTGAAATCATGCACAAAAACAAGAAGTCTAAATTAAAACCAATTGTAGTCACAAAAATAAACACTTATCTCAAATCATCTCCAACAAATGTCTTGAAGCTCCTTTGAATTCTCTTCATTCACTTACAATACAAACTAACACTCAAAATAAAAACAAATGTGGTCGGCGACGGCGACTTAGATGGATGATGACTGTAAATTTGATGGATGGCTAACACTCTCTCTTGGAAAATTTAAGTCTTTTCTTATAAAAATCCAAGGGGTGTCTTGGTGTCTCTTCAAAAAGGTTGCTTCATTCAATGAATTTTCTAGAAGTTTCCTTCTCAAAAGCCAATTGAATGAATTTTCATGTCCATGAGCTATTTCCTACATTTTTCTAAGGGTTGCTTCAAACACCTCTTAAAAAATCCGTTCAAATTAAATAATTTATCTCATAATTGCTTATGGCGCTTAAGCGCGGGGTACCTGGCGCTTAGGCGCTGCTCCTCTGGCGCGTAGGTGCCAATCCTGGGCGCTTAGGCACCCCCAATTCATTTTTGCACCCTTCTTCATTTTTGCTCCGAATTTGACCCATTTTCACTCCTCTTAGTATTTTTCATCCATTTGATTGTACCTGAACGAAAAACACACAAATGTCTTTCATTAAAACACAATATCACAAAAATAGGTGTAAAAATGTATATAAAAACACTATATATTTTAGGTGTATCAGATCTCAAACCGTGGATGCCAACCAACAAGTCGGGGTATGCGACACATCAAACAAGCTACAATATTATATAATATATTTTATGGATAAAATACCCAACAAGAATTGAATTTATGTGTATTTAAATGTATCATGAGAGAGATCAAAATATAATCCAATCAGTTGTTTATAAGACATCATATTTATAAAATTTATTTTAATATAACCTACTAAAAAAAATTGCTATTTATTTGTAAATTTGAACCCAAACGGCAATACATAATATTAGATGCCACAACCTCAGTACGTAAAATTAAACATTCAACTCCTATGTCACAAGCAAGTACATAACAAGCTCGCTATTTAGTTAATTATAATGAACACTTAAATTAAGATATCCTTACTCAAATGCTCTCAAGTTGATTTTTTATCAATTAAATTCATTTTAAGATGATCATAATATTAGAGTTGATTGACTAATCATATATTGCACTCATTTTAAAACAAATCAATGAGTAGAAAATTGATCTTAATATAAAGTAATAATATATTGACCCAAAATTTTATTGATAATTATTGAGCCGAGCACAAATTGTATTAGAAGTGAAGCTAAACATGCAACAACATCCTAATAACGTATTGACAGTAAGAAATCTTTATATTGTTATCGTTATAGAGATGAATTATTGACCTTTTTCTTAAAATCTTGATATATTTGCTACGTGCTAGAAATTTCATTACTATATGGATTAAGAGTTACATTCTAACATGTACAAATGTTTCCCACACATGTATATANCTCTCTCTTATACACATATATATATATATATATATATATATATATATATATATATATACTAAAAAACTCTCTATAGTTTAAATTCTAGTAAAACAAATAAAATTTCTCCAAAATTTATATTAAATGTTAAAATTTGAAAATACGAAAACATGATTTGAAAAATAACTCATCCTAAATAAGTCATAATGTTAATAAGTTTCAATAAAAAAATTAATTTATTGTATATTGAAGATATAATAAAATGAAATAATTAAGTGCAAAATTAAGGTCGGATGAAATATTCTTATAAAATAATTAGAGCTGAATTTGGAAGATGCAGTGTTGGAGCCAAAGGAAAGGGTTGTTTAGTCTCCTAAATAAGATATAAGAAAATTTCATTTAGAGTAATGAGTGCTTGATTATGCTTAATTGAATTTAAATTTAAGTACCTTTAGCATAATTAGATTAGTTTGGCCTAGTAAATTATATCTAAATGATCACACATGATATTAAATCAAATTCTAAAATTTCTAACCAAATTATTTTGGCATTGTTGAAAAAAAAATGAAAATATTACATTGTGTGTATTTATCATACAAAAAATATTTTAACTTACTATGACAAATTTCTACATATTGATATTGGAATTTGGCAAGTTGAATGTGACAAAANTTAATGCTAGTGCATGGGCATAACTCGACTTAGATGTAAGTTGATGATGATGCTTTTATTTTTTTTGTGATGGTGATGAGATGTCCATTGGTATTGTCAACTTGATATAAGCTGATGAATGATAATGGTAATGAATAGGGCTGTCAAAAAAGCTCGTTGTTCGTGAACAGTTCGTGTTCGGTTCGTCAATGAGTTCGTGTTCGATTCGTTTGATAAGTAAATGAGACGAACGCGAACAAACTTTTTTCGTTTGGTTCGTCAATGAGTTCGTGTTCGATTCGTTCGATAAGTAAATGAGACGAACATGAACAAACTTTTTTCGTTCATTACCTAAACGAACCAAACCACGAATGTGATGCGTTCGTTCGTGTTCGAATCGTTATTGTTCGAAATATAAAATAATTTAAAATAATTTTATATAAATAAATTTATGATATTTAAAAAAATTAAATTTTATAAATTACAATATATAATAAATTAATAATAGTAATATACTAATATAGATATTATATATTTATATAATATAAGTTATATAATTAATATAATATATTATTTATATATATATTAATATTAGGGATGTCA
>JXCR01144124.1:144865-183831 GCA_002079205.1 Phalaenopsis hybrid cultivar | reverse complement strand
CGGCGTGCTCCGGCGAAGTGCCGGTAATATTCAACTTTGGGGATTCGAACTCTGATACTGGAGGACTCTCCGCTGGGCTCGGATACATCTTTCCTCTCCCCGAAGGTCGCATCTTCTTCAATCGCTCCACCGGACGTCTCTGTGACGGCCGCCTCATTCTCGATTTCCTCTGTACGCTCTCCCTTCTTTTTTCTTAATTGATTTTTATGTGACCAAAATTTAAATTTTAGCTCATTTTTGTGTTTTCTTAGAATGTTGTTTGATTNCGCTCCACCGGCCGTCTCTGTGACGGCCGCCTCATTCTCGATTTCCTCTGTACGCTCTCCCTTCTTCTTTCTCAATCGATTTTTATGTGACCAAAATTTAAAATTTTAGCTCTTTTTTGTGTTTTCTGAGAATGTTGTTTGATTTTTTTGATTTATAAAGTATGATCTAAAAAAAATCGAATTGGAGTGCTCCCACCACTACAGGGAAGAAAAATGGAGGAATGGGATGCAAAATTTTTCTTTTTTAATGCATCTTCGTCCAAATTTTGGTGTTTTCTTTGTTTGAGCATGAGAAAGAGACAATTTTTTTTCTGTTTTTTAATCTGTTCAGAGTAAAAAAATCCTACCTTGGGAAATGCAGTTTTTTTTTTGTTATTTTAGTTCAGTAGAGCTGTAGCTTGTAAGAACTGTTTCGCTCTTTGGAGCAATACAAGGTCAATTCAATAAATTTTATTTCAGTGTTAGAATAATGAGGAATCATAATTTTTTGTCCTAATTTATTTCTGAGTTGATAATGGAGCTCTGGCAAAGTACTGAAGTATAAATTCTTAATATATTAAATGAGACATTATTTGGCCAACTCTCTGAGAGACAAAATTCTGGATCAAATAGATTAATTCTTCCAGGTTTAGTATAGAACTTGATCGAGTGANGGCTACTGAATTGACGAATAGCTACACAATTTTTTATGAACGCTCAATTGATGAGTAGCCAAATTGATTAGTTTGATGTGTTGACTAGTTAACTCATCCAATTGGCCAAACTAACTTTTAGATTGATCAGGTTGTTTGATGATAATATTGATTTGGACTAAATCATTTGGTATTTGGCTACATATCATGATGGTAGGATTGGCTAAATGAATGGTAAAGAGTGAGATATGTTCTCCCTTAGCAGGTCGTATGGTAGAAAAATTGCTAATTAAGTCCCATTGGAACAACCCTTATAAATCTAAGATAGTTCATTACATGTTAGTTTCAGATATTTTATGACAAAATATGTTCATATTCCTTTAATTTTCATCTTTTTTTTTATTCATTTGGCTTAATACAACACTTCCATTAGAAATATACTAAAATCATAGATACAATTGCTCTCGAATAAATTTTAAAACTTGTAAACGAAGTGTTAAATTATTTTGAATGAATCTGATAAAATTAAAAAATATATATTATCATACCATTTTATTTTTATGAATTATATCAAATATCATCAATTTTGAACTTAGATTAGCCCGAGAACACATCCTATGCTGGAACTATAGAGCATGAGAACAAAGACAGACGAAGCGATATGAAAGGAACATGAGAATTCTCTTTGGGAGAGGAATGCATGGTCTTCGGGATAATCTACCCAATGTTATAATTCATGGGTGACTCTCACTGTTTTCTTTATGTTCAATCCTCATGTAAACTCAATTGAAGATGTTATCTAATTAGTCTGTCTAAATTAAGACTTTCCTTGAACTTTTTAATCAGGAATCCCTAAGTTCATGTTAATTATAGTTTATAAATATAATCCTAGCAAAGTTGTGTTGGTAAAAATCATTCAAGACAGAACTCAACTTAAAGTCAGAGGAGAGCAAGTCACAGACAAAAAATCCCACGTCGGCTAGGTGTAGGGCAGCTGCCTACCACCCCTATGAGCTCTTTTTTTTAAGAGCTCTTTTGGGAGGCGACAATAAACTTCTTGAACATATGCATATTTTTTATTCTGGAAACTNTGTCAAAATTACTCTTTGTTCGTGAACGGCTCGTGTTCGGCTCGCTAAGCAAACGAGCCGAACACGAACATACTTTTTGAGCTTGAAATATAAACGAGTCGCTCGTGTTCGGCTTGTTTACACCCTTAATCTTGAGGGTCTCAACATTGACCCCTCTATTTATATATTTACGGTGGCAATAATTATCTTACACAATGAGCTACATAATAAAAAGTTAAAATACAATAATTATGTAGCGCTCTCTATAGTTTGATAGAGCATTAAGCAAGGAACCATCTTTCAACAATATAAGCATACTTTGGCACTTGTTGAATTACTAGTCGTCATTGAGCAGCTAAATTGACAACTGGCCTCTGTTAGGCCACTGAATTGATGAATAGTTGTAACTAGGCTACTGAATTGACGAATAGCTACACAATTTATTATGAACGCTCAATTGATGAGTAGCCAAATTGATTAGTGTGATGTGTAGACTAGTCAACTCATCCAATTGGCCAAACTAACTTTTAGATTGATCAGGTTGTTTGATGCGAATATTGATTTGGACTAAATCATTTGGTATTGGCTACATATCATGATGGTAGGATTGGCTAAATGAATGGTAAAGAGTGATATATGTTCTCCCTTAGCAGGTCGTATACTAGAAAAATTGCTAGTTTAGTCCCATTGGAACAACCCTTATAAATCTAAGATAGTTCATTACATGTTAGTTTCAGATATTTTATGACAAAATATGTTCATATTCCTTTAATTTTCATCTTTTTTTTATTCATCTTGCTTAATACAACACTTCCATTAGAAATATGCTAAAATCATAGATACAATTGCTCTCGAATAAATTTGAAAACTTGTAAACGAAGTGTTAAATTATTTTGAATGAATCTGATAAAATTAAAAAAATATATATCATCATACCATTTTATTTTTATGAATTATATCAAATATCATCAATTTTGAACTTAGATTAGCCCGGGAGCACATCCTATGCTGGAACTATAGAGAATGAAAGTAAAGACAAACGAAGAGATATGAAAAGAACATGAGAATTCTCTTTGGGAGAGGAATGCATGGTCTTCAGGGATAATCTACCGAATGTTATAATTCATGGGCGACTCTTACCGTTTTTTTTGTCTTCAATCCTCATGTAAACTCAATTGAAGATGTTATCTAATTAGTCTGTCTAAATTAAAACTTTCCTTGAACTTTTTAATCAAGAATCCCTAAGTTCATGTTAGTTATAGTTTATAAACATAATCTTAGTAAAGTTGTGTTGGTAAAAATTCTCTATGATCGTACTCAACTTTAAGTCAAAGGAGAGCATGAACATCACAGACAAAAAGTCTCATATCGGCTAGGCGTAGTTCAGAAAAACAATATTCAAGTCACGGGCTGCCTACCACCCCTAGAAGCTCTTTTTTTAAGAGCTCTTTTGGGAGANCCTCTAAGATCGTACTCAACTTTAAGTCAAAGGAGAGCATGAACATCACAGACAAAAAGTCTCATATCGGCTTGGCGTAGTTCAGAAAAACAATATTCAAGTCATGGGCTGCCTACCACCCCTAGAAGCTCTTTTTTTAAGAGCTCTTTTGGGAGGTGACAATAAGCTCCTTGAACATATGCATATTTTTAATTCTGAAATTCCCAAACTCATCCAAGCACTCATTCAACTCTTTGAAGTAGTATATATATATATATAGTAAAAATATTAAAATTTATTTTATTTATGATTTATTGACATTGGGTGTTACTAATTACTTTTAAAACAATTAAAATAAAATCTTGATTTTCTTAACCAAATACATACCATCCTCAAATAAGAGAACCGTCAGACGAACTTANCTTTTAAAACAATTAAAATAAAATCTTGATTTTCTTAACCAAATACATACCATCCTCAAATAAGAGAACCGTGAGACGAACTTATCAGAACTAAAGTTGCCGTACGGGGCAAGATGTCATAAATCAGATAACCAATGTTCACAATTACAGCAATTTCTAGGGGGGAATATGCAAAACGTCCCCACCCAACGATAACCCCCGGCAGTTCTCCCCGCGCCTCTGAAAGAAAACAGAAGCGCAGAGCATAGCGCGGTTGCAGGCNTATATATATATATATATTAAAAAAATATTAAAATTTATTTTATTTATGATTTATTCAGCATTGGGTGTTACTAATTATTTTTAAAACAATTAAAATAAAATCTTGATTTTCTTAAACACATACATAACATCCTCAAATAAAAGAACCGTCAGACAAACTTATCAGAACTAAAGTTACCGTACGGGGCAAGATGTCATAAATCAACCAATGTTTACAATTACAGCAATTTCTAGGGGGGAATATGCAAAACGTCCCCACCCAACGATAACCCCCGGCAGTTCTCCCCGCGCCTCTGAAACACAACAGAGCGCAGAGCAGAGCATAGCGCGGTTGCAGACTGGACCAATGGCGTGTCGAGCTATAATGGGGAGGAGAAGAGGGCGAGAATGCCTATCTCTAATGGCGTTGTGGTCGCTGCTGTTAGCAGCAGCGGCTTGTCTTGCTCCGGGGGCGGAGACGGCGTGCTCCGGCGAAGTGCCGGTAATATTCAACTTTGGGGATTCGAACTCTGATACTGGAGGACTCTCCGCTGGGCTCGGATACATCTTTCCTCTCCCCGAAGGTCGCATCTTCTTCAATCGCTCCACCGGCCGTCTCTGTGACGGCCGCCTCATTCTCGATTTCCTCTGTACGCTCTCCCTTCTTCTTTCTTAATCGATTTTTATGTGCCCAAAATTTAAATTTTTAGCTCATTTTTGTGTTTTCTGAGAATGTTGTTTGATTTTTTTTATTTATAAAGTATGATCTAAAAAAAAATCGAATTGGAGTGCTCCCACCACTACAGGGAAAAAAAAATGGAGGAATGGGATCAAAATTTTTCTTTTTTAATGCATCTTCGTCCAAATTTTGGTGTTTTCTTTGTTTGAGCATGAGAAAGAGACAATTTTTTTTTCTGTTTTTTAAACTGTTCAGAATAAAAAATCCTACCTTGGGAAATGCAGTTTTTTTTTGTTATTTTAGTTCAGTAGAGCTGTAGCTTGTAAGAACTGTTTCGCTCTTTGGAGCAATAAAAGGTCAATTCAATAACTTTTATTTCAGAGTTAGAATAATGAGGAATCATAATTTTTTGTCCTAATTTATTTCTGAGTTGATAATGGAGCTCTGGCAAAGTACTGAAGTTGACATTATTTGGCCAACTCTCTGAGAGACAAAATTCAGGATCAAATAGATTAATTCTTCCAGGTTTAGTATAGAACTTGATCCAGTGTTCTTCTGGTTTATGATTTGCAGGTGAAAGCTTGAACAGTAGCTACCTTTGCCCATATCTGGAATCTTTAGGCTCAGATTTCACAAATGGAGCAAACTTTGCTGTAGCTGGTTCTGCAACTCAACCTAGGAACCAGCCCTTCTCTCTATTAATCCAAGTGCTTCAGTTCTTCAGGTTTAAATCCAGGTCTCTTGAACTCGTTGCTGAAGGTAAATGCACTACCCTACAGTAAAGACTCCCTATATGTGTGTATATTTGGGGGTATTTAGGAAATAAACAGGACACATCTACCCTACAGTAAGTTTCTCAGCATAACTTTTTCTGAAAAGAGCAAAAAATAGTAGCCAAATGGAAGTAAGATAGCAGTTAGTGAGAAAGCTACATCAGTTCATTTACATACATATCACACAATTCTTATATATATAGATAGCCACCGCATAAACATTCATATTTACATGCATATTGCTCAAATATTTAATATCACATCAAAAGTATCACAAGCGTTATCTTTTTAAAAGTGAAATATACTTTTTCATGCATGGGTTTATGACACCAATGTGTTAGAAGTATAAATATCAAATTTTAGGTGTTAGATGTAAAAATACATAAGAGTTGTGCTTTATGTATGTAAAATTCCCAATATTTAAATATTTATGTTTTTGGCTGGAACATGAATTTGACAAATGATGTAAAAGGCCAACTTAGTCTTCATTAGCTAGATCTGCAATCCTAACACAAACATTATAAATCAGACCAAATGCAATAATTTCAAAGCATTATGAAGTCTTTTGCAGATTTGGATTGTCTACAATTTGTAGAATTATGTTGACAGGTTCGACAAATTTGGTAAATGAGGAAGGGTTTAAGAAGGCAATTTATATCATTGATATCGGACAGAATGACTTGTCTGCTGCCTTCAGTTTGAATGCTAGTTATGATCTAGTCATTGCAAAAATCCCCTCAATTATTGCAGAGATAAAAAATGCTATTAAGGTATGTTTGTTTTTTTTTTTTTGCTGATAACTGAAACATTCTTGAGGGATTTACATACATATCACACAATACTTATATATTAACATATACAATACCTAAACTTTAATATTTACTTATGTAGATAGTACTTAGATCTTTAACATCTATTATTGCTAATTTTTTAAAGTTAAACACATCTTTTTATGCCTATGTTTTGATATGATTATTATACTAAAGTGCTAAACTTTAATATTTACTTATGTAGATAGTACTTGGATCTTTAACATCTATTATTGCTAATTTTTTTGAGTGAAACACATCTTTTTATGCTTATGTTTTTATATGATTATTATACTAAAGTGTTATATATGTAAATATCAAAATTTTGGATATGTATAAAAAAAGAATTGTCTTATATATGTAAATTTCATGTTCTTTTGTTAAAAAAAATGTCTAGTTAATACATCATTTCTTGAATCCTAGCATCCTTTATTCTTCGCTGCAAAAAACTAAAAATAAAAACTTAGATGAATTGCACACATATCTAGTCATTTGTTCAGAATCTTTATGGATTCCTTGGCATTATTTTTTGGTTAAAACGCTAAATAATAATTCAATTTAGTTGGTTTTTCCCTAGTGCTTATAGTATTAACACATTGTAGTACTAACGAAAAATTGACTTAACACAGTATGTTTTGAGCTACACATCTCAAAACAGAAGTTTAACAGTGATGTGTCATCAATGAACTTTTGTCATCTAGTGCAAAGGTTGATGCATTTTTTATAAATAATCATCCAAATTCAAATTTAAGGTCATTTGGACCCCGATTTTAGCAAATTTATAATACAACTGACCGTCTCGATAAGACAAACCCTTTAATACCAAAATTGGTTCAGTTTGGGTCAATCAAGTCTTTAGCACATTTGGAGGTTTTGAATCATAAATTGAATGATTAAATAAACTCCAAATTTAACTTATTTATAATCAAATCGAGTATCTCGACGAGAGCAATCCGACGAGCCTAAGATTACTCAATTCCAAGATCATTAAGACACTCAAATCATTAAAAAATCGCTTTAGTTGAGGGGGAGAAGGAGAAGAAGATGAATTCCAGAGCCCGTTTGGGACTGATGGACTGCGATAACTTCCGGCCTCCGTAACCACCGATCATTGTCGACCATTGTCGACCACGACCGACCATCACTTCTTGCAGCCGCAAACCTCCGACCGTCGATTGCCGACCACCCTTGCTTTCAAATGACGGCGTATCTCAAATACGACTGTAATACATTGAAGACCAGTCAATAACTTTTGGTCTCCCTAGTAGTCGACTATCACCAATCACCGTTAGTTGTCACCACTTTCTGTTGCTGACCATTGACCACCAGTGGCCACTGCTTATGACTACCATAGCCAGAATATAAGGATTGTTCCTAACACTTATATTTTTCTTTTATCTTGTATAAAGACAAATACAGTTCAGTGTAAATTTATAACCTCAAGAGAAAGGGTTCAGCCGCCAACTACAATCTATGTAGCCAACTATTATTGTAATAGCTTTCAACGATGGTCTATGTTGCTGACTGATGTTGTTGTAGCTGATAAATACAGTCTCTATGACTAACTGTCTATATTGCAGTCACCAATTATGACATATGCGACCAACTCACGATATTGTAGTCACCAACTATGACCTATGTGATCAATTACCAATATTACAACTTCCAAGTACAACCTACTAACGATATTGTAGTCATCAATTACGACCTTTATGACTAACTGACGCTATTTCAGTGACCCACTATAGTTTATCTGACTAACTGACAATATTGCATTCACCAACTAGATCTGTGTGGGCAACAACTACTGTTACGGCTTTCAATTACATTCATTTGATGATATTACAATCATCAACTATGGTCTATATGACTAATTGTTACTGTTACATTTTTCAATTACAACCTCTATGGTCAACTTTCGCTATTACAGACATTAATTACGGTTTTTGTAGCCAACTAAAGATAATCTTTGTGGCTAAATATTGTATGTGCATTAAGCAACTACAAACTTTATTATAGAATACTACTTTACAGCTTCCAACCATGGCTTCTATGGATTGCAACCATCGATTACAACTTTTACAACCAACTATTGCCTTTGTAGCAACTAACTATGACATTTGTGGCTACTATGTTGCAACTGTCATTTATAACCTTTATGGCCAATTGGCTATTGCAGTCACTAACTACATCTTTCATAGCTAAGTACTGTCTTTGTAGCAGCTAACTATAATATTTTTTATTGACCACTACTATTACAACTTCCAACTATAGCCTTTATGACCAACTATTACTATTACAACTACCAATTACAACTGTTATGACCAACTATTGCCTTTATGGCAATCAACCGTCGCTTTTGTGGCCAACTATCGTTATAATTTTCAACTATGATCTTTGTGGTCAATTGACACTTTGCATCCACCAACTATAACTTTTATAGCTAACTACTGTCTTTATAGAAATTAACTACGACATTTTGTAGCCAACTACTGTTATTATAGTTTCCAACTACGATCTCTGCACCAACTGTCACTATTGTAGTTTTTAACTACGACCGCTACGACCAATTACTACTACATTCATCACTTAAACCTTTCTGACGAAGTGTCGCTATTATAACAAATCATGGTTATTATAGAAATGGATCTATGTATTTACAATTATCTAGTGGATTATTTTGATTGGGCTAAACCCCATAGTTTTTTTCCATGTTTTTTCCAGGCAAAAAAATTTGGAGTCTCCTTTTGCTACTTTTCTTTTACCTGTGTATATTTAGATCTTTGTACAACATTGTAGTTAAAATATCACTCTATTGCCACAATTTTTTTGGCACGCAATAGATAACATCATTTTCCAAAACCCTAAAAAAACACTAAACTAGTGTAGGGGAGCTCTATATGAGTATGTCTTTTTTCATTTTGTTTTTTAAAAATTTTTGTAATGGGAAATCGTCTTTTACAACTAGATTTACTAAAATGTGGCAGTTTTAAGAAAATTGTTGCTTGACTTTTATGAAAGAAAAATATTTATAATACCCAAAATAATTTTTGAAATAGTTGATTTTCCCATAACAATTTTACAATCGTATTTAAAAAAAGCTCGAGCATACTAAAAAAATCCTAAGATTGTTGTTGAGATGATTTGACTTATTATGTGTATAACTTATGAGTAGAAGAATACTAATGTGCCATTTGGGATCACTTTTGATTTTGACCTTTTGTTTTGTTTTTGTTTTTTTTAGTGTATTTTGTTTATGTTTTAAGTTAAGATAATACATGTTTGATATGGTATAACAAGTTTTTTTTTTTTAAATACTCAAAATAACTTTTAGATGTTTTGGGTGTTCTTAAAAAGATGCTTTAAGCATGCAAAAAAAAATTATAAACAAATATATTTTTAAAATAAAAGCAAAAATAAAAATAAAAAAAATAGAAAATAAAAGTGATCTCAAATAAGCCTTAAAGATTTTGGACAATAGGGCAGGAGGAGGATGAAATTAACTACAAAGCCTTAGAAAATAAAAGAGAGAAGCCAAAGCTAAGATAGATAAAGACTAGAATTTTCTTTGAGCATAATTACAATCTGAGACAGACATACCATGTAATGAAATTACATGTGAAAGAATATTCAAACATGCAATCCCTTGCATTTTGGTGATTTGCATACATTGAAGCTCAATTTGTTTCATTGACTCTTCAGTTATCTGTAATGAGCTACTGTGGTTTTTGTCTTGTCTGCTTAAAATTACTTCTCGAGAACTTTGTTCATATATTTATTTGTTATTCTTGGACTATTATGAATTTCATTTTTATCCAATTTCATATTTAATTATTATAATTATGAGAACAAGACTTAAGAAGACTTACTATCTCTAAAGATTAAAAGTTACTTCTCAATATTAGAAAAAAGGTTTTAAAAATAAAAGCTCAATTTTTTTATGTCTAAACTAAACAATTGCATTAACTCGCTTTTAATAATAAGATTAAATTACTTTTGAAAGCTAGTGAAATAAATTAACAGTTGCGACGACCCTGGAAATGTCAAGCTCATAACAATCTAGAGTATCTTCAGAACCTCTATTATTATACTAGACATTATAAAATTTAAAAGCTAAGGATTTATTTGGGATCATTTTATTTTTTTTGTTGTTTGTTTTTTGCCTTTNATACGACTGTAATGCATTGAAGACCAGTCAATAACTTTTGGTCTCCGTAGTAGTCGACTATCACCAATCACCATTAGTCGTCACCACTTCATGTTGTCGACAATTGACCACCAGTGGCCACTGCATATGACTACCATAGCCAAAATATAAGGATTGTTCCTAACACTTATGTTTTTCTTTATCTTGTATAAAGACAAATACAATTCAATGTAAATTTATAACCTCAAGAGAAGGGGTTCAGCCGCCAACTACGATCTATGTAACCAATTATTATTGTAATAGCTTTCAACTATGGTCTATGTTGCTGACTGATGCTGTTGTAGTTGATAAATACAGTCTCTATGACTAACTGTCTATATTGCAGTCACCAACTATGACCTATGCGGCCAACTCACGATATTGTAGTCACCAACTATGACATATGTGATCAATTACCAATATTATAACTTCCAAGTACAACCTACTGACGATATTGTAGTCATCAATTACGACCTTTATGACTAACTGACATTATTTCAGTGACCAACTATAGTTTATCCGACTAACTGACAATATTGCATTCATCAACTAGATCTGTGTGGGCAACAACTACTGTTACAACTTCCAATTACAATCATTTGATGATGTTACAATCATCAGCTATGGCCTATATGACTAATTGTTACTGTTACATTTTTCAATTACAGCCTCTATGGTCAACTTTCGCTATTACAGACATTAACTACGATCTTTGTAGCCAACTAAAGACAATTTTTGTGGCTAAATATATTGTCTGTGCATTAAGCAACTACAAACTTTATTATAGAATACTACTTTACAGCTTCCAACCATAGCTTCTATGGACTGCAACCATCGATTACAACTTTTACAACCAACTATTGTCTTTGTAGCAACTAACTATGACATTTGTGGCCAACTACTATTGTACAACTGTCAACTATTGCCTTTATGGCCAATTGGCTATTGCAGTCACTAACTACATCTTTCATAGCTAAATACTGTCTTTGTAGCAGCTAACTATAATATTTTTTGTTGACCACTACTATTACAACTTCCAACTATAGCCTTTGTGGTCAACTATTTCTATTACAACTACCAATTACAACCGTTATGACCAACTATTGCCTTTTAGCAACCAACCGTCGCTTTTGTGGCCAACTATCGTTATAATTTTCAACTATGATCTTTGTGGTCAATTGACACTTTGCATCCACCAATTATAACTTTTATAGCTAACTACTGTCTTTATAGAAATTAACTACGACATTTTGTAGCAAACTACTGTTATTATAGTTTCCAACTACGATCTCTGCACCAACTGTCACTATTGCAGTTTTTAACTACGGCCGCTACGACCAATTACTACTACATTCATCACTTAAACATTTCTGACCAACTATCGCTATTATAACCAATCATGGCTATTATAAAAATGGACCTAGGTATTTATAATTATATAGTGGATTATTTTGACTGGGCTAAACCCTATAATTTTTTTTCCATGTTTTTTTCAGGCAAAAAAATTTGGAGTCTCCTTTTGCTACTTTTCTTTTATCTGTGTATATTTAGATCTTTGTACAACACTGTAGTTAAAATATCACTCTATTGCCACAATTTTTTTGGCACGCAACAGATAACATCATTTTCCAAAACCCTAAAAAAACACTAAACTAGTGTAGGGGAGCTCTATATTAGTATGTTTTTTTTTCATTTTGTTTTTTAAAAATTTTTGTAATGGGAAATCGTCTTTTACAACTAGATTTACTAAAATGTGGCAGTTTTAAGAAAATTGTTGCTTGACTTTTATGAAAGAAAAATATTTATAATACCCAAAATAATTTTTGAAATTGTTGATTTTCCCATAACAATATTACAATCATATTTAAAAAAAGCTCCAGCCATACCAAAAAAACCCTAAAATTGTTGCTGAGATGATTTGACTTATTATGTGTATAACTTATGAGTAGAAGAATACTAATGTGCCATTTGGGATCACTTTTGATTTTGACCTTTTGTTTTTGTTTTTTTTAGTGTATTTTGTTTATGTTTTAAGTTAAGATAAAACATGTTTGATATGGTATAACAAGTTATTTTTAAAAATACTCAAAATAACTTTTAGATGTTTTGGGTGTTCTTAAAAAGAAGCTTTAAGCATGCAAAAAAAAATTATAAACAAATATATTTTTAAAACAAAAGCAAAAACAAAAAAAAAAACCACGGAAAATAAAAGTGATCTCAAATAAGCCTTAAAGATTTTGGACAATAGGGCAGGAGGAGGATGAAATTAACTACAAAGCCTTAGAAAATAAAAGAGAGAAGCCAAAGCTAAGATAGATAAAGACTAGAATTTTCTTTGAGCATAATTACAATCTGAGACAGGCATACCATGTAATGAAATTACACGTGAAAGAAGATTCAAACATGCAATCCCTTGCATTTTGGTGATTTGCATGCATTGAAGCTCAATTTGTTTCATTGACTCTTCAGTTATCTGTTATGAGCTGCAGTAATTTATGTCTTGTCTGCTTAAAATTACTTCTCGAGAACTTTGTTCATATATTTATTTGTTATTCTTGAACTATTATGAATTTCATTTTTATCCAATTTCATATTTAATTATTATAATTATGAGAACAAGACTTAAGAAGACTTACTGTTTCTAAAGATTGAAAGTTACTTCTCAATATTAGAAAAAATGTTTCAAAGATAAAAGCTCAGTTTTTTTATGTCTAAACTAAACAATTGCATTAACTCGCTTTTAATAATAAGATTAAATTACTTTTGAATGCTAGTGAAATAAATTAACAGCTGCGACGGCCCTGGAAATGTCAAGCTCATAACAATCCTATTCATGGTAGAGTATCTTCAGAACTTCTATTATTAGACTAGACATTATCAAATTTAAAATCTAAGGATTTATTTGGGATCATTTTATTTTTTTTTGTTGTTTGTTTTTTGCCTTTTCTTTTTTATTTATTATTTATTGTTTTATTTTGTTTATATTTTGATTTAAAATAAAATATATTTTGATTAAAATGTTCTGATTTTAAAAAATACTTAAAACACTTAAAAAATTGTTTCGAGTATTTTCAAAAATAAATTAATTTTTGTAGAAATAAAAAATAAAAAATATATTAAAAACACACTAAATAAACAAAAATTAAAAATAAAATTGATTATAAACCAACCCTAAGACAGTGAATACAATTGAGGTCTTCTCATATTTCTTTTTGTTTCTACTTTTATATACATGTAGGTATGTTATTTTTTGCATATTTTTTTTATTTTTTATTTTAAAAAACAAATCAATTTATTCTTAAAAAATACTCAAAATATCCTTTTGGTATTTTTTGATGGCTTTTAAAAATAATTACCTCCCTAAAACTGTTTTAGTTTAATTCAAAATATAAGTAAAATAAATAGACTTTTCAATACATACCACATATTTCTTATTGTGTGACCAAAAAAACACTTGAACCAAGAAATTGTATTCATTCAACTGTCATTCGACCAATTGAATTCATTTAGTTGTCATTCATTCAGTTGCCATTTGCCCAACAACCAGCCGTTTATCTATCATTCGTTTAATTGCATTCACCTAAACTCCATTCTTCTAGTTGTCATATGTCCAGCTACATTCATCCAGCTACATTCGTCAAATTGTCCAAAGAAAGAGCTCTCCAAATTTGTTCGCTCAGAAAATTTTCTAGAACAGTTTTTTAGAACACTCATCCATGGCCAAACAGACCGACTAGATAATTGATGCGGCAACCAACATTACAAAGCATAAGGCTAAAGGCGGTCAAAGATAGTGTTGAAGGAAGAAAAGACATTAGAGATAACTTTGATATATATGCCCGAAGCAATAAAGTACATATTCGAGTTGCTAGAGATCCCAAGGAATCTATTTATAATCACAAATTATACATATTTTATAGAGCAAATAATCCTAAATAAGATGAAAAGTTAATGTGAGGGGTTTTCCTCCTATTACATAGATAGACATTAGAGAAATTAATATTATACTTTTTTACTCTCCCACTATCTCTCTACTCTACAACTCATACTCTTCTCTTTTTCTAATTCTACCCTTAACATGTGAATCCATTGACAAATTGAATTCAACACTTTGAAAATGTGTGTTGAGTGTAAGTCATGTCATAAAAAATTCAGCTGTAACATAATTTTGTATTAACTCTCGGTGGGAAGATGTATGAAAGGGGACCCCTTAATCCAGTATCCACTCGTTAATAGAACTTTGAATTGTCGGCAATAATGCAACCACACTTATTCAGTTACAACATTAGCGCTAACGTTCTGTCTTAAGGCTTTTGTAGTTTTTCTTTATATGTCCAGCTTTTCCACAATTCCATCAGGTTGCTAGCTGACCAGACCCTGACTTATTGTGTTTTGATTTTGATCTTTCTCTATTTAGATTTTTGTCATGTGATCTATTTTTGAAGTCAACATTCAATGATAAACTCAAACTCGATGTCTCGCCAGAATCTTTTATGCACTCCCCCTCAACCAAAATCAAATCATGAATATCATCATATTTCAACTTAGATTTACCTACAGAATTACTAATGATCATTATCAATGCTTCCCAGCTATTTGACAATGAAACTAACAATATCAATGCACATATCTCATCATCAAATTCAATTTTCACGGAAGATAATTAATTTATGATGTTATTAAAATCATTCAGATGTTTTGCAACAGTTGTATCTTCCAACATCTTCAAGTTGAATGATTTTTTCATCAAATACACTTTGTTATTCGCTAATGACTTTTCCTACATACCTGACAAAACTGCCATGAAATTTGCAGTCGTACTTTTCTTGACGACATTGTGTGGAACGGATCTCGACAGAGTTAATCAAATAACTCCCAGAACTTCTCGATCTAACAAATTTCATTCAACCTCTTCCATCTTTTTTGGTCTCTTTCCCAGTACAGAAAGATGCCAATAGAGATAGTGGTATATCTGCATTCTCCACTATCCAAAATTCGTGCCATCAAATTTCCGAATTCCTGATATCATCGCTTCATCTGCAGTCATCATTAAAACGAAGGCAATAAAATGAAAAATTGGAATGAGAAAAATGCAAAAATAGAGAAACACGGGTACACACTTCCATGATTCATTCGAGTTGCAGAGAATTTTAGAGTAGCTCCATTGATCTTCCCGTGAGCAACACGCCTAAGCGAGCGAGAGAGAGCCTGTACCTTGCTATTCGTTTCCTCTAATACAATCGCTAGTCCTCTCTACTCCTTTTATCGCGAATCGACAGAGCGGGCTCCAAATTCGTGAACCCAGACGAAGGCGGGAGAAGCGGGAGCGCGGGAGAGCCGAATAGGAAATTCGCGAAACCGGCAGGCGGGATCCACAGCGAAAGAAAATCGGCCTATTCAAGGAAGAATAAGGAAGGAATTAAACACGATTAATAATTGCAGTGATTATGCCTGCTTTGCTTAAAATTACCTCTCGAGAACTTTGTTCATATACTTATTTGGAATTCTTGGACTATTGTAAGTTTCATTTTTATCCAATTTCACAATAATTGTCATTGNCAAGGAAGAATAAGGAAGGAATTAAACACGATTAATAATTGCAGTGATTATGCCTGCTTTGCTTAAAATTACTTCTCGAGAACTTTGTTCATTTATTTATATGGAATTCTTGGACTATTGTGAGTTTCATTTTTATCCAATTTCACAGTAATTGTCATTTTTTTATCATTATTAGAATTAAAAGTATCATTTTAAGTCATTATCCCATTAATTTAATATTATTATTTTATTATTATAAGTATAAGAACAAAACTTAAGACGACTTATTGTCTCTAAAGGTTGAAAGTTAATTCTCAATATTAGAAAAAGGTTTTAAGAATAAAAACTAAGTTTTTTGTCGTCTAAACTAAACAATTGCATGAACTCATTTTTAATAATAAAATTCAATTACTTTTGAATACCAGTGAAAGAAATTGACAGCTACAGTGGTCGTAGAAGTGTCAAGCTCTTAACAAATCCTACTCATGAATCATGTAGAGTATCTTCATAACCTCTGTTATTAGACTATGCATTGTCAAATTTAAAAACTAAGGATTTATTTAGTATCAATTTTATTTTTTTGGTTTTTGGTTTTTGCCTTTTCTTTTCTATTTATTATTTTTATTTTGTTTTGTTTATATTTTTATTTAAAATAGAATATATTTTGATTAAAATGCTCTTATTTTTAAAAATACTTAAAACACTTAAAAACNTATTATAAGTATAAGAACAAAACTTAAGACGACTTATTGTCTCTAAAGATTGAAAGTTAATTCTCAATATTAAAAAAAAGTTTTAAGAATAAAAACTAAGTTTTTTGTCGTCTAAACTAAACAATTGCATGAACTTGTTTTTAATAATAAGATCCAATTACTTTTGAATACCAGTGAAATAAATTGACAGCTACAACGGTCGTAGAAGTGTCAAGCTCTTAACAAATCCTACTCATGAATCATGGTAGAGTATCTTCATAACCTCTGTTATTAGACTAGTAATTGTCAAATTTAAAAACTAAGGATTTATTTGGTATCAATTTTATTTTTTGGTTTTTGCTTTTTGCCTTTTCTTTTTTATTTATTATTTTTATTTTGTTTTGTTTATTTTTTTATTTAAAATAAAATATATTTTGATTAAAATGCTCTTATTTTTAAAAATACTTAAAACACTTAAAAAAACTATTTTGAGTCTTTTCCAAAAATAAATTATTTTGTTTTAGAAATAAAAAATAAAAATATGTTTAAAACAGTAAATAAACAAAAATTAAAAAGAAAATTGATCTTAAACAAGCCCTAAGACAGTGAATACAATTTAGGGCCTTCTCATTTATTTATTTATTTTGCTTCTCCTTTTATATACATGTAGGTGNACAGTAAATAAACAAAAATTAAAAAGAAAATTGATCTTAAACAAGCCCTAAGACAGTGAATACAATTTAGGGTCTTCTCATTTATTTATTTATTTATTTTTTTGCTTCTCCTTTTATATACATGTAGGTGTAGTATTTTTGACATTTTTTTTATTTTTTATTTTAAAAACAAGTCAATTTATTCTTAAAAATACTCAAAATAACTTTTTGGTATTTTGGTGTTTTTTAGAAACAATTATCACCCAAAAAGTGTTTTATTTTGATTTATAATATAAATAAAATAATGAGGCTTTTCCATACATACCACATACTTCTTATTATATACCAAAATCCTCTGAATTAAAAAGTTACATTTTTTCAACTGTCATTCGATCAACCACATTTATTTAGTTGTCATTCTTTCAGCTGTCATTTACCCAACTACTAGTCGTTTAGCAGTCATTCATCTAATTGCATTCACTTAAATTCCATTCGTCCAGCCGTCATTCATCCAATTATCATGTGTCTAACTACATTCGACCAACTAAATTCGTCAAATTGTCCAAAAATAGCGCTTTCCAAATTTGTTCTCTTAGAACAACTTTCCTAGAACAGTTGTTCCAGAGCACTCATCCACGGCCAAATAGATCGACTAGATAATTGATGCGACAATCAAGATTATAGAGCATAAGGCTAAGGGCGGTCGAAGATATCGTTGAAGGAAGAAAAGACACCAGAGATAACTTTGATATATGTGCCCGAGCAGTAAAGTACATATTCAAGTAGTTAGAGAGCCGAAGGAATCTATTTATAATCATAGACTATACATATTTTATAGAGCAAATACCCCTATATAAGATGAAAAGTTAATGTAAGGAGGGCTTTTCCACCTATTAAATAGCCATCAAAGGAATTAATACAATATTTTTTACTCTCTCCCATTTTCTCTCTTCTCTACAGCTCACACTCTTCTCTCTTTTTATAGTTCTACCCTTAAGATGTAAATCCGTGGACAAAACTGAATTCAACACATTGAAATGACGCGTTGAGTGTGGATCATGCCACAAAAAAGAGGATTCACTGAAAAAGTAAAATCAAGTCATATAGAAGTAACTAGCAAAATAGAATTCATTCAAGAACATGTTTAAAGTCCACTCCATTGCCCATGCGTCCATTCATCCATTCATCTANCTTCTCTCTTTTTATAGTTCTACCCTTAAGATGTAAATCCGTGGACAAAACTGAATTCAACACATTGAAATGGCGCGTTGAGTGTGGATCATGCCACAAAAAGAGGATTCACTGAAAAAGTAAAATCAAGTCATATAGAAGTAACTAGCAAAATAGAATGCATTCAAGAACATGTTTAAAAGAGCAACTAAACTCATTCATTTGTCCACTCCATTGCCCATGTGTCCATTCATCCATTCGTCTATTCATCCACTTGTCCATTAGTCTATTATTCGATTCATCTAGGAATATTGTTCTCTCAAGAGAGTTTTCTTAGAATAACTCTCCTAGGAGAACTCTCCCAGTGCATCTCTTCCATCACAACCNATTCATCCACTTGTCCATTAGTCTATTCTTCGATTCATCTAGGAATATTGTTCTCTCAAGAGAGTTCTCTCAAAATAACTCTCCTAGGAGAACTCTCCCAGTGCATCTCTTCCATCACAACTATCCCAGGAGAGTCTTTTAGAATGGCTCTCTCAAGAGAGTTCTCTCAAAACATCTTCAAAGAAATAAATTGCCCAGGAGAGAAGAGTTATGCAAAGAATGGAGGCAAGCAACAAAAGAGCCTATAACAATATGAATAACAAAGGAAAATTTTCTCAAAACTCTCCTTCCTTTATTTTATTATACCACGTTTATATTTTCTATTAATTCCATCAATTTGTATATATATTACTATAGAATGAGTTTGCCAATAACACTTGGGGAACTTGACCCTCAAAAGCAAGTTTTCTCCGAGTAAATGGAAAATCACCTAAGCTTTTAGGTATTGGCTCAATAACTGAACGGTAGGGATAATCTTGAAAAAAAAATTTTCTCGACCAAAAAAAAGGCAAAGTTAGTTAATATATGGATTGAAGTTCACGATATTTCATCCTTANTTTATATTTTCTATTAATTCCATCAATTTGTATATATATTACTATAGAATGAGTTTGCCAATAACACTTGGGAAACTTGACCCTCAAAAGCAAGTTTTCTCTGAGTAAATGGAAAATCACCTTAGCTTTTAGGTCTTGGCTCAATAGCTGAATGGTAGGGATAATCTTGAAAAAAAATCTTTCTAGACCAAAAAAAAGGCAAAGTTAGTTAATCTATGAATTGAAGTTCACGATATTTCATCCTTGTTGAAGTTGAAGAATTATGACGACTGCTTTCTATAGAAGAGCAACAACCTCTAAGCAAAGGATAAACCGAATTTAACCAAATTGCCTGAATTCCTTTATAACTGAGTTATATTGTAAGAAAACAGACAATCTAGTTACACAAAAAGATAAACTCCTTATAGAAAAACTATGTTCACTATAACACTTCGGGGGCTCATCCTAAACAATCATCGAGCCAACCATAGTAAAGATGAATGAGCAATCTGTAAAATTATTCCCTGAAGGTGAGCCAAAGTGCCCCCATGACAGAATCATGTAGGTGTAGCTAAACTGCCCTTATGATGATTTCTTGAAGTAGAACTAAGGGTCCCCATATTAACTAATAGTCAACACATAGAGAAATATACCACTCCTCTTTACTTCAACAGTTTTGACTCGTATTTAAAAAGAAAAAAAACATATCTACTGAATTTTTTCCTTAGACCAGAGAAACATTCACTTGTCTTATAGAGACAAGTAATACATAATTTAATGTTTATCATTATCTTATTATTTTCGCAATTACCTTTCAAAGAGATAAGAGAATTGGATAACTAAATATGCATGACGAAAATCTCCTGGACCAGGAAGCTGTATTCCTCCATCTCCATTCATCTATCCTTCATTCTNAGTCAATTTATTCTTAAAAATACTCAAAATAACTTTTTGGTATTTTTGGTGTTTTTTAGAAACAATTATCACACAAAAAATGTTTTATTTTGATTTAAAATATAAATAAAATAATGGGGATTTTCCATACATACAACATACTTTTTATTATATAACAAAATCCTCTAAACCAAGAAGTTGCATTTTTTCAACTGTCATTCGATCAACCACATTTATTTGGTTGTCATTCTTTCAACTGTCATTTGCCCAACTGCCAGTCGTTTAGCAGTCATTCATCTAATTGTATTCACTTAAATTCCATTTGTCCAGTNAGACACCAGAGATGATATAACATACGTACATCCCCTTGAGAGTAAAAGATAAATTTAAGTAGCCAGAGATCCTAATGAATCTATTTATAATCATATTTTATAGATAAGTGTACATATCAAACTTTTGGTTTTAGACATGTAAATACATGAGAAATATGTGTTATGTATGTAAATTGTACGACTACAATCAAATGAAATGTTCTCAGTGTAAAAATGTAACGAATTTNTGAAAAGTTAATGTAAGGAGGGCTTTTCCACCTATTAAATAGCCATCAAAGGAATTAATACAATATTTTTTACTCTCTCCCATTTTCTCTCTTCTGTACAGCTCACACTCTTCTCTCTTTTTATAGTTCTACCCTTAAGATGTAAATCCGTGGACAAAACTGAATTCAACACATTGAAATGGCGCGTTGAGTGTGGATCATGCCACAAAAAGAGGATTCACTGAAAAAGTAAAATCAAGTCATATAGAAGTAACTAGCAAAATAGAATGCATTCAAGAACATGTTTAAAAGAGCAACTAAACTCATTCATTTGTCCACTCCATTGCCCATGTGTCCATTCATCCATTCGTCTATTCATCCACTTGTCCATTAGTCTATTATTCGATTCATCTAGGAATATTGTTCTCTCAAGAGAGTTTTCTTAGAATAACTCTCCTAGGAGAACTCTCCCAGTGCATCTCTTCCATCACAACCATCCCAGGAGAGTCTTTTAGAATGGCTCTCTCAAGAGAGTTCTCTCAAAACATCTTCAAAGAAATAAATTGCCCAGGAGAGAAGAGTCATGCAAAGAATGGAGGCAAGCAACAAAAGAGCCTATAACAATATGAATAACAAAGGAAAATTTTCTCAAAACTCTCCTTCCTTTATTTTATTATACCACGTTTATATTTTCTATTAATTCCATCAATTTGTATATATATTACTATAGAATGAGTTTGCCAATAACACTTGGGGAACTTGACCCTCAAAAGCAAGTTTTCTCCGAGTAAATGGAAAATCACCTAAGCTTTTAGGTATTGGCTCAATAACTGAACGGTAGGGATAATCTTGAAAAAAAAATTTTCTCGACCAAAAAAAAGGCAAAGTTAGTTAATATATGGATTGAAGTTCACGATATTTCATCCTTATTGAAGTTGAAGAATTATGACGACTGCTTTCTATAGAAGAGCAACAACCTCTAAGCAAAGGATAAACCGAATTTAACCAAATTGCCTGAATTCCTTTATAACTGAGTTATATTGTAAGAAAACAGACAATCTAGTTACACAAAAAGATAAACTCCTTATAGAAAAACTATGTTCACTATAACACTTAGGAGGCTCATCCTAAACAATCATCGAGCCAACCATAGTAAAGATGGATGTGCAATCTGTAAAATTATTCCCTGAAGGTGAGCCAAAGTGCCCCCATGACAGAATCATGTAGGTGTAGCTAAACTGCCCTTATGATGATTTCTTGAAGGAGAACTAAGGGTCCCCATATTAACTAATAGTCAACATGTTGTGAGATATGTACTTCCTGGCATAGAAATGAGATTATATCTGCATGACCGTATCTATCTGACGGTCTGATAATTCTTTGTTGTTTGTCCCTTACTAAGTTTGTAGTCATCAGACTTCTTTCTGGCTCAATCACTTGCTGCTCCTCTGCCACTTCATCCTGATCGTTCACAACAGTCATTTGATCTGTCAAAGTTCGTTGTTGTTGCAGCTCCACCTCAATTGAAGAATCCTTCTTGATGATACTTTTTTTGGCAGCTGACTATATATATTCGCCATTTTGGACTCATCGAATGTCACATTTCTACTGATGATGCATTTCTGTTGATTTAGACACCAGAGTTTGTAGCCCTTGGCTCCAGGTGGGTATCCAATGAAAATACACTTCAGGGCCCTTGCTTCCAGCTTATCCTGTCTAACATGAGCATATGCAGTGCATCCAAAAACTTTGAGATTATCATAGTTACCTGATTTCCCGTACCACATCTCCGAAGGTGTCTTCATATTGATAGCAGTTGATAAGCATCTGTTGATAAGGTAGCAGGCGGTTGACACGGCTTCACCCTAGAAACTTTTGGGTAGACCTGCATTTAGCAGCATGCACCTCACTCTCTCTAGGAGAGTCCAGTTCATCCTCTCATCCAGGCCATTCTGTTGAGGAGTGTTCCGGATTGTCTTGTGCCTTGTGATGTCATTCTTCCTGCACAGCTCCTCAAACTGCTCTGAACAGTACTCTAAGCCATTGTCAGTTCTCAAGTGTTTCAGCTTGATTTCCATCTTATTTTCTTTGACAGTTAGCCAATCCTTGAACCTCTGAAAAGCTTCATCCTTTGATTTAAGGATGAAAACTCATACCTTCCTGGTATAGTCATCTATGATGGACATGAAGTATCTCCCTCCTCCATGAGTCTGAGTTCTGACTGGCCCCCATAGTTCGTTGTGAACATAGTCAAGGGGTTTCTTTCATGAGTGAGTTCCGGTAGAGAACTTCACCCTGGTGGCCTTCCCCAAAACGCATTGTCACAGAATTCCAATTTGCTGACTCTATCTCCACATAATAGACTTGCTTGGACAGTTCTTGTAAGCCTCTTTCACTTACATGCCCCAGTCTCATGTGCCATAGTCTGGTCCTGTCAGGTTCTGATTGAACTGTATATGAGAAGTTGTCGATCACGGTTCTTCCAACTAGTGAGTATAGTTCATTCTTTCTGACTTCTTTCATGACTATGAGAGAACCTTTAGATACTCTGATGCAGTCATTCTCTGCCTTGAATGAGTATCCACTTGACTCTAGCGTACCTAGAGTGATCAGATTTCTTTTGAGTTCCGGTACATACATGACGTGCTGCAGTATCCTTTCAGCTCCATCGAACATCTTGATTCTAATTGTCCCGCTGCCGACTACCCTGCAAGTATTATTATCACCAAGTAGAACAGACTCACCATTCTCCAGCTGCAGTGACTCGAACCAGTATTTTTGGGGATACATGTGGAAGGAACACCCTGAGTCAAGGATTCACTCCCAGCTAGATTCAGATTCTGTGATCGCCAGAGCTTCAGCTGAATCATAGCCATCTGAGGCTACGCTTGCCTCTCCAGAATCTCTGGGCTTCTCCTGAAAACTTTTCTTTCTATCCGGACAGTTCCTTCTAAAGTGACATTCCTTGTGGCAGTGGTAACACTTGTTAGATCTCTTAGAAGACTGACTTCTGCCCTTCCTTCTGGACTTTGATCTACTCTGATCACTTTTGAAGCCTTTCTTGCTCGATCTTCCTCTAACTGTCAGACTATCTCCATTGGTTTTCTCTTTCATGTCGTGCTTTTTCTGAAGTTCTTTAGCTCTAATAAGAGATTGAGCCTCCTCTAGAGTAATAGTCTGTGCCCTTCCATAGAGCATCGCATCCTTGAAATGTTCGTAGCTATTGGGAATAGAGTTTAGAAACGGTAATACCTTATCCTCATCGTCCATCTTGACATCGATGTTCTCGAGGTCATCGATGATCTTGTTGAACTCGTCGATCTGCTCTGAGACGGATTTGTCTTCATGCATTTTGAAGGAGTATAGGCCCTGCTTTGAACTCGTCAATCTGCTCTGAGACGGATTTGTCTTCATGCATTTTGAAGGAGTATAGGCGTTACTTTAGAAAAGCCTATTAGCCAGAGACTTTGTCAGGTAGAGTACCTCGAGTTTAGCCCAAAGTGCTTGAGCTGTTATCTCCCTCGACACCTCCCTCAGAACTTTGTCTCCCAAGCTCAGGATTATCAAACTCTAGGCCTTGTCTAGTATGCCGATCTTCTCCTTCTCGGTCATGTCAGCCGGCAATGTTGCCGGCCCTTGCAAGGCTTTTGCAACACCCTGCTGAACCAATAGAGCTCTCATCTTTACTCTCCATGGACCGAAATCATTATTCCCATTGAATTTCTTGATGTCGAATTTGGCAGAACTCATTATTGTGGCTTAATCCCCAATAACGTCTGAAGTCCGCTCTGCTGAGCACCTACTGAATTCCGAGAGCTGTCGCGGCGTGCTTCTATAGCGGCGTGTGCTAGTTGTCGAGGAAATCTTCCTCCTTCTCGAGATCTGCCCCTTCGCGAACCGAACTACCCTCCTTCCTCTGCTCTTTCGCGAACAGTTCCTCCTCCGTCTCACCGAACCGCACAACCTGCGGTGCTATTCCAGTCGATCAAAGCTTCCACTGCTCACCGAATTTGTCGCAATTCGGCTGCCTGCGACGCGATCTGCTTGCTCCTCTGTTCGTGAATGTCGAACTCCCCTTCTTCGTCGTTGGCCGCAAACACTTTTACGCGGACACCTCTAGCCAAGAAGTATGGATCTTCCCACAGACGGCGTCAATTGTTGTGAGATATGTACTTCTGGCATAGAAATGAGACGACCACAGACGGCGCCAATTGTTGTGAGATATGTACTTCCTGGCATATAAATGAGACGAAAAAAAATACAAATCAAACAAGGTGTTTACGTGGTTTTCCAACTGGATCTACGTCCACGGGAGGGAATCAATCAAATATTTCACTAAGGCAAAAGAAATGGAAAATACACAGCTTATACATAGAGATGAGCCCTCATATTACTTCTGTAGCCTCCCTCTCAAGCGACACTTTGATACAAGATCTCAAGATGCTCTACTCCTCTCTAGCTCTCTAGCTATTCTCTCATCCTTTGTGGTAGCTTAAGATCTCTTCACTTGCTCTCCCAGGCCTCACACCCTCTCTATTTATAGAAGCAAGAGAGTGGTAGGTGGGAGGTAGGTGGGCGGTAGCTGAGCTGATGGTAGGTGGCGGTGCCACATTACAAAATTGCCCTTTTACCTTAGTTCATTAATTGAGGGTCAAAATAACAAGGGTCAAAAAGAAGATCTGATGACTACAGCTTGGTAAGGGACAAACAAAAAAAAACTATCAGACCGCCAGATAGATACAGCCATGCAGATATAATCTCATATGCTTTAAGTGTTGCCGAAGAGATAGAAGAAGCATAACCGAGCAACTACAAGGAAGCCCTTAAAGAGCAAGAAAAGACTCAGGTGGGGAGAGGCAATGGATGAGGAAATGACTTCTCTGATGAAGAACAAAACCTGGGAATTGTGGATCGACCAAAAAACAAACGAGTGGTTGGTTGCAAGTGGATCTTTAAGAAGAAGGAAGGCACGCCAAGTATTGAGAGGATCAGTTACAAAGCCAGACTTGTTGCAAAGGGATTCACTCAGGTAGAAGGAATCAACTTCAACGAAATTTTGTCGCCGTGAAGCACTGCTCCATTAGGATAGTCTTAGCACTAGCAGTTCAATTCAATTTGGAATTAGAACATCTAGATGTTAAGACTGTGTTCCTGCATGGTGAGCTTGAAGAAACCATTTACATGGATCAGCCAGATGGGTACTGCACACCTGAAGGACAAAGTTTGTTTGCTGAAGAAAGCTTTGTATGGACTGAAACAAAGCCCCAGACAATGATTGTATGGACTGAAACAAAGCCCCAGACAATGGTACAAACGATTTGATGAGTTCATGCTAAAGATATGGACTGAAACAAAACCCCAGACAATGGTACAAACGATTTGATGAGTTCATGCTAAAGATCAAATTTGTCAGATGCAGCTACGACAGTTGCGTGTACTTGAAGTGGCAAGACGGTGAAATAAGCACCTACTTGCTTCTTTATGTGGATGATATGTTAGTAGCCAGCAGAAGTAGGGAGGAAATTCAGAAGATCAAAGGTATGCTCAATTCTGAATTTGACATGAAGGATTTAGGACCTGCTACAAAGATCCTAGGGATGGAGACTACTAGAGATAGGAAAAATGACGCCTTATTCTTATCTCAAAAGTCATATATTCAGAAGGTTCTAGCAAGGTTCAACATGCATGAGGCTAAGTAGGTTGCAACACCTATTGGTCAACACTTCAGATTGTCAAACTCTCAAGCACCAGAGACTGAAGACGAGAAAATGTACATGGAGGGTGTCCCTTATGCCAGCGGGGTTGGTAGCATTATGTATGGGATGATCTGCAGCAGACCAGATTTGGCCTACGCCGTCAGCATTGTAATCAGGTTCATGGAAAACCCAGGACAGACTCACTGGGAAGCACTAAAATGGATCCTGAGATACCTGAGAGGCACTACAGTCCTTGATCTACTCTTTAAAAGGCAGAAAGACAAAGAAGAAAAGGTAGTTGGTTAAGTGGACTCCGATTATGCAGAAAGCATTGACACCAGGAAGTCACTGACCGGATTCTTTTTCACTGTCTTCGATACCGCAGTCAGTTGGAAGTCTAACCTCCAATCCGTTGCGGCCCTCTCAACAACAAAGGCCAAATACATCGTTGTGACTGAAACAATCAAGAAAGCTATGTGGCTAAAGGGCATGGCTGAAGAGCTTGGGATACATCAAAAGGTGATAACTGTATTTTGCGACAACCAAAGCACCATTCACCTAACCAGAAATCAAGTATTTCATGAAAGATCCAAGCATATATAAAGGCTTCATTTTGTGAGGGATGTCATTGCCAAGGGTTCAATAGTAGTGGAGAAGATACCTACTGAAGAAAATTCTGCTGATATGCTCACTAAGTTGCTATTGACAGCTAAGTTCAGACACTGTCTGGACTTAGTAAACTTCACAAAGGGCTGAGGCCCTCTCAGGGGCCAGATGGAGGGAATCTTCACTTCGAAGCTTCTCAATTAAGGGTCAAGGTGGAGAATTGTTATTTTGACCCTCAATTAATGAACTAAGGTAAAAGGGCAATTTTGTAATGTGGCACCGCCACCTACCTCATCTCACCTACCGCCCACCTACCGCCCACCTACCTCCCACCTACCGCCCACCTACCTCCCACCTACCACTCTCTTGCTTCTATAAATAGAGAGGGTGTGACGCCTAGGAGAGCAAGCGAAGAGATCTTAAGCTACCACAAAGGAGGAGAGAATAACTAGAGAGCTAGAGAGGATGAGAGCATCTTGAGACCTTGTATCAATGTATCGCTTGAGAGGGAGGCCACAGAAGGAAGATGAGGGCTCATCTCTATGTATAAGCTATATATTCTCCATTTCTTTTGCCTTAGTGAAATATTTGATTGATTTCCTCTCGTGGACGTAAATCCAGTTGGATCGAACCACGTAAACGATTTGTATTTGCTTGTGTTCTTTTTTCGTCTCATTTCTATGCCAGGAAGTACATATCTCACAACACAACACAGAGAGAAATATACCACTCCTCTTTACTTCAGCAGTTTTGACTCGTATTTAAAAAAAACATATCTAATGAATTTTTTCTTTAGACCAGAGAAACATACACTTGTCTTATAAAGGCAAGTAATGCATAATTTAATGTTTATCATTATCTTATTATTATCGCAATTACCCTTCAAAGAGATAAGAGAATTGGATAACTAAATATGTATGACGAAAATCTCCTGACCAGGAAGCTGTATTCCTCCATCTCCATTCATCCATCCTTCATTCGTCTAGCTACATTCATCCAACTGTCATTCGTTCAACTGCCATTCATCAAACTGTCTTTCATCTAGTTGCATTTGTTCAACTGCATTCATCCAAAAAAACAGCTCTTCTAAGATTATTCTACCAGAATAATTTTTTCAAAGCAGCTCTTCTAGAGCACTCATCCATGGCTAAACAGACTGACCAGACAACCGGGAATATGGACCAAAAGGCTAAGGTTGATCGAAGATGCGTCAACAGAAGAAAAGACACCAGAGATGATATAACATACGTACATCCCCTTGAGAGTAAAAGATAAATTTAAGTAGCCAGAGATCCCAATAAAGCTATTTATAATCATATTTTATAGATAAGTGTAAATATCAAACTTTTGGTTTTAGACATGTAAATACATGAGAAATATGTGTTATGTATGTAAATTGTACGACTACAATCAAATGAAATGTTCTCAGTGTAAAAATGTCACCGTTTATTTTTTTTACTTCTGAATACAGATGCTGCACGATACTGGCAGCAGAAACTTTTGGATACATAACACAGGACCGTTGGGCTGCTTACCTCAAAAACTATCCCTCCCTCGAAAAAACGACAGCTTTCTCGACCCTTACGGATGCCTTTCATCACTAAACAATGCAGCCATGGAATTCAATTCTCAGCTGAGCCATCTCTGCGACGAACTCCGATCCCAATACAAGAACGCCACCATAGTTTACACTGATATTTATTCAATCAAGTATGACCTCATAGCTAATTCCACTGAATATGGTGAGCTTCTCATTCACCATGGCATCAACTAAGATTAATCTTGGCTAACTTTCTTCTGTTTTAATTTGAAGATTGCTCTATTTTGTTTAGGATTTGAGAGCCCTTTGCTGGTTTGCTGTGGGTATGGAGGGCCACCATACAACTACAACGCTAATATAACCTGTGGGAATTCTATGTGTCAAGTATGCAGTGAAAAATTGAAGTACATAAGCTGGGATGGAGTTCATTACTCAGAGGCAGCTAATGCAGTTGTGGCTTCCAAGATATTGTCGACAGAATACTCTGATCCAAAGCTTAATTTTGATTATTTCTGTAGCTCTTAGGCAAATGAAATGATATTCAGAGAAGAAGCTGATGCTTTTTCTGTGAGAAACTGAAGGTCCTGTTTTGTTGTTTGGGGGAATAAGGGAAATGAGATATGTTTGATAATTGAGAATAACTATGCTTGTTGTCTTAATTTGCTTATATTCAATTATGTAGTGTAATTAGTGTTATTTTGAATAAATAAATAAAGGGAAATTTACATACTTATCACAAAATTCATATGTATTTATAAACTATCTGGTGCTGTCATGATCTTATGCATGAAAATGTGTATTTTACTTTTACAAATATAGTGAAGGTGGTATTTTTTTATGTGTTGATAAAGATTTGATTGGTATGCATGTAAATATGAATATGTTGAGATTTTAGGTATGTAAATACATAAGAATTGTGTGACATGCATGTAGTTGTCTCTGTAGCCCACTAAAAATAAGATTGATGTTAGCNGTAAATACATAAGAATTGTGTGACATGCATGTAGTTGTCTCTGTAGCCCACTAAAAATAAGATTGATGTTAGATGAAAAAATCAATCAAATTTAATTTTAGATGGAAGAATCAATAAGACATAAAAAGGTGTCAATCTAGCTGCGTTGAGGCATTTCATTTTTGGTGTCTCACAAGATCAATATCAACCTTAATTGAGATTGAAGATTCTTTCAACAGTTGGAAAAAAAAAATGGCACAATTGACCAGGCAATGATNGCATTTCATTTTTGGTGTCTCACAAGATCAATATCAACCTTAATTGAGATTGAAGATTCTTTCAACAGTTGGCAAAAAAAAAAAAATGGCACAATTGATCAGGCGATGAATTTAATTGGAATTTTCCTATGGAATTGCTTTCAAAATATATGGATATTTTTACCCAGAGAATTAGATGGGTATCTCTCTTGAATTTCAGGATTTATGTTTATCTTAAAAATTCACCAGTCATATACTTAATATTAAAAAAGAGTAAAGTTTACATGCTATATGATAACCATAATTGATACGACATTCAATAAATTTTCATCGTCCAGCATGGAACATGAGGCGTGGCATGATTCCTAAGATAATTTTTTGAGCAAAGAACATTTAAACTTCAATTAAAAATCATCTAGAACTCTCATTTCAACAAATTTATAGTCAAATTGACCAGTGGGACGAGATGGGCCCATTGACACCAAAAATTGTCCGACCTNAGAATTAGATGGGTATCTCTCTTGAATTTCAGGATTTATGTTTATCTTAAAAATTCACCAGTCATATACTTATTATTGAAAACGAGTAAAGTTTACATGCTTTATGATAACCATAATTGATACGACATTCAATAAATTTTCATCATCTAGCACGGAACATGAGGCGTGGCTTGAATCCTAAGATAATTTTTTGAGCAAAGAACATTTAAACTTCAGTTAAAAAGCTTCTAGAACTCTTATTTCAACAAATTTATAGTCAAACTGACCAGTGGGACGAGATGGACCCATTGACACCAAAATTTGTCTGATCTTAGTCAAATTGCGCCTAGATCAAGCCGTCAAACCATTTTTAGATGCTTTCGGCTCTTAATTGGAAGATCAAACGAAGCTTATAGTTGACTCAAGAAACTTGACGAGATGAATCCAACAAGCTCAAGATAACTCAAATTTGATACTATTATGACACTCAAATGCCCACAAAATGCCACATAATCAAAGAAACTTTTTTGTGTTGTGTGATAGGTTGATTGGTTTCCTTATTTACAGAGAGTCCTCTCTTAGACTTTATAAATAGAGCTCTACCCATTACTTCATGATGAGATACCAAGACCTTGAATCAGAGGAAGCTTTGAGCTTAGAGGAGAATGAACTGAGGTTCAATGTTCTACATTGAAGGTTCAACAAATGTTACTCACTTCTATAGTCGTCGACCACCGTCGATCATTATTTGCAGTCCATTGTCGGCCATCGTTTGCCACCCACTGCTCATTGAACCAAACCTCTTACAGAATCACGTGTGCTATGGAATCCAAACACACATTGTAGAGTAAAGAGACACCCTATGGAATAGTACAACGACGCACCCCAAATACAGTCTAATGATGCACCCAAAAGATAGTACAATAATGCATCCTAGCTATGATGCAATGAAGCGGCTCGCATACGATGTAAAAATGTGCCATGCATACGATGCAATGACGTGCTCTGCAGTTGGTACAACGACTCCTCTCAAAGGTGGTGTAACAATCATATTCACGATATGATGACTTTCTCCAAACTATTGAAACTATCTCCTTGCAGACCAGTATTATGACCTACGTGGCCAACTATAATTTATAGTTCTTACTTCTCCCAATTCCGTTCTCTATGGCTTATGACTTTATCACAACATATGCAACTCTCAAATCCAGCCTCTATAGCCTATAGACATTATCATAACTCATATAGTTCCCAAATCTGGCCTCTGTGGCCTAATATATTACTACAATTCATGTATCTCCCAACTTCAGCATTTGAGGCCTACTGATCCATAGCTCATGCAACTCCAAACTCCAGCCTCTAAGGCCTACGAGCATTATAACAGCTTATACAGCTCCTAATTTTAGCCTCTATGGCCTACGAACGTTATCACAACTCATGCAGTACCCAACTTCAGTCTCTACAACCTACGAATGTTATCACTGCTCATATAGTACCCAAATTCAGCCTCTATGGCTTCTGGGCGTTATTACAGCTTATTATAGCTTCCAATTGAAACTCTAATCTCTATGACCTACAAATGTTATCACAGCTCATATAGCTTCTAACTCTGACTTTTGTGGCCTACATACGTTATTACAACTCATGCAGCTCTCAACACTGACCTCTATGGCCTACGGATGCTATCGTAGCTCATGCATATCCCAACTCTAGCTTTTGTGACCTACTAACATTATCTAAACTCTTGCAATTCACAACTCTGACCTCTGCGACCTATGTGATCCACAACTCATGCAACTCCTAACTACGACCTCTATGATCTATGCACATTATCACAACTCATGCAACTCCAAACTCTAGTCTCTGTGGCTTACATATGTTATCACAACTCATGCGGCTCCCAAATCCAGCTTTTGTGGCTTACATATGTTATCACACCTCATACAACTCCAAAGTTTGCTTCTACAACCTACAAACATTATTACAGTTCCCCACCATGGTCTATGTGACCAACTATGCACTACGCAGTTCACAGCTCATGCAGCTCCCAACTTCGATCTCTGTGGCCAACTCACTATATTGCAGCTTCCTATTATGGCATGTGTTGCCAATCGACACTCATGAAGTAATCATCTATGGCTCACATGACTAGCTAATACCATGGCTTTCAACAATGACTTCTATGACAAAATGGCGCTACGGCTACTATCTATAACATTTACAACAAACTACTGCCTTCATAACCATCGAATGTGAGCTTCACGATCCATTACTACTATTATTGTTAAATATCATTGTACATCAACTTTATAACCCCATCTTCTCTAACTCAGGAGAAAAGTGGACCTATGTACACATCATTACATGGTTGATTATTTCAAGTAGGTTAGGCATAATGTTTTTTCCCCAACCTCTCCCAGGATTTTCTATGTAAAAAACTATTAATATCTTTACCTTTCACTTTAATTACCAGAGTGTGTGCTTGCATCTAACACTAAGACGTAAATAATTATTCTACAGTTGCAAATCTTCTGACATGCATCAATGGCTAATTACTATATAATAATAAATTTTCTCTTAATAATGTTAGTATTTGTTAACATATATAATCTATTCAAAAAGTCTTTGACTTCTGATTATATGATTATGGTGCATGCTAGAAAATTCATGATAGTAGAGTAGTAGATTATCGTCTTAGCGTTTCACGAGAGTCTAACACACACTCGGATGAAAGAAAAATAACTAGTAGAGACATCAATAGTTTTTACGTGGAAAACACGTGAAGGAGAAAACCATGAGATTTGGCCCAATTGAAGAGATCAATTATAAACTATAGATTACAAATAATGTCCCTTGTCCCACAGGCGGGAAAGGGTTACACAATCTTCCTAGCTACATATTCAGTACGTGCATGAGCTTGTATATTGGAATTGACGACGACTGATGTTGATCGATGGAAACCGACAACCAATAGTCGATGGTGGTTGGCGACTGTCGACAACTGCAGGAGTGATTCTAAACTTCAGCTCCTTCTCCAAGCTTCAAACTCTTCTTTTCTCATGAGAGGGGAGGAGATCTATTTATAGAGTTTCAATTGCAATTAATAAGCAAATATGAACCATTCTGATTGGATGGTTCGAAGAGCTTTCTTCAATCAACAATATTCAATCAACAGTTGAGTGTCTTAATGATGTCAAAATTGAGCCTTCTTAAGCTCGTTGGATTTGTCTTGTCGATGCACTCGATTCGACCATAAGCTCACTAGATTCGACATCTATTTGACCATCCAAATATACTAAAAAAACTTTCAAAAATGATTTAATGGCTTGATCAGGGCTTGATTTAGCTCAGATTAGATAAATTTTGGTACCATTGGGTCCATCTCGTTGGATGACTCTTAATCAAAGTTTGAAAATTTCTTTCTTAAAAGATTGTTATATATATATATATATATATATAGTAGAATGTGGAAGGCCAACTAAAAAATGCAATTTTTTTTTGTAAGTGCTACTCTTTGAGACTATGAATATGTAAGAAGAAGAGTGTAAAAGTGGAATCTCATTCATGCCCAACAGGGAATCTGAATTTTTTTTTCTTGTTTTGATATTGTCTTAAGGAAGTAGGAGAAATTCTTCCTAAATGTTATTCCGAACCCTACCTAGTAGGACCTCCAGGATTTTCTTTTGTGTTGCAGTGATGAAAAAAGTTGTCCTCCTCGTCTCTGCCCAACAGGTGACCCAGGATCTTCTTTCTCGTTGTGGAGATAAAGAAGGTTGTCTCCACCTCTGCCCAGCATGTGATTCATAATCTTCTTTCTCTTTACTGAGATAAAGAAAGTTGTCTTCATCCCTACGCAGCAGGTGACCAGAGATCTTCTTTCTTGTTGTTGAGATGAGAAAAGTTGTTCACTTCTCTGCCTGGAAGGTAACCCAGGATCTTATTTATTGTTGTTTTTGCACATTCTGCTGGTGATTCTTCTGTGGCTCTCACACATTCTAGAGGAGATAAAGAAAACCTGAAATTTTCCCTTCATGCTTTCCTAGGGAGATTTTTTTGTTTCTGATGCACATTATGGGAGAGATTCAAATATTGCTGTTGAGCTTTTTGGGAAAGTTTCTTGTTAAGATGATGAAGAAATATTAAAGTTTTTCCACTGCACTTTTTGGAAGAGATTTTTGTGTTTCTGTAGCTGTGATATATGGAGAATCTTATCCCCTTTAAGATCAGCAAAAGTACTAAAATTTTGAGGAGGTGACTTGTTACCATTTGAAGATGGCCAAACTCTTGCAGCCTTTGTACCAATGCGTTTTGATCTTTATAGCATTTAAATCACCTGATGTAGCATTTGAACATGGTAAAAATGTGTTTGTCTATATGTTATTAACTTGCTTGATGCAATAAAAATTATAATGTTGCATCTGAGGTTGTTTTCGCCTTTCCTTTTAAGTTGTCATTGTCTCTCTTCTAAGATACTTTTGCCCCCACTTTTGGGTTGTTGTTAAGTATATTTGAGTTTTTCTAGGTTTCTTTGTTAGAACGTGCCCACTCAATGATCATAACTTGTAGTGGAAGAAGTCAGTTGTAATTCACAAAAAATGTAAAACATACCCATGGTTGTATAGCTAGAGATGCCCGACAATGTTAACCTATGTCAAAGCAGAGTCAAAAAGAGAATTCATTGAGGATGTGAAACTTATTGTAGATTGTATAGTCAAAGCATCTGCTCACTGACATTAACCCGTGATGGAAAAAAATCATCCACTAATGATGGATGACCTATTTGAGGTTATTTGTTGAAGCTTCTGTTTGGAGACCGTAATCTATTATAAAAGAGTTTGAAGGAAATCCACTAAGAACTTTTTACCTATTTGAGACTGTTTGTCAAAGATTCTGCTTGGCGAATGTAGTCTGTGATGGAAGAGGTCAAATTGAGTCCCTAAGGAATTGATCAAGCCCATAATAAGGTGTAAGAGTTGCTTTTCATTCCTCGAGATTGAGCATAGTTCACAAGGGACCATAATTTTTCTTTAAAATATGATTGCAACCATACTCAAGAATAATGTTTGACAACTTGCTAGTTACTACTTTTGAATTTATTGTTCCACCGAAAAAGTGTGTTTTCCACATGAGCTTATAAAACAACCCATTTATTAAATATTGAAGAGATTTTTTTGATACTGTTGAGGTAGAACTCCAAGATAATGAGGGACACTGAGAAAGCATTATTTGCAAATCGCGATGAAGATTGCCACAGTCTAGGACCGGTTCTCAAAGACCAGTCTGAATTAAATGTGGAATAATACCCTACCACAGTCATGCTTGGGACGTTAACGTAAACGACCTTTCGAGACTGCAATGAAGGTTGCCCCCTAGTTCGGAGAAAGTTGTGAAAGACTTTGTGTCTGAATATGATGCAAGAAGACTACCCCACTACAATATTGCCCAGGACGTTGATATGAATGAGCTTTCGAGACTGTAGTGAAGGTTTACCCTCACGTTGAAGAATGCTTCAGAGATAATCTTCAAGATGCAAAAGAGGTTCCTTTGCCAGTTGGATGATGTATATCATTGGGAAACAAAGTAGGGGCTCGACATCTTAGAGTTGAAGACAGTTCGAATGGGACTTCGCCTCACACAGATGACGCTAAACTGATGCATGCTATAAAATTTGTGACTGTAGAACAACAGATTATCGTCTTAGTGTTGCATGTGAATTCAACACACTCAGATAAAAAAAATAACAAGTAGAGACTCTAGAAGTTCTTGCATGGAACTCATTGAGGGAAAAATCACGTGACATGGCTCAGTTGAAGAGATCCACTATAAACTATATATTATAAGTATAGTCCCTTGTCCCACGGACGAAAAAATGGTTACACAATCTTCTGAGTTATAAAATCGGTGAGTGGAAGAACTTTGGAATGGGCAGCGACCGATGGTGATCGACGATGCCAAAAAATAGTAGTTGATGGTGGTTGGTGGTTGTGGACGACTACAGAAGTGATGCTGAACTTCAGCTCCTTTTCCAAGCTTCAAGCTTTTTCTCAAGCTTCAAACCCTTCTTTTCTCATGAGAAGAGTGACACTCTATTTATAATGCCCGGTTGTAATTAATAAGAAAATATGAACCACTCTAATCAGATGACTCGGTGAGATTTTCTTGATCGGGCGGCATTTAAAGGATATTTGAGTGTCGTAACGGTGTTGGAATTGTGCGATATTTGACTCATTGGATTCACCTTTTCGAGATGCTCAATTCGACCAAAAGCTCAGTAGATTCAACATCTGTTTGACCTTCCAAATACACTCAGAATGCTTCCAAAAGTGGTTTACTTGTTTGTTCGGGACTTGATTTGGGTTGGATCGGATATTTGATGTAGAAAATTTGTTGATGATGTTTATTAAATTGTCTTAATAGTGAAGATGATAGTAGATGTTTATTTATAGCTTTCATAAACATAAAAAAAGTCTTGTGGGATGACTCTTTGCTCATTTATGATATCTCTATAAAAATATATATGTGAATATATCATTAATATTGATAATGAGAGATTGTGTTGATTATAATTGGGTAAAATATAAATTATTTTTGGAATTTTCCTAATTGAAAATCAATTTGATCACCTCAACAAAGACGCCATGTCTAATATATTTACCATTGGACGTGCATTAGGGTTAAAAATAGAATTTTAATTATTAGGCAAGGTTGAATTTAAATGAATATTTTATATGAAGATATTTGGCACAATAAGAGTTGACCATTTTGTGATTTAGTAAATTTTAGAGAAATTTATATACATACCACAAAGTTCATGTATTTATCTAACACCAAAACTATCGTGTTTATACTTATAACGCTTTGGGTTCATAAAACTTTGTGTTGTATACAGTCACCACGAATCTCAGAGGGATCGAGCGGTCAAAGGAGCACTCATGCCTTCGATCGGAATTCCACACTGAGGATCGTAAAGCGAATCCAATTGTATGAAACGACAGACTAACTCAGCACATTAGCTCAGCCGAAAGGTAGATCCAGCGTCGGTCGGGTGTCTCTGCCTTCAGCTTAGAGGAGCCAATAACATACTCCTCGACAGTGATGTAATTATAATAACCCAACTAGCCGCAAACCATCATATTTGAAACGAGTTGCCTTGTNATCCACGGCCAAATAGATCGACTAGATAATTGATGCGACAATCAAGATTATAGAGCATAAGGCTAAGGGCGGACGAAGATATCGTTGATGGAAGAAAAGCCACCAGAGATAACTTTGATATATGTGCCCGAGCAGTAAAGTACATATTCAAGTAGTCAGAGAGCCGAAGGAATCTATTTATAATCATAGACTATACATATTTTATAGAGCAAATACCCCTATATAAGATGAAAAGTTAATGTAAGGAGGGCTTTTCCACCTATTAAATAGCCATCAAAGGAATTAATACAATATTTTTTACTCTCTCCCATTTTCTCTCTTCTGTACAGCTCACACTCTTCTCTCTTTTTATAGTTCTACCCTTAAGATGTAAATCCGTGGACAAAACTGAATTCAACACATTGAAATGGCGCGTTGAGTGTGGATCATGCCACAAAAAGAGGATTCACTGAAAAAGTAAAATCAAGTCATATAGAAGTAACTAGCAAAATAGAATGCATTCAAGAACATGTTTAAAAGAGCAACTAAACTCATTCATTTGTCCACTCCATTGCCCATGTGTCCATTCATCCATTCGTCTATTCATCCACTTGTCCATTAGTCTATTATTCGATTCATCTAGGAATATTGTTCTCTCAAGAGAGTTTTCTTAGAATAACTCTCCTAGGAGAACTCTCCCAGTGCATCTCTTCCATCACAACCATCCCAGGAGAGTCTTTTAGAATGGCTCTCTCAAGAGAGTTCTCTCAAAACATCTTCAAAGAAATAAATTGCCCAGGAGAGAAGAGTCATGCAAAGAATGGAGGCAAGCAACAAAAGAGCCTATAACAATATGAATAACAAAGGAAAATTTTCTCAAAACTCTCCTTCCTTTATTTTATTATACCACGTTTATATTTTCTATTAATTCCATCAATTTGTATATATATTACTATAGAATGAGTTTGCCAATAACACTTGGGGAACTTGACCCTCAAAAGCAAGTTTTCTCCGAGTAAATGGAAAATCACCTAAGCTTTTAGGTATTGGCTCAATAACTGAACGGTAGGGATAATCTTGAAAAAAAAATTTTCTCGACCAAAAAAAAGGCAAAGTTAGTTAATATATGGATTGAAGTTCACGATATTTCATCCTTATTGAAGTTGAAGAATTATGACGACTGCTTTCTATAGAAGAGCAACAACCTCTAAGCAAAGGATAAACCGAATTTAACCAAATTGCCTGAATTCCTTTATAACTGAGTTATATTGTAAGAAAACAGACAATCTAGTTACACAAAAAGATAAACTCCTTATAGAAAAACTATGTTCACTATAACACTTAGGAGGCTCATCCTAAACAATCATCGAGCCAACCAT
>JXCR01144124.1:109514-137768 GCA_002079205.1 Phalaenopsis hybrid cultivar | reverse complement strand
GAATATATAAGAAGAAGAGTGTAAAAGTGGAATCTCATTCATGCCCAACGGGTAATCTGAATTTTTTTTCTTGTTTTGATATTGTCTTAAAGAAGCAGGAGAAATTCTTCCTAAATGTTATTCCAAACCCTACCCAGTAGAACCTTCAGGATTTTCTTTTGTGTTGCAGTGATGAAAAAAGTTGTCCTCGTCTCTGCCCAGCAGGTGACCCAGGATCTTCTTTCTCGTTGTCGAGATGAAGAAGGTTGTCCCCGCCTCTGCCCAGCATGTGATTCATAATCTTCTTTCTCTTTACTGAGATAAAGAAAGTTGTCTCCATCCCTACGCAGCAGGTGACCAGAGATCTTCTTTCTTGTTGTTGAGATGAGAAAAGTTGTTCACGTCTCTGCTTGGAAGGTAACCCGGGATCTTATTTCTTGTTGTTTTTGCACATTCTGGTGGTGATTCTTCTGTGGCTCTCACACATTTTAGAGGAGATAAAGAAAACCTGAAGTTTTCCCTTCATGCTTTCCTAGGGAGATTTTTTTCNTTGTTGAGATGAGAAAAGTTGTTCACGTCTCTGCTTGGAAGGTAACCCGGGATCTTATTTCTTGTTGTTTTTACACATTATGGTGGTGATTCTTCTGTGGCTCTCACACATTTTAGAGGAGATAAAGAAAACCTAAAGTTTTCCCTTCATGCTTTCCTAGGGAGATTTTTTTGTTTCTGTTGCACATTCTGGGAGAGATTCACATATTGCTGTTGAGCTTTTCAAGAAAGATTCTTGTCAAGGTGATGAAGAAATATTGAAGTTTTTCCACTGCACTTTTTGGGAGAGATTTTTGTGTTTCTGTAGCTGTGATATATGGAGAATCTTATCCCCTTTAAGATCAGCAAAAGTACTAAAATTTTGAGGAGGTGACCTGTTACCATTTGAAGATGACCAAACTCTTGTAGCCTTTGTACTAGTGCGTTTTGATCTTTATAGCATTTAAATCACCTGATGTAGCATTTGAACATGGTAAAAATGTTTTAGTCAATATGTTATTAACATGTTTGATGCAATAAAAATTCTAATGTTGCATCTGAGGTTGCTTTTGCCTTTCCTTTTAAGTTTCATTGTCTCTCTTCTGAGATACTTTTGTCCCCACTTTTGGGGTGCTGTTAAGTATATTTGAGTTTTTCTAAGTTGTTTTGTTAGAACGTGCCCACTCAATGATCATAACTTGTAGTGGAAGAAGTCAATTGTAATTCACAAAAAATGTAAGACATATCCAAGGTTGTATAGCTAGAGATGCCCGACAATGTTAACCTATGTCAAAGCAGAGTCAAAAAGAGAATTCATTGAGGATGTGAAACTTGTTGTAGATTGTATAGTCAAAGCATCTGCTCACTAACATTAACCTGTGATGGAAAAAAATCATCCACTAATGATGGTTGACCTATTTGAGGTTATTTGTTGAAGCTTCTGTTTGGAGACCGTAATCTATTATAAAAGAGGTTGAAGGAAATCCACTAAGAACTTTTTACCTATTTGAGACTGTTTGTCAAAGATTCTGCTTGGCGAATGTAGTCTGTGATGGAAGAGGTCAAATTGAGTCCCCTTGGAATTGATCAAGCCCAGAATAAGGTGTAAGAGCATAGTTCACAAGAGACCATAGTTTTTCTTTAAAATATGGTTGCAACCATACTCAAGAATGATGTTTGACAACTTGCTAGTTACTACTTTTGAATTTATTGTTCCCCCGAAAAGTGTGTTTTCCACATGAGCTTATAAAACAACCCATTTATTAAATATTGAAGAGATTTTCTTATACTGTTGAGGTAGAACTCCAAGATAATGGGGGACACTGAGAAAGCATTATTCGCGAATCGTGATGAAGATTGCCCCAGTCTAGGAGCGGTTCTCAAAGACTTGTCTGAATTAAATGTGGAATAATACCCTACCACATTCATGCTTGGGACGTTAACGTAAACGACATTTCGAGACTGCAGTGAAGGTTGCCCCTAGTTCGGAGAAAGTTGTGAAAGACTTTGTGTCTGAATATGATGCGAGAAGACTACCCCACTACAATCTTGTCCATGACGTTGACATGAATGACCTTTCGAAACTGCAGACGTTGAAGAATGCTTCAGAGATAATCTTCAAGATGCAAAGGAGGTTCCTTTGCCAGTTGGATGATGTATATCATTGAAAAACAAAGTAGGGGCCCGACATCTTAGAGTTGAAGACAGTGTCGAATGGGACTTCGCCTCACACATATGGCGCTAAACTGATGCATGCTATAAAATTTGTAACCGTAGAACAACAGATTATCGTCTTAGCGTTGCATGAGAATTCAACACACTCAGATTAAAAAAAATAACAAGTAGAGACTCTGGAAGTTCTTGCGTGGAACTCATTGAGGGAAAAATCACGTGACATGGCTCAGTTAAAGAGATCCACTATAAACTATATATTATAAGTATAGTTCCTTGTCCCACAGACGAAAAAATGGTTACACAATCTTCTGAGTTATAAAATCGGTGAGTGGAAGAACTTTGGAATGGGTGGCGACCAATGGTGATCGACGATGCCAACAAATAGTAGTATATGGTGGTTGGTGGTTGTGGACGACTACAAAAGTGATGATGGACTTCAGCTCCTTTTGCAAGCTTCAAGCTTTTTTCTCAGGATTCAAACCCATGTTTTCTCATGAGAAGGGTGGCTTTCTACTTATAATGCNTATATGGTGGTTGGTGGTTGTGGACGACTACAAAAGTGATGATGGACTTCAGCTCCTTTTGCAAGCTTCAAGTTTTTTTCTCAGGATTCAAACCCATCTTTTCTCATGAGAAGGGTGGCTTTCTATTTATAATGACCGGTTGTAATTAATAAGAAAATATGAACCACTCTAATCGGATGACTCGGTGAGATTTTCTTGATCGGGCGGCATTTAAAGGATATTTGAGTATCTTAACGGTGCTGGAATTGTGCGATATTGGACTCATTGAATTCTCCTTTTTCGAGATGCTCAATTCGACCAAAAGCTCAGTAGATTCGACATCCGTTTGACCTTCCAAATATACTCAAAATGCTTCCAAAAGTGGTTTACTGGTTTGTTCGAGACTTGATTTGGCTCAGATCGGATATTTGATGTAGAAAATTTGTTGAGGATGGTTATTAAATTGTCTTAATAGTTAAGATTATAGTAGATGCTTATTTATAGCTTTCATAAACATAAAAAAAAAGTTTTGTGGGATGCTTCTTTGCTCATTTATGATATCTCTATAAAAATATATATGTGAATATATCATTAATGTTGATAATGAGAGGNGTAGATTCGACATCCGTTTGACCTTCCAAATATACTCAAAATGCTTCCAAAAGTGGTTTACTGGTTTGTTCGGGACTTGATTTGGCTCGGATCAAATATTTGATGTAGAAAATTTGTTGATGATGTTTATTAAATTGTCTTAATAGTTAAGATTATAGTAGATGTTTATTTATAGCTCTCATAAACATAAAAAAAGTCTTGTGGGGTGACTCTTTGCTCATTTATGATATCTCTATAAAAATATATATGTGAATATATCATTAATATTGATAATCAGAGATTTTGTTGAATATGACATATTGTGAAGGGAGCACAACGAGAAATGTAACATATTTGTATTGCATACTTACTTTTATTATTATAGTTGATTTTATTAATTGTTTATTTATATGTATTATTTATAGATATAGAACTAAGATTGGCTAAAGATTGGCTAATTTTAGACAATTATAAAATAAAATGAATTATATTATAATTGGGTAAAATATAATTTATTTTTGGAATTTTCCTAATTGAAAGTCAATTTGATCACCTCAACCTAAACGCCATGTCTAAAAAGCAAAATTTATTTGATAATATATTTACCATTGGACGTGCATTAGGGTTAAAAATAGAATTTTAATTATTAGGCGAGGTTGAATTTAAATGAATATTATACATGAAGATATTTGGCACAATAAGAGTTGACCATTTTGACATTTAGTAAATTTTAGAGAAGTTTATATACATACCACAAAATTCTTGTATTTATCTAACACCAAAACTTTCGTGTTTATACTTATAACACTTTGGGTTCATAAACCTTTGTGTTGTTTACAGTCACCACGAATGTCAGAGGGATCGAGCGGTCAAAGGAGCACTCATGCTTTCGATCGGAATTCCATACTGAGGATCGTAGAGCGAATCCAATTGTATGAAATGACAGGCTAACTCAACACATCAGCTCAGCCGACAGGTAGATCCATCAAATATAGGTGGTCGATTGAATCCAACTTGCCAATAGAATTAACGAAGGCTTAGGGCAGTTGTGAACTAAAGACAAAAGTCAGTTATGTTAACTTTCAAGTATAATATTTAATAGTCAGGACTATTCATGATAATCATGTCCGTTCATTTATATGTACCGGAGAGGTGATTAGATTAATTGCTCGCTTATTACAAAAAAGATCTGATACATCCTTTAACTTATAATGGAGTAAGGATAATAATGTTACTGCAAATTCAACCTCCTTATTATTATAAATAGGGAACATTTTATGCATAAAGAAACAAACACTCATCTTCTCAAGTCTACACTCCGTCTTTCTGTCTCTATTTCCTCTCCCTTGTGTCTACACTCTAATCCTCGAGGTGTGTCTACACAAGGACAACTTGGGACTCATCATCCTAAAGGTGGTGCGGTGAGCTTGGATATGCTCCAGACAGAGTAGAGTGCTACAAGAAAGAGAAACTAGCCGAAGAGACACTATGCTAATGGAGTGTACACAAGAATTTGTGCAACAACAAATTAAGAAGTTGTGCAACTACATGGCTGGTTGGTTTGATGCCCTCCAAGAGGCAATTACTCGAGGGTGTGATTAGCCGCGACCTCTAGAAGTAGAGTTCCACAGAAAGTTCAACCCCGAGAAGAACTATCGCCCCCTAGCGGTAGAAGGGTAGCCCCAATGACTAAAGAGCGAGAAAATTCATAATATGATGATAATATTGGATCTACATTGATGGAAAGGAATCGATAGACACATGTGGAAGCACCTCAAATTCCATTTCCCGATGGTCTATTCTCTCAACAAATTCAGGGAGTCGATACGTCGACTAAGTTTGACCACTTCACTTGGATTCTTATAAGGGCAAGAATAAGCCAACCGATCATGTAGTTGCTTTTGAGTCATCTTTCAAAATGTTGACGAATAACGACGCTATGAAGTGTCGGTTGTTCATAACCACACTAAAGAAATCAGCCCTCAGGTGGTTCAACAACATGCCGGAGGGAGCAATCTCTTCTTTTGCTGAGTTCAAGAAAATGTTTGTGGCCCACTTCATCAACCTCCAAAAGCCAAAGAATAAATCACTAGCCCAGTTGTAGCTAGCAGAGAGATAATGAAAGTCTTCATTCTTACATTACCTGCTTCTAGAAAGAAGTGCTAGAGTGTAGGATTTGCAACCGATAATTGTACAAACCATGCCGATTGAAGGAGTGAGAGGAGCTCGCTTCAAGTTTGATTTAGGTTTGTGTAAGCCCAAGTCTCTGGCCGAACTATTGCAAATGACTAACAATTACTATAGTAACTACAACTATACAATATCAATGCACCTATTGAAACCTAATTTTGGATCCGGTAATCCTTATATCTTTATTTTACGCTTATTGATTTTTTTAAGTTTTTAGAAATTATTTTTATGCTCAATTTATTCATCGATTTTTAGTAGTTTTGTTTCATACCCAATTTATAAAACATCTTCACCGGATTGTAGAACACTTGATTATATTTTGAGCATATTTTTATCTATTTTTGTGGGCATCATAAGTAAAAAAATAAAAGGTTTCTTGTTAGATTTGTCTTTATTAAGGATTTGATACATCTCTATACAAGTGGGTTTTTTGGAACATATGGTATGNATTTGTATTGCATACTTACTTTTATTATTATAGTTGATTTTATTAATTGTTTATTTATATGTATTATTTATAAACATAGAACTAAGATTGGCTAAAGATCAAGTGCGGCATACGGCTAATTTTAGACAATTATAAAATAAAATGAATTATATTATAATTGGGTAAAATATTATTTATTTTTGGAATTTTCCTAATTGAAAGTCAATTTGATCACCTCAACCTAGACGCCATGTCTAAAAAGCAAAATTTATTTGATAATATATATACCATTGGACGTGCATTAGGGTTAAATATAGAATTTTAATTATTAGGCAAGGTTGAATTTAAATGAATATTATACATGAAGATATTTGGCACGATAAGAGTCGACCATTTTGCGATTTAGTAAATTTTAGAGAAATTTATATACATACCACAAAATTCTTGTATTTATCTAACACCAAAACTTTCGTGTTTATACTTATAACACTTTGGGTTCATAAAACTTTGTGTTGTATACAGTCATCACGAATGTCAGAGGGATCGAGCGGTCAAAGGAGCACTCATGCCTTTGATCGGAATTCCATACTGAGGATCGTAGAGCGAATCCAATTGTATGAAACGGTAGGCTAACTTAGCACATCAGCTCAGCCGATAGGTAGATCCATCAAATATAGGTGGTCGATAGAATCCAACCTGCCAATAGAATTAACCAAGACTTAAGGCAGTTGTGAACTAAACACAAAAGTCAGTTATGTTAACTGTCAAGTGTAATATTTAATAGCTAGGACTATTCATGATAATCACGTCCGTTCATTTATATGTACTGGAGAGGTGATTAGAATAATTGCTCACTTATTACGAAAAAGACATGATTCACCCTTTAACTTATAATGGAGTAAGGGTAATGATGTAACTGCAAATTCAACCTCCTTATGATTATAAATAGGGAACATTTTATGAATAAAGAAACAAACACTCATCTTCTCAAGTCTACACTCTGTCTTTTTGTCTTTGTTTCTTCTCCCTTGTGTCTACACTCTAATCCTCGAGTTGTGTCTACACAAGGACAACATGGGATTCATCATCCTAAACGCGGTGCAGTGAGCTTGGATATGCTCCAGACAGAGGTAGAGTGCTGCAAGAAAGAGAAACTAGCCAAAGAGACACTGCGCTAATGGAGTGTACACGAGAATTTGTGCAACAACAAATTAAGAAGTTGTGCCACTAGATGGATGGTTGGTTTGATGCCCTCCAAGAGGCAATTACTCGAGGGTGTGATTAGCCGCGACCTCTAGAAGTAGAGTCCCACAGAAAGTTCAACTCCGAGAAGAACTATCGCCCCCTAGCGGTCGAAGGGTAGCCCCAACAACTAAAGAGCGAGAAAATTCATAATATGATGATAATATTGGATCTACTTTGATGGAAAGGAATCGATCGACACATGTGGAAGCACCTGAAATTCCATTTCCCGATGGTCTATTCTCTCAACAAATTCAGCGAGTCGATACGTCGACTAAGTTTGACCACTTCACTTGGATTCTTATAAGGGCAAGAATAAGTCAACCGATCATTTAGTTGCTTTTGAGTCATCGTTCAAAATGTTGAGGAATAACGACGCTATGAAGTGTCGGTTGTTCCTAACCACACTAAAGAAATCAGCCCTCAGGTGGTTCAACAACATGCCGGTGGGAGCAATCTCTTCTTTTGCTGAGTTCAAGAAAATGTTTGTGGCCCACTTCGTCAGCCGCCTCCAGAAGCCAAAGAAGAAATCACTAGCCCAGTTGTAGCTAGCAGAGAGATAATGAAAGTCTTCATTCTTACATTACCTACTTCTAGAAAGAAGTGCTAGAGTGTAGAATTTACAACCGACAATTGTACAAACCATGCCGACTCAAGGAGTGAGAGGAGCTCGCTTCAAGTTTGATTTAGGTTTGTGCAAGCCCAAGTCTCTGGCCGAACTATTGCAAATGACTAACAATTACTATAGTAACTACAACTGTACCATATCAATGCACCTATTGAAACCTAATTTTGGATCCGGTAAGCCTTACATGTTTATTTTACGTTTATTGATTTTTTTAAGTTTTTAGAAATTATTTTTATTCTCAATTTATTCATTGATTTTTAGTAGTTTTGTTTCATACCCAATTTATAAAATATCTTCACTAGATTTTAGAACACTTGATTAATTTTTTAGCATATTTTTATCTATTTTTATGGGCATCATAAGTAAAAAAATAAAAAGTTTCTTGTTAGATTTGTCTTTATTAATGATTTGATGCATCTCTATACAAGTGGGCTTTTTGGAACATCTGATATTCATTTTGCAAACCATTTTCAACATTATACTCTAGACGTGTTCTTTGATTTATTAATTATTTTTACATAATTTTTAGAGTTCTATATTTCATGATATATAGAGATTTATATAAAGTTTAAATTTATTAAATATAATAAGTTATATAATCATCATTATATTCTTTTTAATTTTATTATAAAAGTTATATTTATATCATATAAGTGCTTTTCCTTGCATCCATCCAGAAGCTTCACATTTTTCTATTTTCCAAAACCGTGGCTTTAGAGAGAGAGGAAGAGGATTTCTACAGAGAGAAAGTTAGATTTTGGTCGCGTTTGTTGACATGTGTTATTTGTGCCTACTCATGTTGTGAAAATGGCAGGAGTTGTAGGTGGTTGTAATTGGGCGGTTGTATGTTATGTGCAATTAAGTGGAGTTATAAGGGGTTTGCAGTTATCCATCGATGTGTTTGATATGTCTGAATAGATATAAACCCATGGAGGTATAAGTGGAAGTAGAGATACAAGTGACATAGGAGAAATATAAACAAGTGGAGGCATAAAAAGGCAAAAGAAAGCTATTAAAATAATTTAAATAAGGAAATAAAGTTTTATATTCATGTTATTTTATGTTTTTTTCTTGCACTTGTGATCTTATGTCACTTATATTGTTACTTAATGCATGCCTATTGCAGTTACAATTTCACATACTAGCACTATGATGGATACTATACATTATATTCCATCATGTTCGATTTACTTTCTATGAATACATGTCCATTGTGTTTTTTTTTTTAATATTTCACACTGCAGTAGATTTTGGGTAGTCTATTGACCTGTGGTTGCTCACCCCTACTTTACTCACATGCGTCGTTTTAGGAAAGGGGGAAAGCTCAGGCTGAATCGGGACTTTTGTGTTACTGATGAGAGCTTGATTTTATGTATGTTAGTATCTAGATTTATATTTCTGATAGTCATGATGATATTTAGTTTTTATGATAGAAAGATTAAACCATGATTGTTATTTATGTTCTTTTTTTTGTTATATATTGATCTAAGTAAATTTAGGGTATTTTTATTATATAATTTGATGATATTAGTGACTCTGTGTTTATGAAAATTGAAGAAAAATAAATAAATAAGGTTCATTCCAAATAGATCTTAAGTAATAATTTATTTGTTATGACCTTGACGCGAGGCAACTCGTTTCAAATATGATGGTTTGCACTTATAATTACATCATTGTCGAGGAGTATGTTACTGGCTCCTCTAAGCTGAAGACAGAGACACCCGACCGATGCTTGAAGAAAATGGCTGCCCAAGGTGAAAGATGAAAGGCGAAGAGTATTCTATGTTAGTTCAATCATACTCATTATAAGAACGATTGACCCCCCTCAAGACAGCTAGAGAGGTAGTAAAAATAATGACCAGGGAGGTTAGACTTGATATTCTGACCAGAGAACGGCTCAATCCTATGAGCTGCTACACATTTATCACGAGATGCAAGGAAAGACACCTTTAGAGTCTTATTGGTTGAACTAGTGGAACCTATCCAGAACAAGGAGTATTTCAAGAGGGATTTCCTAATGAGAACTTGAGCTTCCCTTCGGAATCCCAACAAATATTTCCAGTATCATCAGGATTGCGGTCATGACACAAAGCAATGCCAGTATCTTTAAATTCTAGTGAAGGCTTAATTCACGTCATAAAGTTGAAGGAGTTTGTTATTGTGGGAGCTAATACTCAGCAACAAGGAAAGACACCGATAGAGAAGGCGTCAGATGAATCTGTTCAAGTGAATTCCATACACATCGCTGCGATATTCTCAACTTTTTTGGAGGAGGTGAAGAATCATCCCGTCGGGCTAGCTTGAAAAGGTTCCGATCGGGGGAGGTATGTTTCATAATCTCCACCCAAAAATGCAATCATCCACCCACCTTCTTCACCAATGCAGATTTGTCGACAGTAGGAAACTTATATAATGACGATATCATCATTACTACGCTTACTAACAACTACCAGGTGGGTAGTATTCTTATCGACATCAGTAGTTCTGTCAACATCCTATTCAAGGTGGTGTTCAATAAGATTGATCTAAAAACTGACAAGTTGTTTGTACCAGCTGATCTACTATTTGGCTCTGGCGAGCGAAAAGTAGCCCTAGGCATCATTGAACTATGTGTTTCCTGGGACGAGCAGAAGAAGCAGCTCAACAATACAGAAGTCGTCTTAGTAATTAAATCACTGCTAACATACAACGCCATTTTTGGTCATTCACTGTTAAATAGTTATCGAGCGATAGTTTTGACTTATCATGTATCTGTCAAATTTCTAGCTGGTGGGGAGATTATTATGCTTCAAAGAAATTTAGAGCATTCCAAGAGGTGATTTCTCCTAGCGGTCACCAACGTGGAGCAGGATCCGCTCGACATACAAATCTGAAATGAAGGGGGTCTCAAGGACAATGAGACTATCCTTGAGATACCAGCATCAAACAATGCCCAAGGTAATTTTTTTCTAATAAGTGACTATTTTGATGCAAGAAGAAACCTAAGGGAACTCTGAAGCTCTCCAAATTCCTATTCAAACCCTAACCTGCAATAGCCCAAAGATGTCACAAGATGTGCCCTAACATCTACTCTTATAGCCAATGTGCAAGTTCATCAAGGAAATTTCTTTGCAAGTTGAGAGGCTTTGATGACATGACCACACCAAAAGCAGATGTAACCATAGCCTTCGTGGTCAGAGAAGGGACGTGATCATGCCAAATCATGGTGTAGTTGCGCCAAAACCAATGTAGCCATGCCCAGGTTTGGCGTAATTACGTCGCTCATACAAAGAAGGCAATGCAATTACACTATTTTTAAGTGTGTTTACACTGGGCGTCTTCACAACTTACTACTACGACTTATCTAATCACTACGACTTATGTGTTTCACAACCAATGCAGCTCTTAACTTTGAACCTCACGATCTACAAACATCGTAACAGCTCACCACTATGACCAACAAGACCAACTACGACTTATATGGTTCATATCTTGTGTAAATCTCGAATCCAGCCCTGCAGTATACGGACGCCATCGCAGCTCACAAGTATGATCCATGTGACCAACAGCATTTTGTGTGGCTCTACGGTCTCTGTGGCTAACCAATAATTTTGAATCAACTATCCACAACCCACATAACCTACTATTATCATGGCTTTCAACCAATATATATGCAACAAGCTGGTGTTATGGCCACAATCTTCAACATTCACGGAGAATAGCAACCTCCATATCAATCTCTAGCATACTATCATCAAGATCTACATTCATTACAACTAGACTACAATTATTATGGACGAACCTCTGTTGCATATTTACAATGATCATATTTGTAACTCCATCTTCTCTAATTTAGGAGAAGACTGGACATGTGCACTCATCATTCGAAATAGATATTTTCAACTAGACTAGGCACCGTATTTCTTTTCCCTTTTCTAGGATTTTTAAGATAAAAATTGGGGTATCTCCTTCTGTTGTTTCTCTTTAATTATCTTAGTGTGTGTTGAGTTTCGGTCCAACACTAAGTCACTAAATGTATAACTTTACTGCAGCGAACTTTCCGCCGCGCATCAAAAGCATAGGTAAGCAACCAACTTTTGCCGCATATATTTACACATCAGCAGTAGAATACACTCTATAAAGATGGATACAATACATAAGAAATTCCATCAAGTTCTTGGAAATTAAAAGTTCAATCTTGATTATTATATGAAGCTATTTATTAACATGAGCACATTAATATATTATTCTCACCTTCCTCCTCTAGTCAAACCCATGTTCTTCTAACTTGGAGAAGATGTAGATACAACATACAAGAAACGGTGCACAACTAGAGAAATTCACATCCTTTNTCATAAACACAGAGTCACTAATATCATCAAATTATATAATAAAAATACCCAAAATTTATTTAGATCAATATAGTAAAAATAACAATCAGGGAGGTTAGACTTGATATTCTAACCAGAGAACGGCTCAATCCTATGAGCTGCTACACATTTATCATGAGATGCAAGGAAAGACACCTTTAGAGTCTTAATGGTTGAACTGGTGGAAGCTATCCAGAACAATGAGTATTTCAAGGGGGATTCACTAATGAGAGCCTGAGCTTCCCTTCGGAATCCCAACAAATATTGCCAGTATCATCAGGATTGTGGTCATGACACAAAGCAATGCCAGTATCTTTTGAAGTTAAGTGAAGGTTTGATTCACGTCATAAAGCTGAAGGTGTTTGTTATTGTGGGAGCTAATACTCAGCAACAAGGAAAGACACTGATAGAGAAGGCATCAGATGAATCTGTTCAAGTGAATTCCATACACATCACTGAGATATTCTTAACTTTTTTGGAGGAGGTGAAGAATCATCCCCTCGGGCTAGCTTGCAAAGGTTCCGACCGGGGGAGGTATGTTTCATAATCTCCACTCAAAAATGCAATCAACCACCAACCTTCTTCACCAATGCTGATTTGTCAACATTACGAAACCTATATAATGATGATATCATCATTACTACGCTTACTAACAACGACCAGGTGGAAAGTATTCTTATCGACATCAATAATTCTGTCAACATCCTATTCAAGGTGGTGTTCAATAAGATTGATCTAAAGACTGACAAGTTGTTTGTACTAGCTGATATACTATTTGGCTCTGGCAAGCGAAAAGTAGCCCTAGGCATCATTGAACTATGTGTTTCCTGGGACGAGCAGAAGAAGCAGCTCAACAGTACATAAGCCGTCTTAGTAATTAAATCACCGCTAACATACAACGCCATTTTTGGTCAATCACTGCTAAATATTTATTGAGCGATAGCTTTGACTTATCATGTATCTGTAAAATTTCTAACTGGTGGGGAGATTATTATGCTTCGAAGAAAATAGAGCATTCCAGGAGGTGATTTCTCCTAGCGGTCACCAACGTGGAGCAGGATCCGCTCGCCATACAAATATGAAATGAAAGGGGTCTCAAGGACAATGAGACTATCCTTGAGATACCGGCATCAAACAATGTCCAAGGTAATTTTTTTTCTAATAAGTGACAATTTTGATGCAAGAAGAAACCTAAGGGAACTCTGAAGCTCTCCAAATTCTTATTTAAACCCTAACCTGTAATAGCCCAAAGATGTCAGAAGATGTGCCCTAACATCTACTCTTATAGACAATGTCCAAGTTCATCAAGGAAATTTCTTTGCAAGTTGAGAGGCTTTGATGACATGACCACACCAAAAGCAGATGTAACCATAGCCTTTTTGGTCAAAGAAGGGGCGTGATCATGCAAAATCGTGTAGTTATGCCAAAACCAATGCAGCCATGCCCAGGTTTGGCGTAATTATGTCGCTCATACAGAGAAGGAAACACAATTACACTACTTTTAAGTGTGGTTACACTGGGCTCACTTCCATAGAGTTGTCGTTTCCTTGCTCTAAAATGCTCATTCTAACCCATGTAACTTGTAAAATATCAAAAAAAAAAAAACATAAAGCATAAAATTGTGATAAATAAGGAAGAAAAGGTAAAATTAAATGCAGGAATTACACTTAATATTCCCTCATGTCACTCATGTGGCTCCCGACTTCGACCACCGTGACTTATTGACCTCATCACCACTCACCACTATGACTTAGGTGACCAACTATGACCTACGTGGTTCACAGCTCGTGCGACTCCCTAATCCGACCACTATGACCTACACATGTTGCCACAGTTCTACACTATGGCCTAAGTGACCAACTATAGCTTACGTCATTCACAATTCCTGCAGATTTTGACTCAGACCCTCGCAACCTACGTGTCATCATAGCTCACCACTATGACCTATGTGACTAACTACGACCTACTTGGTTCGCAACTCGTGCAGCTCTCGACACCGACCTCTATGGCCAACGGGTGGCTTCATAACTTACTACTACGCTTATGTAACCAACAACGGCTTATGTGTCACAACCAATGTGGCTCTTAACTTTGAACCTCACGATCTATAGACATTATAACAGCTCACCACTATGATATACGCGAGCAACTACGAATTTTGTGGTTCACATCTCATGCAAATCCCGAATCTGCCCTCTGCGGTAAACGTATGTCATCACAGCTCACCACTACGATCCATGTGACAAATCGCGTCCTGCGTGGCTCGTAGCTCCAGTAGATGTAGCTTCCTACTACGGTCTCTGTGGCTAACCGACAATCCTGAAGCAAAATTCTACAACCCACATAGCCAACTATTATCATGGTTTTCAACTAAAATATATAAGACAAGTTGGTACAACGACCACAGTCTACAACATTCATGGAGGATAACAACCTACATAGAAATCGACTACGGCCCTTGCAATCTACTATCATCGAAATCTACATTCATTACAATCAAACTATGATTATTTTTAACGAACCACTGTTGTACATTTAGAATGATCATATTTGTAACTCCATCTTCTCTAATTTAGGAGAAGTCTGAACATGTGCACCATCATTCATAATAGATTTTTTTAACCAGACTAAGCCCCATATTTCTTTCCCATTTCTAGGATTTTTACATAAAATCAGGTAATCTCCTGCTTCTCTTTAATTACCTGAGTGCGTGCTGAGTTTCAGTCCAACACTAAGACACTAAATTTATAACTTTACTGCCGCGCATCAAAAGCATAGGTAAGCAACCAACTTTTTGTCGCATATATTTACACATCAGCACTAGAATACACTTTATAAAGATGGATACAATACATAAGAACTTCCATCAAGTTCTTGGAAATTAAAAGTTCAATCTTGATTATTATATGAAGCTACNTAAAGTTTAAATTTATTAAATATAATAAGTTATATAATTATCATTATTTTCTTTTTAATTTTATTATAAAAAGTTTTATTTATTTCACATAAATGCTTTTCCTTGCATCCATCCAGAAGCTTCACATTTTTCGATTTTCCAAAACCGTAGCTTTAGAGAGAGAGGAAGATGATTTCTACAGAGAGAAAGTTAGATTTCGGGGTCTTAAAGCCGATTTCGTCTGTTGGGTCAGTTGGGAAAATTGTCCGGCACTAGGTAAGCTAATGTTAACTTAATTCAAATTTCAGTTTCATTACTTTTTTTTTTGTAAAGTTTTGATATTTTATTTGCTAAAATTTCGTATAAACTCAGATCTATGGAAATTTACGAACTTTTCACTCCCACATCTTTTTATATATTGTAGATTAGATCGTTCTAGACACATTGACCTAAAAATAGTTATTTTTAGTCGGATATTTTGTATTGTGCGATATTTTGTGTATTTTAGCACGTGTGTTAAACCTGATAAATTTAATATAGAATAAGAAATGTTTTAAATATTACTCTGGACATTTCAAAAAAGTAGTTTTATAAGTTGTGTTTGTTGACATGTGTAGATTAGTTTCTAAGCAGATTATATCATTATTTGTGCCTACTCATGTTGTGAAAAAGGGGGGGAGTTGTAGGTGGTTGTAATTGGGCGGTTGTATGTTATGTGCAATTAAGTGGAGTTATAAGGGGTTTGCATTTATATAGTTATCCATCGGTGTATTTGATATGTTTGAACAGATATAAAACCATGGATGTATAAGTGGAAGTAGAGATACAAGTGACATAGGAGAAATATAAACAAGTGGAGGCATAAGAAGGCAAACGAAACTATTAAAATAATTTAAATAAGGAAATAAAGTTTTATATTCATGTTATTTTATGTTTTTTTCCTGCACTTGTGATCTTATGTCACTTATATTGTTACTCAACACATGCCTATTGCAGTTACAATTTCACATACTAGCACTGTGATGGATACTGTACATGATATTCCATCATGTTCGATTTATTTTCTTTGAATACATGTTCATTGTGTTTTTTTTTTAAATATTGAACACTGTAGTAGATTTTGGGTAGTCTATTGAGTTGTGGTTGCTCACCCCTACTTTACTCACATGCGTCGTTTTGGGAAAGGGGAAAGCTCTGGCTGAATCGGGACTTTTGTGTTACTGATGAGAGCTTGATTTTATCTACGTTAGTATCTAGATTTATATTTCTGATAGTCATGATGATATTTAGTTTTTATGATAGAAAGATTAGACCATGAGTGTTATTTATGTTCTTTTTTGTTATATATTGATCTAAATAAATTTTGGGTATTTTTATTATATAATTTGATGATATTAGTGACTCTGTGTTTATAAAAATTGAAGAAAAATAAAAAAATAAGGTTCATTCCAAATAGATCTTAAGTAAGAATTTGTTTGTTATGACCTTGACACGAGGCAACTCGTTTCAAATATGATGGTTTGCACCGAGTTGGGTTGCTATAATTACATCATTATCGGAGTATGTTACTGGCTCCTCTAAGCTGAAGGCTGAGACACCCGACCGACGCTTGAAGAAAATGGCTGCCCAAGGTGAAAGATGAAAGGCGAAGAGTATTCTATGTTAATTCAGCCATTCCCATTATAAGAACGATTGCCCCCCCTCAAGACAACTAGACAAGTAGTAAAAATAACGATTAGGGAGGTTAGACTCGATATTCTGATCAGAGAATGGCTCAATCCTATGAGCTGCTACACATTTATCACGAGATGCAAGGAAAGACACCTTTAGAGTCTTAATGGTTGAACTGGTGGAAGCTATCCAGAACAAGGAGTATTTCAAGAGGGATTCACTAATGAGAACCTGAGCTTCCCTTCGGAATCCCAACAAATATTGCCAGTGTCATCAGGATTGCGGTCATGACACAAAGCAATGCCAGTATCTTTGAAGTCTAGTGAAGGTTTGATCACGTCATAAAGCTGAAGGAGTTTCTTATTGTGGGAGCTAATACTCAGCAACAAGGAAAGACACCGATAGAGAATGCATCAGATGAATCTGTTCAAGTGAATTCCATACACATCGATGGGATATTCTCAACTTTTTTAGAGGAGGTGAAGAATCATCCCGTCGGGCTAGTTTGAAAAGGTTTCGATCGGGGGAGGTATGTTTCATAATCTCCACCCAAAAATACAATCATCCACCCACCTTCTTCACCAATGCAGATTTGTCGTCAGTAGGAAACCTATATAATGACGTTATCATCATTACTACGCTTACTAACAACTACCAGGTGGGTAGTATTCTTATCGACATCGGTAGTTCTGTCAACATCCTATACAAGGTGGTGTTCAATAAGATTGATCTAAAAACTGACAAGTTGTTTGTACCAGCTGACCTACTATTTGGCTCTGGCGAGCCAAAAGTAGCCCTACACATCATTGAACTATGTGTTTCCTGGCACAAGCAGAAGAAGCAGCTCAACAGTACAGAAGTCGTCTTAGTAATTAAATCACCGCTAACATACTACGCCATTTTTGGTCAATCACTGCTAAATAGTTATCGAGCGATAGCTTTGACTTATCATTTATCTGTAAAATTTCTAGCTGGTGGGGAGATTATTATGCTTCGAAGAAATTTAGAGCATTCTAGTAGGTGATTTCTCCTAGCGGTCACCAACGTGGAGCAGGATCCGCTCGACATACAAATCTGAAATGAAGGGGGTCTCAATGACAATGAGACTATCCTTGAGATACCAGCATCAAACAAGGTCCAAGGTAATTTTTTTCTAATAAGTGACTATTTTGATGCAAGAAGAAACCTAAGGGAACTCTGAAGCTCTCCAAATTCCTATACAAACCCTAACCTGCAATAGCCCAAAGATGTCACAAGATGTGCCCTAGCATCTACTCTTATAGCCAATGTCCATGTTCATCAAGGAAATTTCTTTGCAAGTTGAGAGGCTTTGATGACATGACCACACCAAAAGCAAATGTAACCATAGCCTTCTTGGTCAGAGAAGGAGCGTGATCATGCAAAATCGTGGTGTAGTTACGCCAAAACCAATGTAGTCATGCCCAGGTTTGGTGTAATTATGTCGCTCATACAGAGAAGGCAACACAATTACACTATTTTTAAGTGTGGTTACACTGGGCTCAATCCATAGAGTTGTCGTTTCCTCGCTCTAAAATGCACGTTCTAACCCATCTAACATGTAAAATATCCAAAAAAAAAAAAAAAAACATAAAGCATAAAATTGTGATAAATAAGGAAGAAAAGGTAAATTAAATGCAAGAAATAAGCATAATATTCCCTCATGTCACTCGTGTGGCTCCCGACTTTGACCATCGTGACTTACTGACCTCATCACCACTCATCACTATGACTTAGGTGACCAACTATGACCTACGTGGTTCACAGCTCGTGCGACACCCTAATCCGACCACTATGGCCTAAGTGACCAACTATAACTTACGTTATTCACAACTCCTACAGATTCTGACTTAGACCCCCGCGACCTACGTGTCATCATAGCTCACCACTATGACCTATCAGACTAACTACAACCTACTTGGTTCGCAACTCGTCCAGCTCTCGACACCGACCTCTATGGCCTACGGGTGTCTTCAAAGCTTACCACTACGGCTTATGTAACCAACTACAACTTATGTGTCTCACAACCAATGCGGCTCTTGACTTTGAACCTCACGATCTACAGACATCGTAACAACTCACCACTAAAACCTACAAGACCAACTACGAATTATATGGTTCACATCTCGTGTAAATCCCGAATCCAGCCCTGCAGTATACGAACGTCATCACAACTCACCATTATGATCCATGTGACCAACTATGTTCTGTGTGGCTCGTAGCTCTTGTAGATGTAGCTTCCTATTACGGTCTCTGTGGCTAACCAATAATCGTGAATCAACTATCCACAACCCACATAACCTACTATTATCATGGCTTTCAACCAATATATATGCAAGTATTATGGCCACAATCTTCAACATTCACGGAGAATAGCAACCTCCTTATCAATCGACTAGCATACTATCATCGAGATCTACATTCATTACAGCTAGACCACAATTATTATGGACGGACCACTGTTGCATATTTACAAAGATCATATTTGTAACTCCATCTTCTCTAATTTAGGAGAAGACTGGACCTATGCACTCGTCATTCATAATGAATATTTTCAACTAGACTAGGCACCGTGTTTCTTTTCCCTTTTCTAGGATTTTTAAGATAAAAATTGGGGTACCTTCTTTTGTTGTTTCTCTTTAATTACCTGAGTGTTTGCTAAGTTTCAATCGAACACTAAGACACTAAATTTATAACTTTACTGCCGCGCATCAAAAGCATAGGTAAGCAACCAACTTTTTGCCGCATATATTTACACATCAGCAGTAGAATACACTCTATAAAGATGGATACAATACATAAGAAATTCCATCAAGTTCTTGGAAATTAAAAGTTCAATCTTGATTATTATATGAAGCTACTTATTAACATGAGCACATTAATATATTATTCTCACCTTCCTCCTCTAGTCAAAACCATGTTCTTCTAACTTCGAGAAGAAGTAGATACAACATACAAGAGACGGTGCAAAACTAGAGAAATTCACTTCCTTGNCATGAGCACATTAATATATTATTCTCACCTTCCTCCTCTAGTCAAAACCATGTTCTTCTAACTTCGAGAAGATGTAGATACAACATACAAGAAACGGTGCACAACTAGAGAAATTCACATCCTTGGGGCCAAGTAGATGAGAAATTGAGTTTTCATTTCTTTTAAGGTGTCATGTGAGTCATATAGAAAATAAAATNTATATATATATATATATATAAATGTAATACATCATGACAAAGTTTCATTATAGGAATGAATCTTGAGATATTTTTGGAGCATAAAATATTCTGATTTAAATTAAAAATATATAGGGCTCTAATTTCAACAAGTTTATAGTCAAACTGACCGTTTCGTTAAAATGAGCCCAATGATAGCAAAATTGGTTTGATCCAAGTTTAAATTAAGCCAAAATCAAGACATTGAATCACATTTTGAGGCTTCGGATAGTTAATTGGAAGGTCAAATAAACTTCAAATTTAATGTAGCTATAGTCAAATTAAGCGTTGCAACGAGAGAAATTGAACGAGCACATGATCAATCGATTTCAAGGCCATTATGGCCCTCAGATCATTAATAAATCTCTTATAATAAAAAGAAATCAATGTGGACCATTTGATGAGGAAGTGATAGGAGCTATTGGTTGAATGACCAAAATGCCCCCTCCCGCTCTTGGAGCCTATAAATAGACCTCTTTTGAGAATTAGTTAAATTTTAGTGTTGTTCTGGGCTGAAAACTTAACGATAGCTTCCTGCTTCTATAGTCTTCGACGATCATCGATAACCATTCGTCGACAGCCATTAACCACCGCTGGCCACCCCCCTGCTTGTTGTCGTCGGTAAACTCTGTTATGTAATGATGTATCCCCCAATACTAAGTTACGAAGTATCCTGAATACAATATAACAAAGTATATCGAATACAGTGTAACTTATAATGCTACATTACAAATCATAACTCTCGATGTTAACTGCTTATGCTCGATGAATTAAGAATGTGGAGACTTTCTCCAAACTTCTGAAATTTTATATACGTCACATGCCAATAAGTGTTATCTCTAGAATAAATAACAAGATTCAAGAGAAGAGTTGCAACCACCAATTCATTTAGCACAAATTAAGGCCCATGTGGCCAACTGACGTTATTAAAACTTTCAATTGGGACTTTTATTACCAACTGATGCTCTTGCAATGACCCACTATGGCCTATGTGACTAGTATTTTTGCTTCCCACCATGTCTATTTGGCTGACCGCTCTCATTACAACCTTCCATTGCAGTCTATGTGGCAAATTGACACTCTTGTAATGATCTATTATGGTCCATGTTGCTAGTTACTATTGCAGCTTTCTACTACGACCATTGTGGCTAATTGATATATTTGCAGCTTCCCACTATGGCCTTCGTGGCCAAATGTTATCATTGCAGTCATTCACTATGGCCAATATGATCAACTGCTATCATTGCAGCCTCTAATTATGACTTATATGGCCAACTGCTATCATCGCAACATTCCGTTATGGCCTATGTGAACAAATGTGTCATTGCATTCTCCCACTATAGCCTTTGTGGTCAATGTTATCATTACATCCTTCCACTATGCACTAAGTGATCAATTATTGTCATTAAAATCTTCCACTACGACCTATGGGATCAATTGATGTCATTAAAGCCTTTCATTATGACCTATGTGGTCAACTGCTGTCATTAAAAACTTCAACTATGGCGGCCTCTCTGGCCAACTGACGTCACTGCAGCTACTAAACACGACCTATGTGATTAACTATAACTATTTAGCCAATTACTAATATGACTTCCAACTATGACATTTATGATCAACTGACACTATCGTAGCCATCGACTTCAATCTTGATGTAAATACTGCCTTTTTTAGCAATCAATTACAACATTTGCAACCCACTATTACTATTATCACCAATAAATATATTTGTTATACCATTATTATGACTATTAAACCAAGATGACAATTGTATATATATGATTATAAACATTGTAATTCTATTTTATCGAATTCAGAAGAAGAGTAGACTTATGTACTTATAATTTTATAGTGGATTATTTTTGATTGGGCAAGGCTTTTTAGTTTTTTTTATCTTTTTTTATTTTTCTAGATAAAAATCCCGGTGTCCCCTCCTGCTACTTTTCTTTTATTTGTACATGTGTGTGTTTTATATTTATGCAAAGTTAAGGTGTTAGGTTATCATTCTACCGCAATAAAGCTTCCATCACACAACGCACACACACACACACTAACCTATCAAAATATAAGAAGCATTGAAGATAATTAATTGAGATTCAATTTAAATCAAATAAATTAAAGCAAAATTTAAGTTCTCTTTTTTATCATAAATTTTCTTTTCACTTTAATTTTTTTAAGATCAAAGTTTTATTAAAAAGAAAAAAAGTTCTACTATCAATAGAGTCAAAACTAAGCTTTGATATTATTGACTGGAAAATGAAATTCTCTTAATTTTTTTTAAAAAAAATTTTATTACAGTTATTTCAAAAATAAAATCAACAACATCTTGATTTCCAGGACTTCTACTTTGAGAGGCTTTTTATGCGCTTACATAACGTCACATTTAGATTAAATGGGTTTGACTTTAATAGCTCGCATAATAATAACATTGTTAAGGTATTTCTAATTATTCAATGACAATTTCTTTTTTATGGTTAAGTTTATCAAATCACCATAAAATCATATAAATTTTAGTTAATGACTAGCTATTTCCCATTGTGTTTAAAATCTCTTNATAGCAAAATTGGTTTGATCCAAGTTCAAATTAAGCCAAAATCAAGTCATTGAATCACATTTTGAGGCTTCATATAGTTAATTGGAAGGTTAAATAAACTTCAAATTTGATNATAGCAAAATTGGTTTGATCCAAGTTCAAATTAAGCCAAAATCAAGTCATTGAATCACATTTTGAGGCTTCAGATAGTTAATTGGAAGGTTAAATAAACTTCAAATTTGACGTAGCTATAGTCAAATTAAGCGTCGCAACGAGAGAAATTGAACGAGCACATGATCAATCGATTTCAAGGCCATTATGCCCCTCAAATCATTAATAAATCTCTTATAATCAAAAGGAATTAATGTGGACGATTTGATGAGGAAGTGATAGGAGCTATTGGTTGAATGACCACAATGCCCCCTCCCACTCTTGGAGCCTATAAATAGACCTTTTCTGAGAATTAGTCAAATTCTAGTGTCGTTCTGGGCTGAAAACTTAACGATATCTTCCGGCTTCTATAGTCTTCGACGATCATAGATCACCGTTCGTCGACAGCTATTAACCATCTCTGGCCACCCCCCTACTTGCTATCGTCGGTAAACTCTATTATGTAATGATGTATCCCCCAATACCACGTTACGAAGTATCCTGAATACAATGTAACAGAGTATACCAAATACAGTGTAACTTATAATGGTACATTACAAATCTGTCAATAAATCTCGATGATAACTGCTTATGCTCGATGAATTAAGAATGTGGAGACTTTCTCCAAACTTCTGAAATTTTCTATACGTCGCATGCCAATAAGTGTTATCTCTAGAATAAAATAACAAGATTCAAGAGAAGGTTTGCAACCACCAATTCATGTCGCACAAACTAAGGCCCATGTGGCCAAGTGACGTTATTAAAAATTTCAATTGAGACTTTTATGACCAACTGATGCTCTTGCAATGACCCACTATGACCTATGTGACCAGTATTTTTGCTTTCCACCATGTCTATTTGGCTGACCGCTCTCATTGCAACCTTCCACTGTAGTCTCTGTGGCAAATTGACACTCTTGTAATGATCTATTATGGTCCATGTGGCTAGTTACTATTGCAGCTTTCTACTACGACCATTGTGGCTAATTGATATCTTTGCAGCTTCCCACTATGGCCTTTGTGGCCAAATGCTATCATTACAGTCATCCACTATGACCAATATGATCAACTGCTATCATTGCAACCTCTAATTATGACCTATGTGGCCAACTGTTATCTTCGCAACATTTCATTATGGCCTATGTGAACAAATGTGTCATTGCATTCTCCCACTATAGCCTTCGTGGTCAAATGTTATCATTACATCCTTCCACTATGCACTAAGTGATCAATTATTGTCATTACAATCTTCCACTACGACCTATGGGATGAACTGCTGTCATTAAAGCCTTTCATTATGACCTATGTGATCAACTGCTGTCATTAAAGACTTCAACTATGGCAGCCTTTCTGGCCAACTGACGTCACTGCAGCTATCAAACACAACCTATGTGATTAACTATAACTATTTAGTCAATTACTATTATGACTTCCAACTATGGCATTTATGATCAACTTACACTATCGTAGCCATTGACTTCAATCTTTATGTAAATACTGCCTTTTTAGCAATCAATTACGACATTTGCAACCCACTATTACTATTATCACCAACAAATATATTTGTTATACCATTATTATGACTATTAAACCAAGATGACAATTGTATATATATATATATGATTATAAACATTGTAATTCTATTTTATCAAATTTAGAAGAAGAGTAGACTTATGAACTTATAATCTTATAGTGGATTAATTTTAACTGGGTTAGGCCTTTTAGCTTTTTTTTATCTTTTTTTTATTTTTCTAGATAAAAATCCTGGTGTCCCCTCCTGGTACTTTTCTTTTATTTGTACATGTGTGTGTTTGATCTTTATGCAATGTTAAGGTGTTAGGTTATCATTCTATCGCAATAAAGCTTTCATCACACAACACACAAACACACACACACACACACTAACCTATCAAAATATAAGAAGCATTGAAGATAATTAATTGTGATTCAATTTAAATCAAATAAATTAAAGCAAAATTTAAGTTCTTGTTTTTATCATAAATTTGCTTTTCATTTTAATTTTTTTAAGATCAAAGTTTTATTAATAGGAAAAAAAGTTCTACTATCAATAGAGTCAAAATTAGCCTTTGATATTATTGATTGGAAAATTAAATTCTCTTAATTTAAAAAAAAAATTATTGCAGTTATTTCAAAAATAAAATCAACAACATCTTGATTTCCATGACTTCTACTTTGAGAGATTTTTTATGCTGACATAACGTCACATTTAGATTAAATGGGTTTGACTTTAATAGCTCGCACAATAATAACATTGTTAAGGTATTTCTAATTATTCAATGCCGATTACTTATTTATGGTTAAGTTTATCAAATCACCATAAAATCATATAAATTTTAGTTAATTACTAGCTATTTTCCATTGTGAATAGCAAGATTAATAACACCAATTTGTATTTAAAATCTCTATCATCAAAATCATATTCTTGGAAAATTGCAAGGTTAGTGTAGGATATTAAAACTTTGATTTTCCTACCAATGTTATAGATAATTTTATTTGTGCTCACCCCAAAGTTTGTAAGGTGAAATTTTCTATGGAATAGGGCAAAATTAAAGCTAAGAACTTCACCATTAAAATGTCTCATTTCAAGCACTTGCTTAGAGTGATACATGTGTTGATGAAAATTTTAATTTTAGCTCAATTGATCTACTAATATTTAGCTAAATTCAAAATGATTGAACATATAGTAGAAGATTTATATAATCATTGAAGGATAATCTCCCAAATTTACTCAATTTAAAACTCTTCAAATCACTCAAAAGATACAAATAGGAATACCGTTCAACATATTCATCCATGATATTTTTCAACCATAACAAGATTCATGCCTAATAATATGTTATTTTGTCCTGATGTACCCATAACCATTGTCACCTAGTCTAACCAATCAAGATGTGTAACATAGCTATATCATATACATAAAAATGGAAACTAAGAAGATTTCATATTATATAGCAATACATTTCTTATGTGTATGATCATTGATCTCAATGATCNAGAAGATTTATATAATCATTGAAGGATAATCTCCCAAATTTACTCAATTTAAAACTCTTCAAATCACTCAGAAGATACAAATAGGAATACCCTTCAACATATTCATCCATGATATTTTTCAACCATAACAACATTCATGCCTAGAACCAATAATAATATGTTATTTTGTCCTGATGTGCCCATAACCATTGTCACCTAGTCTAACCAATCAAGATATGTAACATAGCTATATCATATACATAAAAATGGAAACTCTAAGAAGATTTCATATTATATAGCAATACATTTCTTATGTGTATGATCATTGCTCTCAATGATAAAACCATCAGTCAACCATTTGACTATCTTATGCCTTCTACTTGACATTGATTATCTCCAAGTTCTCAATTTAAATTCACTAGTGGATTGCACATCATTAACCTATCATTATTGTCACAAGCCAAGATGATGATTATTAATTTATCTNTTGACATTGATTATCTCCAAGTTCTCAATTTAAATTCACTAGTGGATTGCACATCATTAACCTGTCATTATTATCACAAGCCAAGATGATGATTATTAATTTATCGTCATTCATACTGTAAATGAATATTCTAGCACACTCTCATCTAGATGAACTCAACAAATTTGTAATTTTATTTACTCATGGAGAGTGAGAATTGCAATAATTTTTCTAATCATTCTGAAATAGCAAAATTTTTTCACGATTTTCTTATAGTGAATGTTGGCTAGAGTGTCAAGGGGGAAACTAATAAANACAAATTTGTAATTTTATTTACTCATGGAGAGTGAGAATTGCAATAATTTTTCCAATCCTTCTAAAATAGCAAAATTTTGTCACGATTTTCTTATAGTGAATGTTGGCTAGAGTGTCAAGGGGGAAACTAATAAAGTATAAGAAATGAACGATAGGGAGGGAGGATGAAAAATATTAAACAACAATCGGTAAAATTGCGAAAAACTTATCAGATCATTAGATGTATGCTACCTACATCTACTCATATTTAAGTTCATCAGATATTCTTGAAGAAACCGAACATATCTATCAATGACATTCCTCAATCACAATTAGATTCATGCATCAAATTACCAGAAATTGTGTTAATCTGTCCAAAAGAATTTACAATCATTGACAACTAGTAAAAAAAATCAAGATTTATCATATGGGCATGCCCTACATGTAGAAACAATCACTCTAGCAATATTTCCTATCATTTTTCAACACATGTTTTTTTTTTGTATCCCAATTGCTCCTAATATTTAAACCACAAATAAGCCATTTTACAATCTTTTGCCTTTCACCCAACACTTAATTATCTCCAAGTTCTCAACATACTGCAATTGTTATCGCCATATATAATCACTTGTGATTTACATATTATCATACATCTTAGCACCACCGCATGCCCTTAATGTTACTTTAATATTTTATATGAGTATTTTCAACACACAATTGAGATGCATTCAAGTATTTTGTAATTTTTTTTTTTACTAAATAGAGAGTGAGAGCTTGTAGTATTTCTCCCTTCTAGTATAAAAAAGGCTTCACTATTTTGTCTTACCATAGATGTAGTCTAAAGTGTCGAATTAATTGAAATATTTGTGTTGTATCTCTTCTCTCTCCTACTTCTTCTTATCACTCTCAACTATTAAATTCTTTACTCCATTATAAAATAACANCCCTCCTTTCCTCCCTCCCTCTGTCACTATAATTCTCTCACTCTCTCACTTTTTCTCTCCCCCTTTCTCTCTTGCTGTATCTCACTCTTCTGTCCATCCCTCCCTCTCTCCCTCCCTCCCTCCTTCTCTCCCTCTATCTTGATTCATTCTTTCTCTCTTCTCCTTTTCTCTCTCTCTCTCTCTCTCTCTCTCTCCCTCCCTCATTCACTTATTATCTCACCCTATCTCTCCCATGCCTTTCGTCTCTCCTTTTCTCCCTCCCAGATCTCTCTTATTTCTCTCTCTCTGACCCTCTCTCCCTCTCCCACCCTCACTCTTCTCTCTTACTCTTTTATTTTTATCTTCTCATTTTAGTTCTCTTTCCGTATTTCACTTACTCTCTCTTTCATTTTCTATATCACAGCTCTCTAACATTTTCCTTTGCTTTCTCTCTCTATATGTAACTTTATATTGATCTTTCATATCTCTCCTCCTTTATATCCCTCCCTTCCACTCTCTCCTGCTCTATCTTTCTTTCTTGGTCAATTTATCTCACTCTGACTCTCCCTCTTATTCTAATTGTCATATTCTCTCTATGATTTTATACCTCCCCTTCCCTTCATCTCTCTCTCTATTTCATGCTCTCTTTATTCTCATGCTTCCTCTTTTCTCTCTTTTTCTCTCTCTTTCTCTCTCTCTCCCTCTCTCTATCTAACTCTTGTCCACCTCCCCCTTCTTCCCTACTTCTCTCTACCCTTCTTTCTTCTCACTCTCTCATACTCTTCCCCTCTTTCTCACACAATCTCTCTTCTCTCTTTATTTCTCTTCTCTCTCCACCCCTCTCGCCTTCTTAATCTCCCCTTCACTCCCTCCAGCTCCTCTCTTTCTCCTCTCTCTATGTTTATCCCTCCTTCCCTCCCTTAATAACTCTCTCTCTTATCTCTCCTCCCTTTGTCTCATCTCTCTTTATTCTCTCCCTCACTCTCCTTC
>JXCR01144124.1:68214-106477 GCA_002079205.1 Phalaenopsis hybrid cultivar | reverse complement strand
TTTTTTGTTGCTGCTATTTCTTTTCTAGCAACATTTTTCTTATCTAACGAACATTGAAATAGCTTCATTAATGTGTAGTTAGGCTCTACTAATTTTTTAAGTTCTATCTTGCAATTTTATTTTCTTACTTCAATCTCTTAGGATTCATTCAATCAAATTACACTTCATGTATGATGAATTGCTAATGTGTTTTACATGCTATTAAAAAAAGGGAAATTTACATATGTAGACCATAAGTTTTATGTATTTACATATCTCACTCCTAAAATTTCATATTTACATACATAGCACTTTGTTGTTTTAAGCCTTTACATGAAAATGTGCATTTCACTTGTAATAAGTGGTAATATTGCTATAGATATTAAATATTTGAGTTCTATGTGTGTAAATATGAAAGTTTAGTTGTGAGATTTGTAAATACAACAACAACAACAACAATAAGCCTTTATCCCACTAATTGGGATCCGCTACATGAATTCTTTATTTCCATTGTGTCTTATTGAGTGTCATATTTTCATTTAATTCTAATAGATTAAGATCATTTTTTATACAATATGCTCAAGTTTTTTTAGGCCTACGTTTGTCTTTCTTAACATAAGTCGAATCTGAAATATCTACTCTTCTAACCAGATCATCAGTTGGTCGATGTTTAATGTGACCAAATCATCTAATACGACTCTCTAATCTTGCCTGCCACTGGAGCTACACCAACCATATCAATATATTCATTTCACATTTTGTCTTTAAGTGTCAAGCCACCCATCCACCTAAGCATTCTCATTTCGANCTCTTATAATCAAAAGGAATTAATGTGGACGATTTGATGAGGAAGTGATAGGAGCTATTGGTTGAATGACCAAAATGCCCCCTCTGACTCTTGGAGCCTATAAATAGACCTCTTCTGAGAATTAGTCAAATTTTAGTGTCGTTCTGGGCTGAAAACTTAACGATATATTCCTGCTTCTATAGTCTTCGATGATCATCGAACACCGTTCATCGACAGCCATTAACCATCTCTGGCCACCCCCCTACTTGCTATCGTCGGTAAACTCTATTATGTAATGATGTATCCCCCAATACTACGTTACGAAGTATCCAGAATACAGTGTAACAAAGTATACCAAATACAATGTAACTTATAATGCTACTTTACAAATCTGTCAATAACTCTCGAAGATAACTGCTTATGCTTGATGAATTAAGAATGTGGAGACTTTCTCCAACTTCTGAATTTTTCTATATTTTGCATGCCAATAAGTGTTATCTCTAGAATAAAGTGACAAGATTCAAGAGAAGGGTTGCAACCACCAATTCATGTAGCACAAACTAAGGCCCATGTGGCCAACTAACGTTATTAAAACTTTCAATTGAGACTTTTATGACCAACTGATGCTCTTGCAATGACCCACTATGGCCTATGTGACCAGTATTTTTGCTTCCCACCATGTCTATTTGGCTGACCGCTCTCATTACAACCTTCCACTGCAATCTCTGTGGCAAATTGACACTCTTGTAATGATTTATTATGGTCCATGTGGCTAGCTACTATTGCAGCTTTCTACTACGACCATTGTGGCTAATTGATATCTTTGCAGCTTCCAACTATGGCCTTCGTGGCCAAATGCTATCATTACAGTCATCCACTATGAACAATATGATCAACTCCTATCATTGCAGCCTCTAATTATGACCTATGTGGCCAACTGCTATCATCGCAACATTTCGTTATGGCCTATGTGAACAAATGTGTCATTGCATTCTCCCACTATAGCCTTTGTGGTCAAATGTTATCATTACATCCTTCCACTATGCACTAAGTGATCAATTATTGTCATTACAATCTTCCACTACGACCTATGGGATCGACTGCTGTCATTAAAGCCTTTCACTATGACCTATGTGGTCAACTGCTGACATTAAAGACTTCAACTATGGCGACCTCTCTGGCCTCAATGCAGCTACCAAACACGACCTATGTGATTAACTATAACTATTTAGCCAATTACTAACATGACTTCCAACTGTGGAATTTATGATCAACTGACACTATCGTAGCCATCGACTTCAATCTTTATGTAAATACTGCATTTTTAGCAATCAATTACGACATTTGCAACCCACTATTAATATTATCAACAAAAAATATATTTGTTATACCATTATTATGACTATTAAACCAAGATGACAATTGTATATATATGATTATAAACATTGTAATTCTATTTTATCGAATTCAGAAGAAGAGTAGACTTATGTACTTATAATCTTATATTGGATTGCTTTTAACTGGGCCCAGCCTTTTAGTTTTTTTATCTTTTTTTTATTTTTCTAGATAAAAATCTTGGTATCCCCTCCTGCTACTTTTCTTTTATTTGTACATGTGTGTGTTTGATCTTTATGCAATGTTAAGGTGTTAGGTTATCATTCTACAGCAATAAAGCTTCCATCACACAACACACTCACACACACACACACACACTAACCTATCAAAATATAAGAAGCATTGAAGATAATTAATTGAGATTCAATTTAAATCAAATAAATTAAAGCAAAATTTAAGTTCTTGTTTTTATCATAAATTTTCTTTTCATTTTATTTTTTTAAGATCAAAGTTTTATTAATAGGAAAAAAAGTTCTACTATTAATAGAGTCAAAATTAGGCTTTGATATTATTGATTGGAAAATTAAATCCTCTTAATTTTATAAAAATTTTTATTGCACTTATTTCAAAAATAAAATCAACAACATCTTGATTTCCATGACTTCTACTTTGAGAGATTTTTTATGCGCTTACATAACGTCACATTTAGATTAAATGGGTTTGACTTTAATAGCTCGCACAATAATAACATTATTAAGGTATTTCTAATTATTCAATGCCAATTTCTTATTTATGGTTAAGTTTATCAAATCACCATAAAATCATATAAATTTTAGTTAATTACTAGCTATTTCTCATTGTGAATAGCAAGATTAATAACACCAATTTGTGTTTAAAATCTCTATCATCAAAATCATATTCTTGGAAAACTACAAGGTTAGTGTAGGATATTAAAACTTTGATTTTCCTACCAATGTTATAGATAATTTCAATTGTGCTCACCCTAAAGTTTGTAGGGTGAAATTTTCTATGGCATAGGGCAAAATTAAATCTAAGAACTTCACCATTAAAATGTCTCATTTCAAGCACTTTCTTAGAGTGATACATGTGTTAATGAAAATTTTAATTTTAGCTCAATTGATCTACTAATATTTAGCTAAATTCAAAATGATTGAACATAGAGTAGAAGATTTATATAATCATTGAAGGATAATCTCCCAAATTTACTCAATTTAAAACTCTTCAAATCACTCAGAAGATACAAATAGGAATACCCTTCAACATATTCATCCATGATATTTTTCAACCATAACAACATTCATGCCTAGAACCAATAATAATATGTTATTTTGTCCTGATGTGCCCATAACCATTGTCACCTAGTCTAACCAATCAAGATATGTAACATAGCTATATCATATACATAAAAATGGAAACTCTAAGAAGATTTCATATTATATAGCAATACATTTCTTATGTGTATGATCATTGCTCTCAATGATAAAACCATCAGTCAACCATTTGACTATCTTATGCCTTCTACTTGACATTGATTATCTCCAAGTTCTCAATTTAAATTCACTAGTGGATTGCACATCATTAACCTATCATTATTGTCACAAGCCAAGATGATGATTATTAATTTATCGTCATTCATACTCTAGATGAATATTCTAGCACACTCTCATCTAGATGAACTCAACAAATTTGTAATTTTATTTACTCATGGAGAGTGAGAATTGCAATAATTTTTCTAATCATTCTGAAATAGCAAAATTTTGTCACGATTTTCTTATAGTGAATGTTGGCTAGAGTGTCAAGGGGGAAACTAATAAAGTATAAGAAATGAACGATAGGGAGGGAGGATGAAAAATATTAAACAACAATCGGTAAAATTGCGAAAAACTTATCAGATCATTAGATGTATGCTACCTACATCTACTCATATTTAAGTTCATCAGATATTCTTGAAGAAACCGAACATATCTATCAATGACATTCCTCAATCACAATTAGATTCATGCATCAAATTACCAGAAATTGTGTTAATCTGTCCAAAAGAATTTACAATCATTGACAACTAGTAAAAAAAATCAAGATTTATCATATGGGCATGCCCTACATGTAGAAACAATCACTCTAGCAATATTTCCTATCATTTTTCAACACATGTTTTTTTTTTGTATCCCAATTGCTCCTAATATTTAAACCACAAATAAGCCATTTTACAATCTTTTGCCTTTCACCCAACACTTAATTATCTCCAAGTTCTCAACATACTGCAATTGTTATCGCCATATATAATCACTTGTGATTTACATATTATCATACATCTTAGCACCACCGCATGCCCTTAATGTTACTTTAATATTTTATATGAGTATTTTCAACACACAATTGAGATGCATTCAAGTATTTTGTAATTTTTTTTTTTACTAAATAGAGAGTGAGAGCTTGTAGTATTTCTCCCTTCTAGTATAAAAAAGGCTTCACTATTTTGTCTTACCATAGATGTAGTCTAAAGTGTCGAATTAATTGAAATATTTGTGTTGTATCTCTTCTCTCTCCTACTTCTTCTTATCACTCTCAACTATTAAATTCTTTACTCCATTATAAAATAACATATCTCAAAAACTTAATGCATAATGAGACCATTCTAAGTCGGGCCAAAAAGCCAATGAAGGTGAAGCTCATTGAGACTTACATCACAATGGTATAATTTTAGAGTTTTATTGAAAAATGGACACCAAACTCCAATTGGTTATACTTCTTCAACTCAGGGTTCCATTTTAATCATTACTCGCCATGTAAACACCTCTCCAAAAAGATAAAATGATATTATGTAAAATGCCCTCAAAATTAAAAATGAAATGGATTTATATGTGCATTTTTTGAATTTATGTAAAGTGCCCTCAAAATTATGTATTTATATATGCATTTTTTGAATTGCATTGGATCTAATATGCAATGGATAACTTCTTATGTAGGTGGAAGCAATCTTGTGTAATGAAATTATTGTGTTTTATATAAATATCCTATCAAAGTTAAATTTTATGCTTCATCAATGAAGCATAAATCAGATAAAAATTTATGCATGTCATAACATTTGCTTAATTCTTATAAAACAAATAAAATTTGCTTTGACATTCTCAAAAAAACAAAAAATTGCTACTTTGGCCTCGTTTGACTACTCGTGAATAAAAAAATATGCTTTCAAAATAATCATTTCTATTTATTTATTTTTAATGCAAATCTATCCGTGAAAGGGTTGGTGTAGCTCTAGCTGCAGACAAGATTAGATAGCCATCTGAGATGGGTTGGTTATTTAATTATCGACCAAACTAATGATCCACTTAGAAAAGTAAATATTTTAGATTTGACTTATGTTAAGAAATATAAAGATAAATCTAAAAAGACTTGAGCATATTAAATCATATCCTAAATTTATATTAGATGAAGTTTTCATATATTTCATAATGATAATAATAGTAAGTCAAGAACAAGAATTTATATTATCGATAACAGCAAATAACTCTACCCGATATTTACGAGGAGCTAAGGCCGCCTTATTCCACCATAGAGTGAGATGGACAATAAGTATGCAAAATGAAGAATAAAAAAATTAGATTCATCCCCTTCTGCCTTAGTTGTCATAACGTATCCCACACACTTCTGTAAAGTTCCAATAAAAACTATAGTTCTTAAATGGCAAACNGACCAAACTAATGATCCACTTAGAAAAGTAAATATTTTAGATTTGACTTATGTTAAGAAATATAAAGATAAACTTAAAAAGACTTGAGCATATTAAATCATATCTAAATTTATATTAGATGAAGTTTTCATATATTTCATAATGATAATAATAATAATAAGTCAAGAACAAGAATTTATATTATCGATAACAGCAAAATAACTCTACCCGATATTTACGAGGAGCTAAGGCCGCCTTATTCCACCATAGAGTGAGATGGACAATAAGTATGCAAAATGAAGAACAGAAAAATTAGATTCATCCCCTTCTGCCTTAGTTGTCATAACGTATCCCGCACACTTTTGTAAAGTTCCAATCAAAACTATAGTTCTTAAATGGCAAACTATAAAATATTTGCTATTTAGTCAACAAAGATAGGCCAAATAATAGAAGAAATCGTTCCATACTGACGTATTCTAGTTAAATTTGCGATTTTTACCCTTCATGGAACAATCCATGGACTCCCTTTATATTTTCGCATCAACAGGCACAAGGCCGTAACTCAACCACCATTTCTCTGTCATTGCAATGAAACCTACACCATTGACTCATTGATTTGTCTCCACAAGTCCATGGAATCTCTATTATGACAAAAGTTTGATTTTTATAAGGTTTCTTCTTCACTTCGCTCATTTGGCGAGTGAAAGGTGAGAACTTANCCTACACCATTGACTCATTGATTTGTCTCCACAAGTCCATGGAATCTCTATTATGACAAAAGTTTGATTTTTGTAAGGTTTCTTCTTCACTTCGCTCATTTGGCGAGTGAAAGGTGAGAACTTTCCATTGATTTTCGTCAAGGTTGATGTTTTTTGGCTTCTGCTGCTGCCTAATTGTGATTCGATTCATGGCTTTTCATTTATTGATTTTAAGTTCCGATTTATTAGCGAGAATTGCTTTCTCTGAATCTAATTATTGGCTTTTTTTAATCGTTTCGGTGGGTTTTGTTTGAGAATCAATTCTAGGTTTTAGGCTGTCGAAGTTGATGAATTCTATCTTTTTCCAGATTTCTTTTGATTGGATCTTGGGCGAGCTAGTCTATCTTATTGCGGAATGATTGTTGAAATTTTAATTGTGCTTCAGATGACTGAGCTGAACGTTTATATCTAAAAACAAAGATTATTTTGCTCGTGATGCTCGGTTTAGTAGATGTTATTATGATTCATGGCTTTGCGCAACCCTGATTTTAAATTTTGTCATATATACCCTGAACTAATTATTGATCTCTTCATGACATATAATTTCTGCTCCCAACGCAGTCTTTCTCTCAATTTCTTCTGGTGTTGTATTTTTCTTTGTTACAGAAAAGCCAGAGGAAAAATATTTGTTTGGCTGCTGCAGCTGAAGATCGGTCACATATAACTAGGAATTCATTGGATAAACAAACGTCAGATCATCATAATGGGATCAGAAGCTCCTTCGGTGGTTACAGTTCATATCACAGGCTTCAAGAAATTTCATGGTGTTTCAGAGAATCCGACAGAAACTATAGTCAATAATCTGAAGGGATACATGGAGAAGAAGGGGTTGCCAAAAGGCTTAGTTATTGGAAGTTGCAGTATTCTTGAGTCTGCTGGAGAAGGAGTTGTTCCTTCTCTTTATAAAATATTGGAGTCATCTCTATCCGGTCATGACAATTCGTCTAGTCTTGATCGTGTAATTTGGGTAGGTGCCAAAAGATATTTAATTCTTGTTTAGATTTTTGTATGAAAAGTTTTGGGATATCATTTCGAGCTAGATAGCTCTCAAGTAGATCAAGTCCCATGGGGTTATTAGCTTTCATGCTTTAATTTTTTGATTCTTGCTAATAGTTTTTATGTTAGTTATATTTATATGATTCAAAATCCTTACATTTCTTTGTTATTTGTAGTAGCAATTTAGGCAATTATCAATTTCTCTTCAAATTAAATAGTGTATGCAGGCCGAACTCTTACATGTATTTTCCTTTTTTAGCAACTACTAATATAAATAGTTATTTAAGATTTTTTGTTTTCTTGAAACTTTTGTGAGATAATATATTCGGGTCTATTTGTTTTAGGAATTCCATGTTGTTGGCTTGAGTTTTATGGTTTTAAATTATTGTTGTCATTTATGGTGCTTTGTTTCTTCCTTTTCACTAAAACCTTTTTTCTTTTATTTCCCCCCTTAACTTGTTAACCTTCAGCTTCATTTTGGAGTTAATAGTGGCGCAACTAGGTTTGCTATTGAGAATCAAGCAGTGAATGAAGCTACTTTCCGATGTCCTGACGAGCTAGGATGGAAACCCCAGGTAAGTTTTGTTTTTCCCTTTGTTTTTCTTTTATCATTCTAAGTAAAGCATTTCAAACAATTTTATATCTCCTCACATTTTGTGGCCATGTAATTTTCTTCCAGAGAGTACCTATCATTCCCTCGGATGGAGGCATCACACGAACACGTGAGGTATAATTNAGGAGTTGTTCCTTCTCTTTATAAAATATTGGAGTCATCTCTATCCGGTCATGACAATTCGTCTAGTCTTGACCGTGTAATTTGGGTAGGTGCGAAAAGATATTTAATTTTTTTTTACATTTTTGTATGAAAAGTTTTGGGATATCATTTCAAGCTAGATAGCTCTCAAGTAGATCAAGTCCCATGGGGTTATTAGCTTTCATGCTTTAATTTTTTGATCCTTGCTAATAGATTTTATGTTAGTTATATGATTCAAAATCCTTGTATTTCTTTGTTATTTGTTTGTAGTAGCAATTTAGGCAATTATCAGTTTTTCTTCAAATTAAATAATGTATGCAGGCAGAACTCTTACATGTATTTCCTTTTGTAGCAACTACTAATATCAATAGTTATTTAAGATTTTTTGTTTTCTTGAAACTTTTGGTGAGATAATATATTCGGGTCTATTTGTTTTAGGAATTCCATGTTGTTGGCTTGAGTTTTATGGTTTTAAATTATTGTTGTCATTTATGGTGCTTTGTTTCTTCCTTTTCACTAAAACCTTTTTTCTTTTTTTTCCCCCTTAACTTGTTAATCTTCAGCTTCATTTTGGAGTTAATAGTGGTGCAACTAGGTTTGCTATTGAGAATCAAGCTGTGAATGAAGCTTCTTTTCGATGTCCTGACGAGCTAGGATGGAAACCCCAGGTAAGTTTTGTTTTTCCCTTTGTTTTTCTTTTATCATTCCAAGTAAAGCATTTCGAACAATTTTATATCTCCTCACATTTTGTGGCCGTGTAATTTTCTTCCAGAGAGTACCTATCATTCCCTCGGATGGATGCATCACACGAACACGTGAGGTATAATAGTTTATTTTTTTGTTATTAGCATACTTTACAGTCATATTGCAAAAATCATTTTATAGAATCTTGGTTGTTGAAGTTATTTAGTGGCTGAAAGAGTGAAGAAGTTATTAAACATTTTATTATCACAATATACAAATCTAATATCTTTGTATTGATTATTAAGTTGCTTATAAAAAAATTTCAAGATGAGATACTATCATATATAATATCTGAAGATGATAGTTTTTATGGTTTAGGCATCTACTAAAACGAGTGAAAAGTTAGAGGATGGTGGGAATTTAATAAGATATAAGGAACTTTGAATTATTTGATTATTGGTTGGGTATATTATAGGCCATTTTGATGCAATAAATATGATTTTTATTTATTATTATTTAGAGAAGATTAAGTGAATAATTGAATTAGTATATTGAAGGATAGAGATATATGTGTAGGTATAAGTTCTAACTTAATTGTCGAGTGATTGAAATCCGTAGACCCCTTAGGACAGTCGCCAGATATCACATAGAAATGAAAGTATGAAATTGCAGCTGCTTTAGTTATGCTATATGGATTCAATGTTCAACAGTAGAAGAAACTAAGAAACAAACTAAGTATGGTATACATGACAATATTAGGCTAAATATGTGACATAACTAATAAATGTTAATTGTGATTATATATTGGAAAGATTGTGGGTGATATTTAGTGTGGATAAGTTAATGAAAAATTAGTTAAGGTGGTTTGAGTCGTGAAGGATATAAGATAAAATGTTAAGGCACGAAAATTAATGTGAAAGAATATGAAAAGAAAAATTATTTACTATCATGATTAGAGATTTTGTGATATGCTGTGCAAAATAGAATTAATTTATCATGTAGCATCAAATATAAATGATCATTATGTTGTTAACTAGATTATGGAACTAGGTTTTTAATTTTTATTTATTGAAATTAAATAANAACTAATAAAGTATAAGAAATGAACGATAGGGAGGGAGGATGAAAAATATTAAACAACAATCGGTAAAATTGTGAAAAACCTATCAAATCATTAGATGTATGTCACCTACATCTACTCATACTTAAGTTCATCAGATATTCTTGAAGAAACCGACGAGTTCCAACATATCTATCGATGACATTCCTCAATCACAATTAGATTCATGCATCAAATTACAAGAAATTGTGTTAATCTGTCCAAAAGAATTTACAATCATTGACAACTAGTAAAAACAATCAAGATGCATCAGATGGACATGCCCTGTATGTAGAAACAATCACTCTAGCAATATTTCCTATCATTTTTCAACACATGTTTTTTTTTTGTATCCCAATTGCTCCTAATATTTAAACCACAAATAAGCCATTTGACAATCTTTTGCCTTTCACCCAACATTTAATTATCTCCAAGTTCTCAACATACTGCAATTGTTATCGCCATATATAATCACTAGGGATTTACATATTATCATACATCTTAGCACCACTGCATGCCCTTAGTGTTAACTATGAATATCCCCACTTTAATATTCTAGATGAGTATTTTCAACACACAACTGAGATGCATTCAAGTATTTTGTAATTTTTTTTTACTAAATAGAGAGTGAGAGCTTGTAGTATTTCTCCCTTCTAGTATAAAAAAGGTTTCTCTATTTTGTCTTACCATAGATGTAGTCTAAAGTGTCGAATTAATTGAAATATTTGCGTTGCATCTCTTCTCTCTCCTACTTCTTCTTATCACCCTCAACTATTAANTATTAAGTTGCTTATAAAAAAATTTCAAGATGAGATACTATCATATATAATATCTGAAGATGATAGTTTTTATGGTTTAGGCATCTACTGAAACGAGTGAAAAGTTAGAGGATGGTGGGAAGTTAATAAGATATAAGGAAATTTGAATTATTTGATTATTGGTTGGGTATATTATAGGCCATTTCGATGCAATAAATGTGATTATTTATTTATTATTATTTAGAGAAGATCAAGTGAATAATTGAATTAGTATATTGAAGGATAGAGATATATGTGTAGGTATAAGTTCTGACTTAAATGTCCAGTGATTGAAATGCATAAAACCACTTAGGACAGTCGCCAGATATCTCATAGAAATGAAAGTACAATTTATAAAATTGCAGTTGGTTTATTTATGCTGTATGGATTCGATGTTCAACAGTAGAAGAAACTAAGAAACAACTTAAGTATGGTATACATGACAATATTAGGCTAAATATGTGACATAACTAATAAATGTTAATTGTGATTATATATTGGAAAGATTGTGGGTGATATTTAGTGTGGATGAGTTAATGAAAAATTAGTTAAGGTGGTTTGAGTCGTCAAGGATATAAGATAAAATGTTAAGACATGAAAATTAATGTGAAAGAATATAGAAAGAAAAATTATTATTATCATGATTAGACAATATTGGTATACATGACGATATGCTGTAAAAAATAGAATTAATTTATCATGTAGCATCAAATATAAATGATCATTTTGTTGTTAACTAGATTATGGAACTAGGTTTTTAATTTTTATTTATTGAAATTAAATGCAACATTGTACTTAAATGGTTAACAGTATATTTCAAAGTATCTTTATCTTTATCTTGTTGCACTCTTATTAGTTTTGAACTATAACTTTTAAACTTATTGAGATAATTTCATATAAAGAAATATATGCTTAAAAATTTCTCAATAACACTTGAGGTAAATAGTTTTTATCTAGAGTTTGATCTAGATTGGTGGTGTCGGGTTTTATACTCGGGGATTAATTTACTTGTTGTGGTAATTATTTCAATACTTGTGTTCATAATCATTGTTGATTATCATAGCTTTTTTTGTTGCTGCTATTTCTCTTCTAGCAACATTTTTCTTATCTAACGAACATTGAAATAGCTTCATTATTGTGTAGTTAGGCTCTACTGATTTTTTTAGTTCTATTTTGCAATTTTATTTTCTTACTTCAATCTCTTAGGATTCATTCAATCAAATCACAATTCATGTATGATGAATTGCTAATGTGTTTTACATGCTATTAAAAAAAGGCAAATTTACATATGTAGACCATAAGTTTTATGTATTTACCTATCTCATTCCTAAAATTTCATATTTACATACATAGCACTTTGTTGTTTTAAGCCTTTACATGAAAATGTGCATTTCACTTGTAATAAGTGGTAATATTGTTATATTTAATGTGATATTAAACATTTGAGTTCTATGTGTGTAAATATGAAAGTTTAGTTGTGAGATTTGTAAATACAACAACAACAACAATAAGCCTTTATCCCACTAATTGGGATCCGCTAGATGAATTCTTTACCTTTCTTAACATAAGTCGAATCTGAAATATCTACTCTTCTAACCAGATCATCAGTTGGTCGATGTTTAATGTGACCAAATCATCCAATACGACTCTCTAATCTTGTCTGCCACTGGAGCTACGCCAACCATATCGATATATTTATTTCACATTTTGTCTCTAAGTGTCAAGCCACTCATCCACCTAAGCATTCTCATTTCGGCAACACTTAAACTTAGTTTTATGCTTAGAGCTTTGCATGTCTGACCACCATCTTATAAAATTTTCCTTTTAAGCCCTAAGCGATACTTTTCTATAGTATAATAGGCCCGATGAATTCATCGACTTCAACCATCCAACTTGAATTCTACTAATAAGAACCCCATCTATATCACCATCACTTTGAACAATAGACCCAAGGTATCTAAAATATTCCACATTTTAATGATTTGATTATTCATAGTTACAATTCTGTCACTAGAGCTACTACTACTAAAATTACATTCTATGTATTCAACTTTATATCTACTCAAACAAATGTCTTTAGACTCCAATTTAGACTTCTATAATTCATGTTTTTTTTTTGAACTCTTTCTCCAGTCTTATCCACAGGTAGGATATCATCAACGTAAAGCATACACCAAGTTACATCCTCCTGTAAATGACCAGTAAGAACATCCATAATTAAAGCAAAGGGATATGAGCTTAAAGTCGATTCCTTATGTAATCTAACTGAAATAGGAAAATACTTGGTCAATCCTCCCACATGTAACAACTCTAGTATGCATATCTTTAATGACTTGAATATAAGTCATATCAATACCTTTCTTCTCTAGAACTCTTTAAAGGACTTGGAATTTTATTATAAGGTTTTTCTAAATCAATAATAATCATGTGTAGATCCTTCTTATTCTCTTTGTTTTTATCCATCAAACCTCTCAATAAATGTATAACTTCCATAGTAAACCTGCCCGACATAAATCCAAATTGATTATGGGAAATTTTTGTTTCATGCTTTAACCTATGTTCAAGTACTCTTCCATAATTTTAAAGTATAACACATCAACTTAATTCCTCTATAATTTGCACTCTTGTGTATCGCTTTTATTCTTAAAAATGGGGACTAAAATACTCTTCTTTCACTCCTCAGACATCTTTTTTAATTCTAAAAATAATATTAATAAGTTTAGTAAGCCATGAAACTCTCAAATCTCCAAAATATTTTTACTTTAATTGGGATATCATCATAATCTACTGATTTTTCACCATTAGTTTTCTTTGAAGCCTCTTCAACTTTTTTTTATTAATGCGATAGTAAAAATAAAACGTTTTATTTTACTAATGATATTAAGATCATTAAGGTTTATCGTTTTTTTAGAAATTTCATTTAAAGTTTATCAAAATAGCTTACCCACCTATGTTGAATATCTTCCTTTAAGAAGAGTATTTTTTTATTTTCATCTTTAATACACTTTATTTGAATTAAATCTTTAATTTTTTTTCTTTTTATTTGACAAGTTTATACCTATATTTTTCAATTTTTGTTAAGTATCTAATCTATCNCCATCTATATCACCATCACTTTGAACAATAGACCCAAGGTATCTAAAATATTCCACATTTTAATGATTTGATCATTCATAGTTACAACTCTGTCACTAGAGCTACTACTACTAAAATTACATTCTATGTATTCAACTTTAGATCTACTCAAACAAATGTCTTTAGACTTCAATTTAGACTTCTATAATTCATGTTTTTATTCTGAACTATTTCTCTAGTTTTATCCACAGGTAGGATATCATCAACGTAAAGCATACACCAAGTTACATCCTCCTGTAAATGTCCAGTAAGAAAATCCATAATTAAAGCAAAGGGATATGAGTTTAAAGTCGATTCCTTATGTAATCTAACTGAAATAGGAAAATACTTGGTCAATCCTCCCACATGTAACAACTCTAGTATGCATATCTTTAATGACTTGAATATAAGTCATATCAATACCTTTCTTCTCTAGAACTCTTTAAAGGACTTGGAATTTTATTATAAGGTTTTTCTAAATCAATAATAATCATGTGTAGATCCTTCTTATTCTCTTTGTGTTTATCCATCAAAGCTCTAATGTATAGCTTCCATAGTAGACCTGCCGGGCATAAATCCAAATTGATTATGAGAAATTTTTATGTGTATAACTTCCATAGTAGACCTGCCCGACATAAATCCAAATTGATTATGAGAAATTTTTGTTTCATGCTTTAACCTATGTTCAAGTACTCTCCCATAATTTTAAAGTATAGCACATCAACTTAATTCCTTTATAACTTGCACTCTTGTGTATCGCCTTTATTCTTAAAAATGGGGATTAAAACACTCTTCCTTCACTCCTCAGACATCTTTTTTAATTCTAAAAATAATATTAATAAGTTTAGTAAGCCAAGAAACTCTCAAATCTCCAAAATTTTCTTACTTTAATTGGGATATCATCATAATCTACTGATTTTTCACCATTGGTTTTCTTTGAAGCCTCTTCAACTTTTTTTTATTAATGCTATAGTAAAAATAAAACGTTTTATTTTTACTAATGATATTAAGATCATTAAGGTCTATCAATTTTTTAGAAATTTCATTTAAAGTTTATCAAATAGTTTTCCCGCCTCTGTTGAATATCTTCCTTTAAGAAGAGTACTTTTTTATTTTCATCTTTAATACATTTTATTTGAATTAAATCTTTAATTTTTTTCCTCTTTATTTGGCAAGTTTATACCTATATTTTTCAATTTTTGTTAAGTATCTAATCTATTATAAAAGTCATTAAAAGCAGAATTTTTAGCGTCACAAATTATTCACTTAGACTACTTATAGGCCACATTATATTTTTCTCAGATCTCTATGCTTTTACATCTAAACCAATTTATATAACATAATTTCTTTTATTTTATCTTTTCTTGCATATTATTATTCTACCACCAAGTATTTTTATTTATAAAATTATTTCCTTTTGATTCTCCAAGTACATCTTTTGTCNTATGTTTTTACATCTAAACCAATTTATATAACATAATTTCTTTTATTTTATCTTTTCTTGCATATTATTATTTTACCACCAAGTATTTTTATTTATAAAATTATTTCCTTTTGATTCTCCAAGTACATCTTTTGCTATTTGTTAATAGTGATTGTTAATTTATTCCACACATAATTAGCTTCTTCATGAACATTCCAATTCTTGAAATCTTAAAGTGTACTCATAACAAATTTTTTATTTGTCTTTAAGATGCTACTATTTAATTCAATAGTAATGTTTCATTGTATTTTTTATCTTACAAATCCTTATTTTAAAATCCAAAACTAATAATTGATGTTGAGTAATAAAATTTCACTTGTAATGAACTTATAGTCTTTATATTCTCGAGGATCTTTTTTTCTCATAAGAAAATAATTAATATATATTTTATTATATCCGTTCCTATAAGTAATAATATACCCGTATCTTTTCTTAAATAAAGTATTAGCAATAACAAGATCATACGCTAAAACAAAATCTAATATGGTTCTCCCTTCTTCATTAATCACTCCAAAACTGTAGCCATCATGAATATTTCTAAAATCTTCTGTCACTCTACCAATATCTCTATTTAAATCTCCTCCAATAAATTTTTTTTTCTTCAAGAGGTATCATTTGCCTTAATTCTTATAGTNTCTCCCTTCTTCATTAATCACTCCAAAACTGTAGCCATCATGAATATTTCTAAAATCTTCTGTCACTCTACCTATATCTCTATTTAAATCTCCTCCAATAAAATTTTTTTTCTTCAAGAGGTATCATTTGTTTTAATTCTTATAGGTCATTCCAGAATTTTTCTTTTGAACCTTTATATAAAGCTACTTGAGGAGTATATGCATTTATAACATTAAAAATCTTAGTATCAACAACAATCTTTAGGGTTATAATTTCATCTCCATTTAATTAAATTTACAACATTATGTTTCAAACATTGATATATAATTACACTTACATCGTTCCTAGTGCGAATCTTACATGAATACCAAAATTTAAAACCTGTTATCAATCTTCTTAACATTTTCTCCAACTCATTTAGTTTCTTGAATACATAGGGTGTTTATCCTCATATGAACTATAATATCTACTAATTATATTAATTTACATGTGAGAGTACCTATGTTCCAAGATCATATCCTAATATTAGTTTAATGGATTAACTTCTTTGCTCGCATCAGTCCATAATGTGAATATCCTTGCTTATTTGACACTACACTAGGGTGGCGGTGTAGCGGCTCTTGCACACTTTACATTGTATCCAGGTCATACAGTGCGTCGCTTCCAGCGGACGCCATAGGATTTACATAAGGATTTAAATGATTTATGTCATAATATTTTGACAAAAATTTTATGCNCTAATGTGTTTTACATGCTATTAAAAAAAGGGAAATTTACATATGTAGACCATAAGTTTTATGTATTTACATTTCTCACTCCTAAACTTTCATATTTACATACATAGCACTTTGTTGTTTTAGGCCTTTACATGAAAATGTGCATTTCACTTGTAAAATAAGTGGTAATATTGCTATATTTCATGTGATATTAAATATTGAGTTCTATGTGTGTAAATATGAAAGTTTAGTTGTGAGATTTGTAAATACAACAACAACAACAACAACAATAACAATAAGCCTTTATCCCACTAATTGGGGTTCGCTACATGAATCCTTTTTCTCCATTGCATCTTATTGAGTGTCATATTTTCATTTAATTCTAATAGATTAAGATCATTTTTTATACAATATGCCAAAGTTTTTTTAGGCCTACGTCTGCCTTTCTTAACATAAGTCGAATCTGAAATATCTAATCTCCTAACCGGATCATCAGTTGGCCGATGTTTAATGTGACCAAATCATCTAATACGACTCTCTAATCTTGTCTGCCACTAGAGCTACACCAACCATATCATGGATATATTCATTTCACATTTTGTCTCTAAGTGTCAAGCCACTCATCCACTTAAACATTCTCATTTCGGCAACACTTAAACTTAGTTTTATGCCTAGAGCTTTGCATGTCTAACCACCATCTTATAAAATTTTCCTTTTAAGCCTTAGCGATACTTTTCTATAGTATAATAGGCCCGATGAATTCATAGACTTCAACCATTCAACTTGAATTCTACTAATAAGAACCCCATCTTTATCACCATCACTTCGAACAATAGACCCAAGGTATCTAAAATATTCCACATTTTAATGATTTGATCGTTCATAGTTACAACTCTGTCACTATAGCTACTACTACTAAAATTACATTCTATGTATTCAACTTTAGATCAACTCAAACAAAGGTCTTTAGACTCCAATGTAGACCTCTATAATTCATGTTTTTTTTCGAACTCTTTCTCCAGTCTTATCCACAAGTAGGATATCATAAACGTAAAGCATACACCAAGTTACATCCTCCTGTAAATGTCCAGTAAGAACATCCATAATTAAAGCAAAGGGATATGGGTTTAAAGTCGATTCCTTATGTAATCTAACTAGGAAAATACTTGGTCAATCCTCCCACATTTGACAACTCTAGTATGCATATCTTTAATGACTTGAATATAAGTCATATCAATATCTTTCTTCTCTAAAACTCTTTAAAGGACTTGGAATTTTATTATAAGATTTTTCTAAATCAATAATAATCATGTGTAGATCATCCTTATTCTCTTTGTGCTTCTCCATCAAACCTCTCAATAAATGTATAACTTCCATAGTAGAACTGCCCGGCATAAATCCAAACTGATTACGGGAAATTTTTGTCTCATACCTAAACCTATGTTCAATTACTCTCCCATAATTTTAAATTATAACACATCAATTGAATTCCTCTATAATTTGCACTATTGTGTATCCCCTTTATTCTTAAAAATGGGGACTAAAATACTCTTCCTTCACTCCTCAAACATCTTTTTTAGTTCTAAAAATAATATTAATAAGTTTAGTAAGCCAAGAAACTCTCAAATCTCCAAATTTTTTTTACTTTAATTGGGATATCATCATAATCTACTGATTTTTAACCATTGGTTTTCTTTGAAGCCTCTTCAAATTTTTATAACACAATTTCTTTTATTTTATCTTTTCTTACATGTTATTATTCCACCACCAAGTATTTTTATTTATAAAATTATTTCCTTTTGTTTCTCCAAGTACATCTTTTGTTATTTGTTAATAGTGATTGTTAATTTATTCCACACATAATTAGCTTCTTCATGAACATTCCAATTCTTGAAATTTTAAAGTGTGCTCATAACAAATTTTTTATTTTCCTTTTAGGTGCTACTGTTTAATTCAATAGTAATGTTTCATTGTATTCTTTATCTTACAAATCCTTATTTTAAAATGCAAAACTAATAATTGATGTTGAGAACTAAAATTTCACTTGTAATGACCTTATAGTCTTTATATTCTCGAGGATCTTTTTTTCTCATAAGAAAATAATTAATGTATGTTTTATTATATTCGTTCCTATAAGTAATAATATACTTGTATCTTTTCTTAAATAAAGTATTAGCAATAACAAGATCATACTCTAAAACAAAATCTAATATGGTTCTCCCTTCTTCATTAATCACTCCAAAATTGTAGTCATCATGAATATTTCTAAAATCTTTTGTCACTCTACCAATATGTCTATTTAAATCTCCTCCAACAAATTTTTTTTCTTCAAGAGGTATCATTTGTTTTAATTCTTATAGGTCATTCCAAAATTTTTCTTTTGAACCTTTATATAAAGCTACTTGAGGATTATATGCACTTATAACATCAAAAATCTTAGTATCAACAACAATCTTTAGGGCTATAATTTCATCTCCATTTAATTAAATTTACAGCATTATCTTTCAAACATTGATATTTAATTACACCTACATCGTTCCTAGTACGAACCTTACCTGAATACCAAAATTTAAAACCTAAGCTATTAATCTTCTTAGTCTTTTCTCCAACTCATTTAGTTTCTTGAATACATAGGGTGTTTATCCTCATATGAACTATAATATCTACTAATTATATTAATTTACATGTGAGAGTACCTATGTTCTAAGATCATATCATAATATTAGTTTAATGGATTAACTTCTTTGCTCGCATCAGTCCATAATGTGAATATACTTGCTTATTTGGCACTACACTTGGGTGGCGGTGTAGCGGTTCTTGCACACTTTACATTGTATCCAAGTCATACAGTGCGTCGCTTCTAGCAGACGCCATAGGATTTACATAAGGATTTAAATGATTTATGTCATAATTTTTGACAAAAATTTTATGTTGGCTATCGATTATGTAACACAACCCTCCACTTTTCGCTTCCGGGACTTTGGGACCCGACAATGACAGTGCCATGTGAGATATGTAAATACATAAAAAAAATCTAGTTGGTAGCACTGATATAAAAAATGATTCGTCTTGATTTGACAAGAAAACATAGAATAAAGTGATCTATAAGCTTTGTTAGTTCAGACCAAAATTTAATACTGATAGTATATTAATTAAAAGCCATTTATTTCTTTTATGAAAACCATTGTTCCTGATCACAAACTTAGATGAAAAATTTTGAGAGTTGATGTTTTTCTCAGCTAATGTTAAACCTATCCAAAAATCCGTGAAATTAATCATATTTTGATTGCGTTAGTTTCAGGGTATTGCTCGTAAACATATCATGATCCATCCTAGCTATTGTTGAACTCCCAAAACACAAATAATTTTTCTTAACTAAATGGTATGACAAATTATAATTATGTTTTAGCAATTTCATGAGATTGTTTGACCACATGAGATATGTTTGTAGTTGTAGATAATCTTAGAAGTAAAAAAAAATTCTAGAATAATATGGATCTCAGAAGATCAGATGAGAATTTATTGTAAAGAGGCCAATTGGAGTTTTAAAGTCGAACCAAACTTAATTGGTTGCATTAAGTGACAAACCGAACATATGTAAAATTACTGGTGGGGTATGTAAGTACAAATGTTATTAAGGAAAAAAAAAGGTTTTTGCAGATTGTAAATATAAATGATATTAGGACAATAATGCTAGAAAGCTGAAGTTATGTATAAGAAAATGCCAATAATTATAAATTATGAATAAAGAGGAAAACAATGATAGTAGGACTTCATAAATTTAGATGTAATAAGAGTGAAGATAACAGAGTTTTTAACTGAATTACATCAAAGAATGAAAAATGAGGATTCATAATGCTATTCCTGAATAGTTGGGATGATGGACTTCATCAAGATAAAATTACCATTTTGAGAAATTTTTGCATTACTGTTTATAGATAATTATTTTATTAAAGAACAAAAATAAAGTAAGCATGCTATATGTGCTGTAGATTGATTTAAAAAAATAAAATTGGCTTAATTTTGAAGGATATACACAAAGAGTAAACCTTTTAGTGCATGAGTAATATTGATTGAGATGCAAAGGATTATGAAAGGTATTAAACTATCTTAGTTAAATTATTTTATCAAAATCTTAATGACCAAGTGGATTTCAAATGAGTGGCGAGGAGGCATATTGTTTTCAATATTTAAAAAATGTAACTATGTTCATAATTATGGTATTGTGGAATTAAATTTATGGAGTCATACAGTAAAGTTACGGGAAAATCAACTTCCTTAACTTCATAGCTATTTCTATTTCCAGTACCTTACCCCGTGCTTCTTAAGAGTTCACTCATATTTATTAAGCAATAATTTTGATTAATTTTTATGCTAGTTTCTTCTGAATGATTTTCTATTTATATGATATATCAAGTAATAGTCTGGGTCTTTTTAGATATTCATAAAGTTTTATCATAAATTAGGCAAGTTTAATCATTATTTAGTTCATTAATATGTGCTATGTAATGCAATATTATTGTAGTGGCAAACGCCAGTTTGTTTGTTGGCCGATATTTTTAAAGAACAACTTCATAAATGATATTCTAATTCTACGTTGATGACATATTCTAGTTGATGAAATTTACATGCATCTATATGTTAGGATATCTAACAACTAAAATAATTATTACAAAAAAAAGAAAGAATAAATTCATCATTGATCTTTCAGAAGGTTCATTTGTGGCTTGAAATTAGAAAATCTTTTTTTTTGAAAAATGATGAGTTTGTTAAAGTCATGATTTGGTTAACTGTTTTTAAAAACCAGCATTAATCTTAACAAATCTTTTCAAACTACCTCAAAAGTGAATTGATGCTGATAATGAGAAAGTGTTATCATGTGAAAGATGCGGCATATACACGATGTCCAATATAATGCTGTTGATTTTCATAATTCAATGAAATGTTTATATTGATATGAAAAGGGGGTATAAATACCCTTACATGAATCCTCTAGTAGGAAAGACAAGAAAATGAACTAATATGAAAGACAAAATATATCTCCAATTAATCAATTAATAATAATTACATTGTGATAAAGGAAACAACATAAAATAGGAAAGCCTAAAATAAAAAATGAAATAAATCTAATCCAAGGACATAAATCCTAAAATAGGGAAGGAAATAAATCTAATTCAAGAAAATAAATCTAATCATCATTGCAGGAATAAATTATTTTCTAATATAACTTCTAGTACTCTCCCTCAAGTTAAAACATAGTTGACAACCATGTTCAATTTGGATTTGAAAACATCAAATAACTGGCAAGGAAGAAACTTTGTGAGTTAGAACTTGAAAGTCTTCATGCCTAATAGCATTTAGTGTTATTTTTAGTTGGTTGTGATTGTCTTTGACTGCAATTTTTACAGTGTCTGTAACTAGGTGAAAGGTTTTTACAGGTAATGTTGTAGGGAAGTGAACAACCTACATGAAAAGCTGGCTTTTAGTTGATTGTTGTTGTCTTTGACTGCAGTGTCTGTAAGTAGGCAGAAGACTTCTACAAGTAATGTTGCATGAAAGTAGGCAACCAACAGGAAAAACTGCAGGGTATGACCTGTAGAAAAGAAATAAGAAAACACTATTGAGGAGGGTTTATTGTAAGAAAGATTCCAGAGGAGGGTCTGATGCAGGAAAGATTCCGAAGGAGGGCTCGCTGCAGGAAAGAGCTCTAGAGGAGGGTCTATAGGTCGACTGCTAGGATTTCATGCCTAAGGAGATTTATAACTTCGCGAAGGGCGCCTTAAAAAAACCGCCACAGTCAATGTTGGGAGATGAAACAGAAACCAGACAAAATGGCGGCATGGTGGAGCAGAAGCGGATTAGGATGCGGAGAGAAAAAGAAGAAAAGGAGCTCCAATGTGGCCTCGAGTGGCATCGCCTGAGACTAGGCAAATGGTCTCGAAGGGAAGCTCCATAATGAGGACGACAGAATAGGAGCCAACGCCTGAGCTGGTGATCCAGTTCCTGCCGTCGTCACCGCCACTCAGCTCGCATGTCCAACAACTTCCTTTATAACCCAAGGTGTTTGATGGACACGACATCGACACCTAAAACTTATTGTGATCTCTGCAAGGGTTCCGACAGTAGTGGAAAGGCTTGTAGCCTGCAGGGAGAAAACCTACAGCCGCCGCTGCTGCTAGACAGACTAGTTGTAGCGAAGAAGTCTACAGGGAGAATCCGATGGAAAGGGATCAGCCATTGAGTTTTCTGTAGTTGAACTGAAGAGTTCCAGTGAAGAACTCCATGCAGGAAGAATCTTGCAGGGACTTTTCTCTGCAACTTATGCTTCTTACATATTCTCCTGAGATGACTCCTTGGAAGTCGATGAAACAAATGGTGTTCTGCCTGGAATTGCAGTCTACCATGAAACCAGTCCATCCATGGTGCATAATTGATGTTAAGCGCCCCCATCATTTCCTTCCCAAACCAGTCATTACCCTTTGGATTTTTGATGTTGACAATGGAGGAGAAATGGTTAAGATAGAACTGATCATGTTGAATCCCACTTATAAGGNGATTGAGATGCAAAGGATTATGAAAGGTATTAAACTATCTTAGTTAAATTATTTTATCAAAATCTTAATGACTAAGTGGATTTCAAATGAATGGCGAGAAGGCATATTGGTTTCAATATTTAAAAAATGTAAATATGTTCATAATTATGGTATTGTGGAATTAATTTTATGGAGTCATACAGTAAAGTTATGGGAAAATCAACTTCCTTGACTTCATAGCTATTTCTATTTCCAGTACCTTACTCCGTGCTTCTTAAGAGTTGACTCATATTTATTAAGCAATAATTTTGATTAATTTTTATGCTAGTTTCTTCTGAATGATTTCTATTTATATGATATATCAAGTAATAGTCTGGGTCTTTTTAGATATTCATAAAGTTTTATCATAAATTAGGCAAGTTTAATCATTATTTAGTTCATTAATATGTGCTATGTAATGCAATATTATTGTAGTGGCAAACGCCAGTTTGTTTGTTGGCTGATATTTTTAAGAACAACTTCATAAATGATATTCTAATTCTACGTTGATTGCATATTCTAGTTGATGAAATTTAAATGCATCTATATGTTAGGATATGTAACAACTAAAATAATTATTACAAAAAAAAGAAAGAATAAATTCATCATTGATCTTTCAGAAGGTTCATTTGTGTCTTGAAATTAGAAAATCATTTTTTTTGAAAAATGATGAGTTTGTTGAAGTCATGATTTGGTTAACTGTTTTTAAAAACCAGCATTAATCTTAACAAATCTTTTCAAACTACCTCAAAAGTGAATTGATGCTGACAAACAGAAAGTATTATCATATGAAAGATGCGGCATATACACGATGTCCAATATAATGCTGTTGATTTTCATAATTCAATGAAATGTTTATATTGATATGAAAAGCGGGTATAAATATCCTTACATGAATCCTGTAGTAGGATAGATAAGAAAATGAAACTAATATGAAAGGCAAAATATATCTCCAATTAAATAATTACATGGAGATAAAGGAAACAACATACAATAGGAAAGCCTAAAATAAAAAATGAAATAAATCTAATCTAAGGACATAAATCCTAAAATAGGGAAGGAAATAAATCTAATTCAAGAAAATAAATCTAATCCTCATAGCAGGAATAAATTATTTTCTAATATAACTTCTAGTACTCTCCCTCAAGTTAAAACATAGTTGACAACCATGTTCAATTTGGATTTGAAAACATCAAATAACTGGCAAGGAAGAAACTTTGTGAGTTAGAACTTGAAAGTCTTCATGCCTAATAGCATTTAGTGTTATTTTTAGTTGGTTGTGATTGTCTTTGACTGCAATTTTTACAGTGTCTGTAACTAGGTGAAAGGTTTTTACAGGTAATGTTGTAGGGAAGTGAACAACCTACATGAAAAGCTGGCTTTTAGTTGGCTGTTGTTGCCATTGACTGCAGTGTCTGTAAGTAGGTAGAAGACTTCTACAAGTAATGTTGCATGAAAGTAAGCAACCAACAGGAAACACTGCAGGGTATGACCTGTAGAAAAGAAATAAGAAAACACTATTGAGGAGGGTCTGTTGTAGGAAAGCTCGTTGCAGGAAAGAGCTCTGGAGGAGGGTATATAGGTCGACTGCTAGGATTTCGTGCCTAAGAAGATTTATAACTTCGCGAAGGGCGCCTTAAAAAACCGTCCTAGTCAATGTTGGGAGATGAAATAGAAACCAGACAAAATGGCGGCACGGTGGAGCAGGGCGAAGCGGATTAGTATGCTTAGAGAAAAGCTAGAAAAGGAGCTCCAATGTGGCCTCGAGTAGCACCGCTTGAGACTAAGCAAAGTGTTGAATGGTCTCCAAGGGAAGCTCCATAATGAGGACGGCAGAATAGGAGCCAATGCCTGAGCTGGTGATCCAGTTTCTGCTGTCGTAACCGCCACTCAGCTCGCATGTCCAACAACTTCCTCTATAACCCAAGGTGTTTGATGGACACGACATCGACACCTAAAACTTATTGTGATCTCTGCAAGGGTTCCGACAGTAGTGGAAAGGCCTGTAGCCTGCAGGGAGAAAGCTTACTGCCGCTGCTGCTGCTAGACAGACTAGTTGTAGCGAAGAAGTCTACAGGGAGAATCCGATGGAAAGGGATCAACCATTGAGTTTTCTACAATTGAACTGAAGAGTTCCAATGAAGAACTCCATGCAGGAAGAATCTTGTAGGGACTTTTCTCTGCAACTTATGCTTCTTACAGATTCTCCTAAGATGGCTCCTTGGAAGTCAATGAAACAAATGGTGTTCTGCCTGGAATTGCAGTCTACCATGAAACCAGTCCATCCACGGTGCATAGGTGATGTTAAGCGCCCCCATCATTTGCTTCCTAACCAGTCGTTATTCTTTGGATTTTTTATGTTGACAACGGAGGAGAAATGGTTAAGATAGATCTGATCATGTTGAATCCCACTTATAACGAAACTGGTGATCACAAACATCAATCTTTCTCCCCAATTTGGGAGAAAGGAAACCAGATAAGGATAACCTGTCCAAAACACGATTATGCCAACAATCTCTTGGAAGCGGGATGACACCTTCTTCATGGAAAGAACAAGAAGCGAATTGGGCAAAGAGATTAAGCCTTACAGAGCACATTACTAGATAGAAAGTCATGTTGGTAACAGATCAGAAACCTTGAGATTGAATGAAGGTTTAATTTCTCTCGTAGAAGGAGGAAGGAATGTGGGGTTTGATCTCAGAGAGTTTAAGGCCTGTAGGAAGGGAACCTGTGGTGAACAACCTGCAAGGGAGAGATCGGTGGTGGTAGAGTCTCCAAGAAGGGTTACTGAAGATTGAAACCTTCAGCTGAAATTTGTAGGGAAAGAGACCGCCAGATGAATTTTGTAGGGAAGGAAGGAGATTGCTAGCTGAAATAAACTGCATGGAACGAAAGAAGTTTACTCGTATAGGGCCTATAGGGAGAGGAAGTTTCCGGTGATAAAACTGAAAAAAAATTAGGCGGAGGAAGGGCCTGCAGCACGACAAAGATTGTTGGTTGCAAGGAATAGGAAGTTTCCTGTGGCATGAGACTCTAGGGTTTGTTTCAAGGCTCCACTACCATGTCAATTTTTAGAATTCAGCAGAACCTTTATGTTGATATGAAAAAGTGATATAAATACCCTTACATGAATCTTAGAATAGGAAAGACAAGAAAAAAAAATAATATGAAAGAAAAGATATAATACCTTCATCTCTAATTAATCTATTCATAATAATTATTCGGAGAAAAAGGAAACGACATAAAATAACAAAATATAAAATAAGAACAAAATAAATCTAATCCAAAGAATCAAATCCTAAAGTAGGAAGGGAAATAAATCCAATCTAAGGAAATTAAATATAATTCTCATAACTTCTAACAGGAATAAGTTATTTCCTAATAGNGAAAAAAGAAACGACATAAAATAAAAAAATATAAAATAAGAACAAAATAAATCCAATCCAAAGAATCAAATCCTAAAGTAGGAAGGAAAATAAATCCAATCTAAGAAAATTAAATATAATTCTCATAACTTCAAACAGGAATAAGTTATTTCTTAATATAATTTCTAATAAATGCCAATAAATGGATTCATTATTGAAAAAAAGGGTTTATGCTTTTCTACTATTAACAAAAAAATTAATTGATTTTTAACATATTTTTTTTCACAATGTTGTCATTATCTTGCTAAATATATTATTTTATATTTACCATATAGTTGGCATGTTAAAATATTGTTCGGTTCTCCAACATGCACTATTAATAGAATGTTATGTTATTAAAAAATATCTATAGTTTGGTTTGCAAATAACCTTAAACAACAATTTCATAAATGATATTTTTGTTCTATTTTGATGGTATATTAAAGTTCGTCAAATTTGTCTACATCTTTACGACAGTATATCTAATGACTTGAATAAATTATCACAAAAAGAAATATCATAGTCACCATTAATCCTTTTAAGAGGCCATTTAGGATCTTGAATTTAGAAATCAAATTTGAAAAAAAATTTTTGNTCACAAAAAGAAATATCATAGTCACCATTAATCCTTTTAAGAGGCCATTTAGGATCTTGAATTTAGAAATCATATTTGAAAAAAAAAATTGTAAAATTCATCATTTAGTGATATGGTTGGACATGAACATTCATTTTAAACTTCACAAGGTATCTCAAAACTAGCTAAAAAATGATAATTTTATTTTCAAACTGAAAATGAGTGAAAATAATATCATCATTTCTAAAACATATTTTCTATTCACGTGTAATCGAATGAACCTAAATAGCATCATATTGNTCACAAAGTATCTCAAAACTAGCTAAAAAATGATAATTTTATTTTCAAACTCAAAATGAGTGAAAATAATATCATCATTTCTAAAACATATTTTCTATTCACCTGTAATCGAATGAACCTAAATAACATCATATTGTTATAATGACATTTAAAACAAACAAATCACATTTGATAAATAACATTGCTATATTGATAACATTACTTTCTAAATAACATTAAACCAAACATCTCCACACCCAAAACATGTTATTCTAAAATCAACTTTCTTCAACCATCTCAATTACATTGTTCTTATCCTACTTTTTTTATTTGCAAAATTCATAAATGTTTATAACATCATGCATGAGATAGNATGGATCCGAGTAAAGAAAAAAACATCAAATAGAAAGAGAAGAAACCAATGGGTACATAGAGAAAATAAGTCAACTTTATTTATTTTCAAGTATTTATCTTTTGTGTAACCGAGAAGGTAATTTTTCTTTTGTGTCATATGTTCAATGTAGAAGTTTGCTTGATGCAATATTCTCCGGACTTATTTGCTATAAAACTCCATTTGGCTCAATTGTTGAATGTAACATTTGCAAGTATCCCTTTACAATCATATATATTACTGACTTTATAATTTTAGAGAAATGATTTTTATTTTGGGAGGTTTATCTGTTCAATGTGTTTGGAAAAACAAAAAATATCTTTATTTCCTCTTCAGAGAACAATCAATATAAATGTTATTTGCATGTACCTCAATATTATATCATGAAGCACCATAATATCATCATATTAACGTCATAATACAATTATAATATTAACACATTACAACCATACTAGCACCAAAATTCCAATGCTACATTATTTCCAAATACACCTCACAAGACCACTTTACTATCAGAATACTTGACATCACTTTACAACTTGAATACCTCCTGAATACTACCAAAATATCACAAGAATATCATCTGAATACCACCATAATACCATATGAATGCCTCCAAAAATTTTATCAAATATCATCACTACAATACCACTAGAATATTACCTGAACACCACAAGAATATCACTTGAACACCATAAAAAATTCAATCAAATATCATCACCGGAATACCACAAAAAATTCAATCAAATATCATCATTGGAATATCACAACCACTAGAATTCCACACGAATGCAATCACACCATAATACCACAATAATACTACCACACAATTTTGGTGGTATTCTGGTGCTGATATTTGATGAATTTTTTTATGGTATTAAAGTGATATTGTTCTGGTAGTATTCATGTGATATTCTAGTGGTGTTCTTGTGTTTTTTTTGTGGTATTCAGATGTTGTTCATGTGTTCTAATGACATCTTGGTGATATTTAGATGGTATTGTTCAATTTCCTCTACTAATGTCTATTCTCTTACTATGTAAGTGTCATGAACCCAAGAATGTTAACATGCAGATGCAGACCTTCTGTTGTTAGATCAATCTGTGATACAGTTTTTTAGCACCTTAGTAAAGAAAATAATTTTTTTTTGAAAAATTTATATCTTAAGCAGTTCTTCGACATGCCACCTTACCATTAAAAAATTTCACTGACTCTGCAAATTTTGAAATGTTGGGACAATGATGAAAAGGATTTTAGAGTAGGTGGGAAATGCTTAAGCTTCAATTCAGACAAGGTAGCCCTGCTCATTGGCATGCTGAATTGTGGAGAAATAGTGCACTGAGTAAATATCCAAAGTAAATTTCGTACAAATAAACAATAACTTGTTTATGAACCATATTGAGAACCTTTTGTAGAATTGTGCATAAAGTTTTTCTTGGCAAACTTATTTTTTCCATAGAGCAATTACAATTTCTTGAGTGGCTTGTATAATTTTGTTGACAAAGTAAACAGTTTCTCTTCCTTCAAGTGGTCTGCAGGTAATTGTAAATTTTCGGATGAGCAAATTGGATTTATGGCTTGGAAAATAAGACAAAATCAGGCTTTAGGGTGCATGCATGATTTTTTTTTGTTAATAGTTAGTATGTATGATATAACAATAATCTTTTTATTCTCTTAAGGCTTGGGAACTAATAGATTTTACTTTTTTGTAGCTTTGGTTTAACGAGCATGTTTCCATCCTTACTCAAACCTCACCTTAAGCAAGGCCTTGAATGCTCAGGTGGTCTAAAAGGAGACCCTGGATTACAAGAATGGTGGATATAGACATTAAAGAGCTTCTTCACTTACTCAAAAATCAAGAACATAGAATAACTGATTTGCAAAATAAAATTATCAAGTATTAAGAGAAAGCATAAGGAAAAACTATTGTACAAATATTATCTGAGTAGTATGGTCTGGAGAGTTAAAACATGACAAAGCCGGAAGAAGAGGAAATTATAACCTCCTTACAAAGAAAGTTCACTAAAGAATATAAAAGCTAAGGGCGCCATAGCTAAGCCAAAAGAAAAGGTGGCAGAAGAAGAGGATTTTGGGGAAGCATCAAAGACACTTAAATCTATGACAGTTAAAGAAAAAAGGAGGAATAAAAGGAATCTGATTTTTTGGTGCTCGAGGAGGGGAATAAGGTTCCAATTCTTGTGCAAGAAGAGAAGAGGGAGAGGATCTGTAGAATTTTTGTTGATGATTACCCAGAAATGATATATTATTTTTTAAGTTTACCATAGCATTGCTCCATATTCTAAAGTTCTCTTATTATTTGAAAATAAAACACTAACACACACAACCAGTTATATCCTTCCCAATAAGAGATGAGATATCCTTACACATGACTAATGTCATTGATCAATGTTGTTAATGTACGCTACTAAGTAAGTAATTCTTTCCAAATTCTAATTGGTTCTTAATAAGAATATATTTATCTGTCAGATCTTTTATATGTCGTTATTACATTAGTGATAACATGTTTTTTTTAAAGAGCATTTTGTAATAACATGATCTTCGGTCGATGAACTGTTGGAGAATCAGAAGTTGGCCAACAAGCATATTGATGCATTTGCACTTTTGCTGGCTGAAAAAGAAATAAAAATCTCAAATTATACAAAATGTACATGTATATATCACCAATGTATTGAGTAACTATGCACATTGCTTTATAGTTTATGTTATTCATGAATAATCTATACCCTTGCTTATATGTAAAAAACATAAGCCAACATAATTTAACAGGTTTGTTTCACTCGAAATATTGGGAGCAAGATTTTAATTAGACACGTCGCCAAAAAAAATTGAAAAAGCACAAACTTTACTGATCCCCATAATCAATCGTCAATATTTGAATCTATTAGTTGGAGAGCTAAAGTTGAGAAAATGGATGTTGTATGACTCACTCCAAAAAGAAAATCACAAGGAAATAGGTCATGAAATTGTGAGGAAATACGTCAAGACAATTTTACAGAAGTTCTTCATTTGTTTATTTTTTTTTCATTTTAGACTACGTGACACAACTTTCTTTATTGTGAAGGTCAAAGCAATTGTTGAAGATGCCTGCTCTGCATTTGATACTGATCCCAGAGAGTGGCCAATTATTACTACCACCTACATAAACAAACAACATTGACTGTAGAATGTTTGTTTGTAAATACATGAAAAAATTGGTGGGCTCTGAGAAAATAAATTGGGATGATTACAAAACATGAGAGCTCATCATGACACATTTTAGAGAAAAATTTGCTTATGAACTCTATGTTGTTGTTAAGAAATCATTAATAATCATGATGACTATACAAACTTTATGTTTATATCTATTTATGAACTCTGAGTGTACCTTTAGGATGTGGATGGATTAGACAAAACATAGACATATACGGTGAACTATTGTTGTAATATACAATTTTGTGCCTTGTTTATAACTTTTAAAATCATAATGTCACCACCAGAATACTACTAGAATACCATCTGAATACTACCAGATTACCACCAAACTAACACAAGAACAGTAGAATACTACCAAAATACCACCAAAATACCATCAGAATACCATCAAAATACCACTAGAATATGACCACAAAAACACCAAAATACCACCACAAAATCACAATTTGTTTGGTGGTATTTTTGTGATATTCTAATAGTATTCTGGTGGTATTTAGGTGGTGTTCTGGTGGTATTCTTGCAGTATTATGGTGTAATTCTTATGTTGTTCTTGTGGTATTCACATGGAGTTCTATGTGGTATTTAGCTAGAAGTCTTGTGGCACTAATTTAATGTTTTGTGGCAATAATGTATGAATAAATTTAAAAATAATGGGACATGAAAATCATTTGTTTTCTAATGACAAAACACACTGAAAATTATTTACTCCCTATAAAAACTCGTGATTCAAATTATTTGTTCTCAACAACAAAACATATTCTTCTATTTAGTCAAAAAAATCCATCATTAAAATGGTAAGTTTCAACTGGTTGAGGTGCACTTATGGATACTAAAAATTTCTATAATTTTAAATTACTCATCAGAAAAAAATTATAAGATACTAACTATATGTATTAAGAAACCAAAAAAAAAGAGTGTAAACATTGGTGTTAAAATCATAGCTCCATGACACAATCTTGTATTACAGAAAAATGGGTAGCAATTAGGGATCCATTGTGTTCTTCATTAGATATAGGCTCATTCTGATTTCTTATGATATAAAATAGTTAATTAGTTAATCTAACATCAGTGTACTAGTAAGTGATAAATTTTCATATGATATAGGTGCATTCTGCAAAACACAATATAATATTTCCTTTTAGTTTCTTTTTTTTCTCCCACTAATCCTTTAACCTGCCATTTGTCGCATCTTAATTTGATCATTTAGTTTTACAGTGCATTCTTTCTTCTTAGTCTTTTTTCTGTTCAAGCTATTATTCAATGTGGGAGATTTCCCACTCAATAATGAGTCAACATCTATAGACATTTTTTTCATGGACTCTACCATAGTGCTCTTAAAAAGATGGAAGAAGATAATGAGAAAAGATTCCTGCTCAAGAATCTATTGCTATGAGCATAACCAGACGTCAGAATGTCCCAAAACCACCTTGATTGAGGGATCACATTGTATTTGCACTTTCAGCCACAGAGGTAGAAATTCCTTATCACAATAAGAAAGTGGTGAAGAGCCTAGAATATGATCTTTAGAGAGCTAAAATGAATGAAGAGATGGAGACTCTTCCAAAGAAGGGTACTTGGAAGTTGGCAAAGCTTCCTCCAGGAAATAAAGTCGTCAGTACAAATGGGTGTGGGCAAGGAATGAAGGATCTCATGAAGCTGATGAACAATACAAGGCAAGATTAGTGACAAAAGTTTATGTGCAATGAGAAGGGATCGATTATGATAAGGCATTCTCCTCAATAGTCAAATGTCCCTCAATCCACATTTTCTTAGCACTTGTAGCACAGTATGGTCTGATCCTAGAACAACTCAATGTGAAGATTATATTCATACATTGGGAATTTAGGAGGAGTTCCACATTTTGCAGCAATCTGGAAATGAAGCATCAAAAGACTTAGTTTTCAATCTGAACAAATCTTTGTATGGGTTAAAGTAGTCATCGAGATAGTGGTATAAAATGTTTGATCAATACATTAAGGGGCAGAAGTACATGATGAGTTAGTATGATGATTGTGCATATTTTAGAAATTTAGTCAATGATGAGTTCATTTACTTGCTTCTATATATTAATAATATGTTGATTTCATCTAATAGTCAAATTGAGATTGATATGTTGAAGAACCAATTGTCCAAACATTTTGAAATGGAGTTGGGTGATGCTCATAGAATTCTTGATATGAAGATTTTAAGAGACAGGACAACTGGAAAGGTTTAACTTTCGTAAAGAGCTTATGTTTGGAAGTTGTTGAAGAAATTTGAGGTTGATGATTCAAGCAAGACAGTGAGTACCCATTGCATCTAACTTTCACTTTAAGTTTAGATCAATGTTCTAATGATGATCAGGAGAGAAAATTTATACAATCAGTTCCTTATGCTGGTGCAGTGAGCAGTCTGATGTATGTCATGAGTTGTACTAGAACATACATTGCACAAGCAATTGATGTTGTGGGTAGGTTCATGAATGAATCGAGAAGGAAATATTGATAGATTGTGAATAATATTCTGAGATATCTAAAGGGAACAATTGACAATGGCTTGGTGTTTAAAAAGTAGGCGTCTATTGCAAATTTGTATGTAGGTTACACTAATTCAGATTATGGAGGTGATATGAATAAGTGGAGATCTAAGACTGACTATGTATTCACATTGGTAGGATGTCAAGTCAGTTGGAGGTCAGTTCTTCAGTCTAATGTTGTTTTTCTACTACGAATGCTAAGTACATGATAGTCATGAAGGTGATGAAGGAAGTGATATAGAAGCAGGGCCTATTAGATGGCTTGAGAGTTATTTGATCAAGAGCATCTAACGATATTCTGTGACAGTCAGAGTGTGATATTCTTGGCCACAAATTCAGCTCCACATGCTTGTACCAAGCATATTGATGTGAAGTGCCACTTTGTTCGGGATTTGATTGATAATGACAATGTTCTGTTGAATAAGGTAGATATGAAGGAGAATCCAACGAATATGCTCAGAATCTACTACCAATCCAAATGTTCATATACTACTAAAGTTTTATGAACATCTGAGCTCATGATTGATTGTCTAGTCGAGCATTTTAAAGAACTATGTGAGGCATGATCCCTTTGGGAGGGGGTACGTATACAACCATCTTAGTGCAACTAAATTAGAGTTTGGAGCTCATTTGGTCATCTTTCACTTAGAGAAAATGTGAAAATTATTATATTTATAACTTTTATTGTAATTAGGAGTAATTTAATATTTTGGCAATATTTACTTGTATACTCTAATCCTCCTCCATGAAATATCATGAGACAGGTATGATCAGAAATGCAGAAGTTGTAACCCCAAGCTATTTTTCTTTCTCCCAACCCAATCTGGTGAAATTTCCCTCCCCATAGACGTAGGCGAATCAACTTAACACCGAACCACGTAATTTTTTTCTTGTGTTTGATCATTGTTGTGTGAAATTTCTTAATAACTACAATGTTATTACATTACAGTTTTCGTCCAAAATGTACCATTTTCTTTTTCATTGACATTTGACAATTTCAACAAAGAGCCTTTATCACCAAACTACTTTGTGTTAGGACTATTATTTTTATCTCAAAGAGTATGTATCTATTGTTTTTTTTTTTAATTTAATAATGAGTTAAAAATTAAAAAATTAAAATTTTATAACTTTTGTATTTAATTTTTTAAAAAAAATACTTTAAACTATTGGGTCATGAATTCTTTCCACAATATATATTTCTATCATTGATAAAGTTGAATACTTGATTATAAGATATTCCATAAAAAAAAATTATTGATTATTTTGTAGGATAGGTTGACATGATATTTGAGTAGCCTTTATATCCATGTGTCCTTGCTTATAGTGTTGATATCTAGATTTGAGAAAGAGTTTATAGATCTTCTCTCCAACATGCAACTGAAGATTCTGAACTTAAAAGCACATTCTCACCACTAATTTTCTTAACATAACTATCACAGGACAAAAGTTTTAGATATTGATGATGCATTTAGAAAAAACTGAAATAGAAAAAGAATTGACACTTTTTCCCCTCTAAAATTAGAGCTGTCAAAACGGCTCTTTATTCGCGAACAGCTCGTGTTCGACTCGTTAAGAAGCTCGTGTTCGGTTCGTTAATTTCGTTCGATAAGTTAACGAGCCGAACACGAAATAAGATGTGTTCGTTCGTGTTCGGCTTGTTTTGGCTCAAAATACTACTCATCAAGTTTATACATATATATTAAGTAGTATTTTAAAAAAATCTAATTGACTACAAGGCTACAAAGATTTATAACTAATTAAAATATTGATCAAGAAAATAGAATAAAAATTATTAAATTAGATTCAAATAATATTTAAATATAAATAATAATTTTTAAATCTTGTTGAAATCCTTATTATCTTATGGCTATATGATTAGGATTGTAAAAAGGACTCTTTGTTCGTGAATAGCTCGTGTTCGGCTCGTTAAGCAAACGAGTTGAACACGAACACACTTTTTGACCTCGAAATATAAACTAGCCGAACACGAGCTGAGAATGACTCGCTCGTGTTCGGCTCGTTTACACCCCTATCTAAAATACATTCATCTTTATCGTCCACTAGTCTCTATCAGATGAAATTTTATCAAGTGCTAAAAAATTCAGATAGAAACATCACAATTGATTTATGCTCTCCTTTAATTGGGGATGAGAAAGCAATGTGAATATTCAGAACATAATAAATTCTCAAGGATAATAACAAAGCTTAGTGCATGTCAACTAGAGATAAATAATGGCAGCCAACATTTTCATTTGAAGGCAATGACATGTGCCAAAACATAAAATTTAACAAATGTTAGACGGAAAGATTATTGCATCCAGAGTCCGGACACAGCTCTGTATCCGGACAACGAACGTGATTTATCTTCACCGTGGAGAGAAAAAAAATTTCTCCCACCAGTATCACATTCGTTGTCTGGACGAAAGAATTTCTCTATTTAAAAGAGAGATGTCGTTCAATCCAAGTCCGTCAGTTGTATGTTGGTGAATATTAGCATTAACCGACAACTAATATCAATTGACAAATAACAAAACGATTGCACATTATGGGCACAACTAAGGGTCTGCTGCAACTTTTTGAAGAAGCAACTATAAAGTCTTTGAAAAAAAAAAACTATTGTTCAGAAAATTGCGTGATTATTACATTTTTTTTTAATTCAAACGATAATTTTCTGGCAACCACTATAGGGAGCCAGATCTTAGTGAGAAAAAACAGTTTCAGCTGCAAATTTTTTGAGAACGCGGACAAAATATAATTTTGTCAAACAAGAAAAACCGTGATTTGTTGCCATACCATTGCCCCAAACTCGCCTTAAAGCTTGGTGTATCTAAGAACAATAGTATGGTTATATGGAAGCTCTAAAACGACTAGAGCTTCAAAGTTCATGCATGCATCACATCACAGCCTTGATAAGCAAAATAACTAGACAATCCTACTCGGGCCAACCCAATCTACCAAGCTAAGTCAGTCATGAGCACATTGGAGTTCATGAGTCAACAATTCGACAATCAAATTATCTGAAATAATACTTCTTAAAATTAAGAGGCATATAGCATATTTTATCAACCAACAAATGATGCCAATGGGCACAAACTTAATATCAATTCATTCAATAAATCTCCTTGATAATAGTCCAACAACAATAATTTCAAAGAAATAAACATAAAAACATAAATTTTATCAAGGCAATTTTCTGTCTTATAAAAAAATGAATATTATACCACCTTTTGCATCATTAATAAAGTAGAATAAGGGCAAAATATTAGAAATATCATAATTAAATCAGAACTCAGAGATACAAGCAGCTATTTGTATAAAAACTGAGAATACATGTAAATAAAAAAAAAGCACACCTTTCAATTTAAAATAGCTGCATGTTTTCATCCCTTTGATAAGAAAAATAAATAAATAAATCATACAAACGAAGAAACAATACACCATACATATATTTTTAACAAAGCTTACAAGTTCAAGAGCAAGCCAAAGCATGGCTATTACAAGGATGTTTGAGATGGAATCCGGTCTCACCACACACAACTTGAGTTAATCCGAAGCCAGACATGTAATACTACATGGATTTCATAATATACATAACCACAAAGATTCTAAACATTGCCACACACAACACTACTTTCCTTGTCTCATATGAACACACTATTTGTTATGGCATTACAAGATTCAATAAAGTTACAGTCCTAGGAACGCACATTGCTTCCTTGCATGCTCAGGAATGAGTTTCACCAAAAATTCCATTGAAGCTCCCTTCAACTCTGTTCAACAACATATTTGTTTTGAGTGAATACTTTACTATTGTTCTATTATACCTCCAAGTAAAATTAAAGTAATATAAAGATAAAAGAATGGGGTCAAAATGAGTTTAAATTGCTGAATTTACTTTTCAATGTGTAATACATGGCTAGGGCCGTCAAAAAAGCTTGTTGTTTGCGAACAATTCGTGTTCGGTTCACGAGGGAGTTCGTGTTCGATTCGTTCGATAAGTAAATGAGACGAACACGAACAGTGATGGGTTCGATTCGTTATTGTTCGAAATATAAAATAATTTAAAATAGCTATATATAAAAAAGTTGGGATATTTNAGGGTTAATGACCTGCTACAGTACACAATCAGTCTAAGTGGTCTGTGTATGTGTTATTCCATGATTTTCTTTCCCTTGTTAAAGGCTGAACCGGAGTAGCTTGTTAACTGTTGATTAGTGAACATCCAAATAGCTGGTTGGCTATCAAAATAAGATCCTTAGCTTTTATTGAAACAGTACTAACTGCAATGAATTTCTTTGTCCTTTGCAGTGCAAATGACATCCTTTTTAAATCTTTCCGTGTACATGTGGTGTGCAAACAGTTTTAGCCATTACCATTTTATCCTTGTTTTTTGATAAATATTTTACTTCCCCTGCAATCCTAAAGACTTTTGTCATCACTAACTGCTTCAGTTTGATTTTTAAATCTTTTACTACTGTTAGAAGAATGGTACCTGCTTAGTTGATT
>JXCR01144124.1:10347-68106 GCA_002079205.1 Phalaenopsis hybrid cultivar | reverse complement strand
TGAAAACAGGCGCCCAGCTACTTAGCTGGCAGATTTTGTCAACCTGGGCTTCTTTGTAGTTGTTTTCTTTGAGCACTATTTTAATTCCCACAGAACTAGAGGGAGACAGTAAAGGGAGAACTGAAGAGGGATAGGCAGCAAAGCAAGGTTTCTTGACTTTCATAACATGAAAGTATGTGTAAAGTGTATAATATTTTGTTCTTTAGTGATGTTTTTCTTAACAGAAGGATCAAATGTATTAATTTAAGGGCCATTAAGAACATGGTGAAATGCACATTGCCGTTATACTTAAAGGAATATGCATGTAGTTAAGCCATGCATATATAATTGTTTCTGGTGGTTGATAAATTGGAAATTTTATGGCAATTTATTCCTAGATCACATCATCGGTTTCGGCTTATTCTATTCAAGTTTTGTTTGAGGCGAGGGTTAATGACCTGCTACAGTACACAATCAGTCTAAGTGGTCTGTGTATGTGTTATTCCATGATTTTCTTTGCCTTGTTAAAGGCTGAACCGGAGTAGCTTGTTAACTGTTGACNTAGGTTTGAAGGCAAAAATGATTCCATCTAATCAATAAAACTAAAATTCTATACATTCTCGTATATGTTTATATGTGTAACATGCATAGATTTATGTAAGGTAAATTAGTGAATTACACAATTCCCTTGAGGTACGAAAGACACTTCTTGTTCCCATGTTTTAAATGCCATTCATTATGTTCCTATCACCTTTTAAATGCATAAGTTGGACTCCCAGCTAAATTCTAAGCTTTCATGAAGGTTCTTTTCTTTTCTAAGATTAACTTTTCTGTTAAATTTAGTCACACAAGTTAGCTTGTATGAATTGCAAATTTTCAAATTCTAATTTCTGATGAACCTACTTGACTCCAAAAAAGCAAGCTAGAGTTTGAGAAAAGAAAAAAAAAGCGGTAGGATTTCTCAACATTTCCAAGCAATGTTCCCCCATGAATTGTTAATGCAACAAATAACATTACATGCCTTTGACCTGTACTTGGCATTCTTTTTTCAGTCACTGAAAACAGGCGCCCAGCTACTTAGCTGGCAGATTTTGTCAACCTGGGCTTCTTTGTAGTTGTTTTCTTTGAGCACTATTTTAATTCCCACAGAACTAGAGGGAGACAGTAAAGGGAGAACTGAAGAGGGATAGGCAGCAAAGCAAGGTTTCTTGACTTTCATAACATGAAAGTATGTGTAAAGTGTATAATATTTTGTTCTTTAGTGATGTTTTTCTTAACAGAAGGATCAAATGTATTAATTTAAGGGCCATTAAGAACATGGTGAAATGCACATTGCCGTTATACTTAAAGGAATATGCATGTAGTTAAGCCATGCATATATAATTGTTTCTGGTGGTTGATAAATTGGAAATTTTATGGCAATTTATTCCTAGATCACATCATCGGTTTCGGCTTATTCTATTCAAGTTTTGTTTGAGGTGAGGGTTAATGACCTGCTACAGTACACAATCAGTCTAAGTGGTCTGTGTATGTGTTATTCCATGATTTTCTTTCCCTTGTTAAAGGCTGAACCGGAGTAGCTTGTTAACTGTTGATTAGTGAACATCCAAATAGCTGGTTGGCTATCAAAATAAGATCCTTAGCTTTTATTGAAACAGTACTAACTGCAATGAATTTCTTTGTCCTTTGCAGTGCAAATGACATCCTTTTTAAATCTTTCCGTGTACATGTGGTGTGCAAACAGTTTTAGCCATTACCATTTTATCCTTGTTTTTTGATAAATATTTTACTTCCCCTGCAATCCTAAAGACTTTTGTCATCACTAACTGCTTCAGTTTGATTTTTAAATCTTTTACTACTGTTAGAAGAATGGTACCTGCTTAGTTGATTCTTTCTAACTACAACTTGATTGGAAAGATTCATGCATACATACAAACATAAATATAATCATGCATACATTTTTTAGGAAAGCCTGAAAGGTGCCCAAATGAACTTGATATAAATTACAAGCTTGGTACTAACTTTTTAGTTTAGCAGCAAATCACATAACACATGATATGCCATATCGTTTAATTGTCCATTGTGGAAGATGGAACAATTGATGCTTGTCTCACAAAGTAGAATCCATATGACCATGCTCCCGCTGATAAATAATTATAAGCATTTTGCTGGTGCCCTTTAAAATCCTATTCATAACCCCTCCAACAAAGAGTAGGGATTGCCACTTGAGACCATAAATAAGAGATCAATACTTGATCACTTAACGGAACTTTTGAGTGCTAGAGGTGTTGCTTGTCATGCTCGAGTGCTGGACGGAGGTTCTATCTTCGTCCAGGATAATGAGCATTAAGAAGCCTCCTTCTAGGCTTTCTAGTTCTTGTTTGGGACTAATGACTCAGCAACTGGATGCCTGTCACATCTTGTTTGGGAGACCATGGCGGTTCGAACACAAGATTTAGTATGATGGGTTCAAGAACAACTACTCATTCATGAAGAAGGGAAAACACAATTCTCTAGCCCATCAAGGATTTTGTAGGAGCAGATACACACATTGCGAAGAAGACTACGATCTTACGCGCCACCTTTCTATAGTCAGCACGGGAGGCCCCAGTGTTGATGACCTTAATCGTCTTAGAAGAATTTGAGGAGACTGAGCCACCATAGATAATCCAGCCACTGCTAGTCGGCTTTTAAGATGTGATGATTGACAACTTACCCAAGTGTCTACCATCACTTTTGAGACATTCAACCTTCTATAGATCTTAACACTAGGTCGATGCTGCCTAACCAGTCTGCTTAAAGATTGAGACCAGAGTATGAGGAGCTGTAACGATTATTGTAAAACCTTATTACTAGACGGTTGGTGAGGGAAAGCATCAGTCTACGTGTTTTTCCTACCTTGATGATGCTTAAGAAGGATGGTTCGTGAATAATGTGTATTGATAGCTGAGCTATCAATAAGATCGTCATCGAATACAACTTTTTAAATACCTCGCCTCAATGTTTTACTGGATCAATTCCTGAGATACATCATCTTTTCCGAGTTTGACTCGCACAATAAATTTCACCAGATCAGGATGAAACCATGGGATGAATGGACGACTGCCTTCTTCAAGACCTGAGATGTGCTATATGAGTGGACAACCACGCCCTCTTAACTGTCCAATGCACCTAACACTTTCATGAGGATGATGAATCAGATATTTCAGGCTTACATTGAAAAGTTTGTGGTTATGCATTTTTTTGGCATTCTCATCTGCAACACATATGAGGAAGAGCACTTGCAACATGTAAGATTGGCCTTTGAGGTTCTGTGATTGGAGAAGTTAAATGCCTACCCGAAGATGTGCCCCTTCATGACAGCATGAATATGCTTTTCTGGGTTATATTGTATCCGGTACAAGCATTCAGATGGATCTTACAAAATAGAGGCTATTGTGAGTTGGACACTCCCACAATTCTTTACAGAGATGTGGCAGTTTTTAGGATTGACATCATTTTATAGAAGATTCATTAGGAGCTTTAGCACCATCACAACTCCCTTAACAAAGCTCTTGAAAGACGAGGAATTTTAGTGAACAAAGACAACTCAATCTATCTTTGACATCCGGAAGGAGAAGATAACTTAGGCCTCAATGTAAGCTTTAGCATATTTTAGTCAGTTATTCGAGGTGGAATGTGATGCCTCTAATGTAGGGATTGGAACAGTTTTGATCCTGGGAAGGCACCCCATCGTCTTCTTCAGTAAGAAGTTGAATGAGCCCAAGAGTAAGTATTCGAACTACAACTGTCATCCCAATTGCCATAGTGCTATTTATTTGCTTTTGCATGCTTATGTTTTAGTTTTTGGTGTTTGGTTGTTCGGGACAGCCGCCAATATCTATGGTTTTTCCTTCTAGGGTTGTGTCCAAAGGTCGAGTGGTGTTCTGACTATATCTCGATTACGCAGTGGTGATTATCCTCATCTGTCCTTCCTCTGCAGCCCTCCGTTGACTGCCTCCGTTGCCTTCCCTGCTGCGGCCACCCAGAAAACAGTTTTCTTCGGTGTTTCCTGGCCGCCTTTTTGCTGTTTCAGCCCATGGAATCAGCGCCCTGCCACCTAGCTGCTGTTTCAGCCACCCTGAACCGCCTCCCCACAGCCTAATTACTGTTCTTACATTCCAGAACCAGCCATCTACCCTGATATTGCCTTCCATAACCTGCATTCCACCTTGTTGCCATCCCAAACTGCTAACTGCTGCTGTTTTGACCTGCCTAAATGCTGTCCAGCTGCTCTGTACTAGCTGCTGCTCCTAAACTGCAGCCCCGAAAACCCCTTGCTGTTGCTGCTGCTGCCCACCAGCACCCATACCATCATTCCAGCCCCTTATCTCCCTTCCACATAAGGACCACCACCAACCCTGGATTGACCTCCTAATATGAGTTTGTGTGCCATGTTATTGTTATTTCTTATTTCTGTTGATGAAGTTGTAAGTACCTATTTGAATTCAGCAATAATATTTGTTTTTCCTCTTGTTCTTTGCTTCTCCACTACCGCATATAGTCAGACAAATGTAATTTTTATTTTGATTTCTATACTTTTCATTGGATGTGCATTTGTTTGTTTTAGTTGATTTTTTCATTCCCTCTTCTGCTATTTTAGGTGGGATTCTTAAATTTTTAGCAGTAGTTTATTTCCATTTTCTGCAGAATGATTGATTTTCTCTATAACGATTGAGTTTTTTGTCAGGTATTGTCAGATGAGAAAAAGAGAGCTTTGTATGATCAGTATGGTGAAGCTGGAGTGAAGAGTGCAGTAGGGGGTTCATCAGGAGCTTATACGGTATTGCTGACATTCTTAATTGTTGTCCTGCATGCTAAATCATCTTTTGGTTAATCACTGCTTAAAATTTCAAACCAAGTCATGTTAACTTGTTTATTGCATGCGGCATTCTTTACATTGCAGCATTACTAAGTAGTTACGGAAGTTTCCTTGATTTGTTGATTTTGCTTAATGTTTCATTTAAGTTCTTAATCGTTTGACAATGCAGGCTAATCCTTTTGACCTCTTTGAAACTTTCTTTGGAGCCACTATGGGCGGTTTTTCTGGTATGGACCAAGCTGCTTTCAGAACGCAGAGGCGAGGTGCTGCTATAAATGGCGAGGATATTCGGTGAGTTACAAATTCCATATGAAATACGAGGATTCTCTATAAAATTNTTCTTTGGAGCCACTATGGGCGGTTTTTCTGGTATGGACCAAGCTGCTTTCAGAACGCAGAGGCGAGGTGCTACTATAAATGGCGAGGATATTCGGTGAGTTACCAATTCCATATGAAATACGAGGATTCTCTATAAAAAATTTTGTTATGCATGAATCCTATAGCTCTCTTGATTGGTTATCGGGTAGCTGCAGCATTGTCGGTCAACTTTTTTATTTTAAAAATTAAAAATAATTTTTTAAAATTTTATTTAAATATAAGAGGTATATATTTTTGATTTTGAAAGTAGCGTGTTTTAATTTTGAAAAAATGAAACCAAATGAATCTCATTCGTCTAATAGTTTGCATAATCGTGTCTGATACCGCGAATACTACACATTCCCGAAAGATAAGTGTATACATCGGCGATGGACCCATTCCTGCAAACTATGAGATTTGTGACATCCATTTGGTTTGCAAAATTTTTTATGTGTGACCGATAAGTTCCCTTATTTAATATAAAGATTAAATATGGTTTATTTTACCTGGGTTTCAAGTTCCCTATAGAGGCAAACCCATATAGTTAATTACATCCCAAATGATGGGGGTCACTGAAGAAAACTCTCGATAATGATCAGAGGTACTAATCTTCAAGAATTCGAGGCTTATGTTTTCACGGTAGGGCGTGAAAAAACAAATGAGAGTGACTCAAGTAGAAACAATTCTTTCATGAGTGCAAAAGAAAGAGAAGTTAGGGGACGTCACAGATCTTGAGGTGAACCCTCAGTCATTTCCCAAACTATCTTAATATGTGGCTGAGTTTTGGAGACGATGCTATTTAAGTGTACAATCCTTGCCAATTTTATTATTTGAGACTTACATTTGCATAATACCCGATTATGCAAATTGCCCGCAGAGATATGAGGGTTTACGTCGTATCATTCGACAATCTCGGAACCTAAGACGAGTTAGGACTTGCGCTGCACAACAGGGTTGCACAGGAGCCTAAAGAGCGTGTGAGGATTTACGTCGCGCTAGGCGAGCTACCTCGATGTCTTATGAGTTGTTATTTAGACTAAGGAAAGAGAGATTACTGAAGAAGATCCTCTTGTTGCTCGATCCAAGCTCCTTGTCGTGCTGCCCACAAAGCTGGTTCCAGGCTTTTCGTCAAGGTAGCAGTCCTAAAGTCTAAGGTTCAAAAGGTTTTACTAGGTGTGTTTCAAGGTTTTGATTTTGTTATTATTCAAACATTATGGGTGGGGTTAAAGTTGATTAGAGTAACACCCGTTATGATCCCACAGTTTCATCGTTCCGGTACCACTATTTTATTTTGAATTTATTTAGTTTAAACGAGTTGTTAAACTCATTTAAACTGGGGAGATCTCGTTAGCAACCGTGTGTTACGTTATCCGAGAGACTCCCGTAAATTCAAAAGTACCTTTTTTTTGTTTTGAAAATGTTATTTATTTTTTTAAAATTGTTTTGTTTTAAATATGAAATCGCAATCAGTGCCTGCAAGATATGTCAAAGCAAGAGTAAATTGAAGTAAAAAATATAATAAATAAAATGTACCTGCTTATTTGGCGTATCTGCTGCTGCTATCCCTGTTGCGTGTTTAGCTCACAAAACATAATGTAATTTGCAGAGACTTTAAATAAATTGCAGAAAAAAAAAGCAGTAAACAACAGAACAAGTTGTAACAACAACTAGGAACTCCAAATGGGTGGTCCTAAGACATTCTACAACTCCGAACAGTAACTTGCAAGCTTGTACGGCGATCCTATGCCTTTTACAGCTCCGGGCAACAACTAGTAAGCGTGTGCGGCGATCCTATGACCTCCTACGACTCCAAAAAACAACTAGCAAGCGTGTACGACGATCCTATGACCTCCTACGGCTCTGGGCAGCAATATACAACACCACACAACATTTGTATGTCTTCCTACGAATCCAAACAACAATATACAACACTACACAACACTTGTATGACTTCCTACGAATCCATACAGCAATATGCAACCTTACACAACAATTTTAAACTCTTGAATGACTCCAAACAGCAATGTGCAACACTACACAATAATTTTAAAGCCTCAAACAACTCCAAACATTAATGTGCAACCTTACACAGCAATTTTGAAGCCTCGAGTAACTCCAAACAGCAAGTTCAATGCTTCCTACAACGCCCAAACATCAATTTTAATCCATATGCAGCAACCTTTAACAGTCTTAAGCTTCTTACAACGCCCAAACAACAATTAAAAAATCCCAAACATCCACATACAACAATTAACAACTCCAAAACAGCCAACTACAACAATTAACAACTTCAAACAACAATCTACAACTCTCCAACAACCACCTACAGCTCTCAAACAGCCACCTACAACACCAGACAGCATTTTCAAGTACTTTCCAACACTCCTAAAGCCACCAAACAACACTTTGGATGCGACACAAAGCCCCTCAGAAACAGCAGTACAATCCGAGAAGCAACAATAACACAAATATAGTTGAACAGGTTTGATCATAGGCTAAAAGGTGCAATCAATTAGAAAAGTAAGAGGATACAATATATGAGAATTCTGATCTGTCTTGGCATGTTTTCATTTATCTTTAGTGCATAGAACTTACTGAAATTGGGACCTGCATTTTTCTTGGAGCAGAAGTCATGCTCTTCCAACTTGATAGAAACTCATACCAAGGGTTGCATCTGTCTGTCACTTGAACTTGAGTTCAGCTCCAAGTTAATTTGCTTTCTTGTTGATTAGTCCTAGTAAGTTACAAGACATAATGGAGCTTGCAGTAATGCACTCTATTCCAAATTAGACATTTTCATATCAACCCAAGCATTTTACAATTTACATTTTCCAACTAGCAGAACCTATGCTTCATTAGAAATACTCTCATGGGCACATTTTTTCCCCCCTTTGCTTAGGCCCTTTTGTTTTGTTTGATACGTACTTTGGTCCCTGTAATTTTCATAAATGCCTGCTTAGGTCTATTTTTTAATTGAAAATAAATAATTGGTTCCGTTAAGCACAAGTGATGTGGGTTTTTATTATGCGTTATAAATGTTTTTCAACACCACAACACTTAAGTTAGCTATACTAAAAAATATGCAAATTAACTACAATAAAAATTACTTCAGTATAATAAGTTTTCTTCTTTAAAATATCTAAGTTGCCACTCCTGGTGAATTAAGGTTGACTTTCAATTTCAAATCGTCACTAGGTTGCAAATGCAAATACACGTATCACTCAAATAATAAATGACTCTAATAGTCCTGAGTATCCATCCCAGGGAAGTAAAAAATTGTTTGGAAAATCGCACAAAACCACAATATTTAAACTATAGAAAACATAAGAAAACAAATCGAAATTTGTTTAATGCTGTTAAAGAAACTAAGTTTATTACACTAATCTCTAAACTTAAAATTTAAATTTTCTAAAATTAAACTAGGTTTTGTGACGGAGAGTTCAAATTTAAGAAATTATGATTCCCCTTACAACGAGATTATAGTCGGTGAATCATCAAATTGAAGAAAATTATATTGTGTCAAATACGAGAAATTATATTCTTTATTCATTTTAGAATTGATAAAGAACATTAACTAATCTAGTGTTTAGTCCTTAAATCCACGATTATGCTGAGAAGATGCTAACTCTTACTCCAGAGTTCCCACGTTCCCCTCGTTTGAGGGCTAACATCTCGCTTTAGTTTCCGAATGCCTAGAACAAATTCAGGAATTTAATCTGTCACCCTAAAATCTCAAATTCTACGCTTATCAATGAATATTTCTCTATTTATTTGCACTCAACCCCATGCACATCGAATGTGATTCTTTGTTGTGGAAAACATAGTCATTTCAGATCGTATTTTTCACAACAAATTTTAACAATTCAATTGGTTAAATCGAAAAGTAAATGAAGTTCGAAGTTTGAATCATCACAAATATGAAATTAAAATATTGCACAACAATCTTGATTCTTCACATGAGCATTTTTCTTTGTAGGGAGAAGGACAAAGAAATTTATTCAGAATTCATGAGGATGATGCAACAAAACATGGATTATATATATAAAAATAAGTTTACAAAACATGAAAAAAAATTAAAACAACTTAATTGGATCTCTTCTCCAAGCAATTCCTTGAAGTTCCTTTGAATCTCTTTCTCTCTTTACAATAATACTCAAATCTCTCTTAGAAATGTAAGGAAGAAGAATCTCTCACTTTCTCTCTCCTCTTATAAATCTTAGAGACACTTGCAACACTCTTCACCAACTTAGATATCACGCCTCACTCACTAACAATCAACACACATCACCTTTTCTGACATAAAAACACTCTTTTATTATGCAGAGACGAATTTCCCAAGAGTCTCCATAGGCATCTCTTCAAAATCTGTCCAATTTCAACGCATTTGTGAAAATAATCGTCTCTGGCGCCTGGCGCCAGTTTAATTTTTAGAAAATGCCACTCTTGACTCCAAATTTCGTACTTTTTTGCATCCCTTAAGCTCCAAATGCCTAGATTTAGTATATCTGCAAGAAAACATGTAAATACATGTCTTTAAAGTGTAATATCACCAAATATAATCCTTAAATACATATGAAAAAATGATTATTTTTTTGGTGTGTCAACAAGCAAAATGAAGAAATTACCCGGAATAAAATATGTATATTGGATGAACTTATCCCTCTTATGCTAGCTATCATAGCATTGTAGAAGATGGTTTGCTATCATCTATGATATCAATTAACAAACTTGACCTGAATTTTTTATACAACTTTATAGCACTAGGGATCCTCTCCATGCCACATTGGCGAGCAAGGCTCCCTGATGCAAACAACGATGTCCTACCAAAAGGAACCTCCTATTGTATGCAGTATTATTACCCTTCCCAGCTCGCCAGAGTTTGAAATACTAATGTATTGGTTTTGGAATGATGATTCTCACTCCATTGTGCCGAAACATTAACTAAGCTTTCAGCCCACCTCCCAAAATTTGGATCTGTCTGAGGGGCAGCTCAACTTCTTTTCTTCGTTCTTTATTTTTAATTTTGTATAGGGACTTCTCTGCAATTGAAAAATGCTTTTGACAGATTAGCTAATTCACCATACATCCCGTTTAATTACNGAAACATTAACTAAGCTTTCAGCCCACCTCCCAAAATTTGGATCTGTCTGAGGTGCAGCTCAACTTCTTTTCTTCGTTCTTTATTTTTAATTTTGTATTGGGACTTCTCTGCAATTGAAAAATGCTTTTGACAGATTAGCTAATTCACCATACGTCCCGTTTAATTATTTGTTAAACTGGTGTTTTGTGGTGTAAATTTTTTGAATTGAAAGAAGCTCGTTTGGGATTTTGAAGTATGAAAATTATCTTATGATTATTATGTCTAGTTAACTTGTTTTACTTGTTCAAATTTCAATGCAATTCCAATCGATTGAAGTCATTTAGGTATCTATGCATGATCTGAAGTTTTCTTTTTTTGGATGTTGCCCCCGCACCAACCCTGCACCCCCAGCCCCCTCCCCCAAATCTCTCCTCCCGCTTTAGTGTTTATTTTTGTTCGTATTCTCTTTGATGGACATCCAATATTGAGCTTTTAGTAAATCGCAGTCATCCAAGTTGATATTCTGAAATTTCAGTACAATTTATCNCACCCCCAGCCCCCTCCCCCAAATCTCTCCTCCCGCTTTAGTGTTTATTTTTGTTCGTATTCTCTTTGATGGGCATCCAATATTGAGCTTTTAGTAAATCCCAGTCATCCAAGTTGATATTCTGAAATTTCAGTACAATTTATGNCACAGGTGAGAGTCCATCCACCTAGCCCTCAGTGTAGGCTTCCTAGACTTTAGGAGCACACCCTAGGTGAGAACCCATCTTCTAGATTTTAGGACCACACCCTAGGTGAGAGCCCATCCACCTAATTCTTAGCATAGACTTCTTAGATTTTAGGAGCACACCATAAGTGAGAGTCTATCTACCTAATTCTCAGCATAGACTTCCTAAATTTTAGGAATACACCCTAGGTGAGCGTTCATCCACCTAGTTTTTGAATGAATAATGAAACTTAACACTTGACCCTGATTCACAAATTGATCAAGACACTAGACATCAGGATGCACTGAGCCGTAGTTCATGTTTCCTTAATTAAATCAACAGTGAAATTTCCATAATTACTTAACCTATAGTGAAACCCAGTGCATCGGGATTTGAGCTTGAATATTACACTCAAATTCTCCTGGCAATTGGGAAAATTTCTTAACGCCACATATGGATCATCGGACTAGGATAAGTCTAGGGTCTAGGTGGCGAGGGCGATGACGACATTGCTCATATGTGCTTAAACGAGGGATACGAGGTTATATTATTAGAATAATATCTCCTACCTCAAGGATCTTTAATAAGGGAGAGGAAAGGATCCATGATACTATTCGCCGACTCTTGATGGGATCGTTGCCCCCGACACTCTTAGGTTGTGAGTAGTTCTAGCACGATTAGAGTGACTAGGACTTTACAAAATATTTATAAAAATAAAACAAAAATTTCTTTTGCATGATTAAAAGAACTCTGTATAAAAAAAATTTAAATAATAACTTTTGCATGAAAATCTTTCTATGAAAATTTATAAAGGTCCACCGCTAGTCACTTGGATTGAGGTTAAGGACTGCCTTCTGTAGATTTTCGGGCCGGTAACTCTTGTTCAAGATCGGGAAGCACACAGCCCAACTCTGAGCCCCCACTTTCACCAAGGTCTTATACCAGTCTTGATCTTTCATATGTGGCTAAGTGTTTCGTTTGCTTGTGATTTATACGACTCATTTTTCTGATTTTTGTGCTGAGTTTTCTCATCGTGTTTAGTTTTCTTGCAAGTTTATTTAAATCTCTTGCAAATCATGCTATGCTCGCAACATTAATAACACAATAGTAGCAGATACCCAGGTACGCTGTTACAGTTTATCTACAGCATTTTACTTTACTGCAGTTTACCTTTCAAGTACATTTTTATTTACCTGCAATTTGATTATTCTGCATGCAAAACCGGTACTGAAACCAAAACTGAAACAAAACAAAACTAAACATTGACACCAAAACTGTGAAGCACAGATCACCGATCTCAAACACTTAAATCATGGAGTCGTCACGACGACAGGAGCTTGGAGCCAACTTTGTGGGCAGCACGGCGAGGAAATTCAGACCGAGCAGTAAGAGGATCTTCTTCAGCATTATCCCTTCTTAGTACCATAACAACCCATAGGATTTCGAGATAGCTCGCCTAGCGCGACGTAAATCCTCACTCTCTTTTTAGGCTCATGTACAACCATGTTGTGCAGCGTAAGTCCTAATCTGCCTCAGGTTCCGAGGTTGTCGTGTGACACGACCAAAACCCTCTTATTTCTATAGGCTATTTGCATAATCGAGTGTTATGCATATGTAAGCCCAAAATAATAAAATTGGCAGAATCAAACACTTAATTAACATCGTTTCTAAAATGCAGCCACACAGTATGATAGTTTGGGAGGTCACTGAGGATTTCCCTCAAAATCTGTGACATCCCCTACCCTTTAATTCCTTTGGACTCCTGAAAGGATTGTTCTCACTTGAGCCACTCCCCATTTGTTTTTCCATGTCCTACCTTGAAAACCTGAACATTTAATTCTTGAAGACTAGAATNCTTCTTCAGCATTATCTCTTCCTAGCATAATAACAACCCATAGGATTTCGAGGTAGCTCGCCTAGCGCAACGCAAATCCTCACACTCCCCTTTTTAGGCTCCTGTATAACCATGTTGTGCGGCGTAAGTCCTAACCCGCCTTAGGTTCCAAGGTTGTCGTATGACACGCGTAAACCCTCTTATCTCTGTGGCAGGTGTTATGCATATGTAAGTCTCAAATAATAAAATTGGCAGGATTGAACAATCGAATAACACCATCTCTAAAAATGCAGTACACAATAGGATAGTTTGGGAAGTCACTGAGAGTTCTCCTCAGGATCTGTGACTTTTCTTTTCTTTGGACTTCTGATATAACTGTTTCTATTTGAGCCATTCCCACTTGATTTTCCTCGTTCTACCGTGANTGCATAATCGGGTATTATGCAAATGTAAGTCCCAAATAATAAAATTGACAGGATTGAACATTCGAATAACATCATCTCTAAAAATACAGCCACATCGTAGAATAGTTTGGGAAGTCACCGAGGTTTATCTCGGATTAGTGGCATCCCCTACCTTTTCTTTTCTTTGGACTCCTAAAAGAACTGTTCCTACTTGAGCCACTCCCACTTGTTTTTCCACGTCCTACCGTGAAAAACTAAACCTTGAAATCTTGAATACTAGAACCACTGATCATTATCGAGAGTTTTCTCAGGTGACCCCAGTCATTTGAGATGTAATTAACTATAGGGGCTTGCCTCTATAGGGAACTTGGAACCCAGGTAAAATAAACCCTATTTAATCTTTGTATTAAATAGGGGAATTTGTCGGTCATATATAAAAGGTTCGCAGACCAAATGGATGTCACAAATCTCTTAGTTGCAGGATTGAGCCTATTATCGGGGTCTACACTTTCCTCTTGGAATGTGTAGTATTCAGGGTGTCAGACACGATTATGCAAATTATTGGACTAATGAGATCTATTGGGTCCAATTTTTTTTTAAAAAATTAAAACATACTATTTTCAAAACCAAAATATATCTATTATATTAAATTAAATTTTAAAAATTATTTTCATATTTCATATTTTCAAATCTATCAAATCAATCGAAAAAGTTGACCGACAAGGTATTGTTTAGCGTTGCAATAAATAGTCTTTTTTTTTTTTAAGTCAATGAATTTATTGTTGTGTTATTGCAATGTTATTGCAGGGTTTCCCTTGTATTATTGCTATGTTGGTGTTCCGTTTGTGTTTGAAAGTTGTATATGTGCTATATTGCTTTGATTTTGGATATTACTCGAGGCTTTCAAGGATTTCACAAAACTGCTCACCTCATCTTCTTGTTCGCTCACCTCATCTCCTTGTTCCCTCACCTCATCTCCTTGTTCCCTCACATGCACACAATAGATTCATACCACAGAAACCATCTTTAACCTCACCTCCAATTTCCTAGCGTCTCAGTCTAGCTTATTGTCTGTCAAACTTGGACTAAAGCTTAGCAGCTCGCACCACTCCAGCCACACTCCTCTCGCCCATGTAGCAGCTGCTAAACCACACAACAGAAAAGCCACCTATCAGATAGGATTTCACAAAACCGCTCACCTCAAGTTCTCTCTCTCAATGTTCTCCCATTAGTCCCATCATCGTTCAGCCTGCAGCCAACTATACTTGCCTCAACTGCCTTACAAGCTACAACACTCAGTTCTCACCATTTCTGCTTGCGCAACAAAAGCCTCTTCCTCTCCCACTTCACAACGCACAAGAAGGTTGTAAGAGTTGAGCCCATTCCATGTCTTCTCTCTCTCTCTCTGNTGCTTGCGCAACAAAAGCCTCTTCCTCTCCCACTTCACAACGCACAAGAAGGTTGTAAGAGTTGAGCCCATTTCATGTCTTCTCTCTCTCTCTCTCTCTGCCTTCTNTAAAAGAACTCTGTATAAAAAAAACTTAAATAATAACTTTTGCATGAAAATCTTTCTATGAAAATTTATAAAAGTTCACGGCTAGTCACTTGGATTGAGGTTAAGGACTGACTTCTATAGATTGTCGGGCCGGTAACTCCTGTTCAAGATCGGGAAGCACACAACCCAGCTCCGAGCCCCCACTTTCACCAAGGTCTTATACCAGTCCTGATCTTTTATATGTGGCTAAGTGTTTTGTTTGCTTGTGATTTATACGACTCATTTTTTTGACTTTTATGCTGAGTTTTCTCATCTTGTTTAGTTTTCTTGCAAGTTTATTTAAATATCCTGCAAATCATGTTATGCTCGCAACATTAATAACACAACAGTAGCAGATGCCCAGGTACGTTGTTACAGTTTATCTACAGCATTTTACTTTACTGCAGTTTACCTTTCAAGTATATTTTTATTTACCTGCAATTTGATTATTCTGCATCCAAAACCGGTACTGAAACCAAAACTTAAACAAAACAAAACTAAGCATTGACACCAAAACTGTGAAGCACAGATCACCGATCTCAAACACTTAAACCATGGAGCCGTCACGACGACAGGAGCTTGGAGCCAACTTTGTGGGCAGCACGGCGAGAAAATTCAGACCGAGCAGTAAGAGGATCTTCTCCAGCATTATCCCTTCTTAGTACCATAACAACCCATAGGATTTCGAGGTAGCTCGTCTAGCGTGACGTAAATCCTCACTCCCTTTTTAGGCTCATGTACAACAATATTGTGCAGCGAAAGTCCTAACCCGCCTTAGGTTCCGAGGTTGTCGTGTGACACGGCGTAAACCCCTTTATTTCTACAGGCTATTTGCATAATCGAGTGTTATGCATATGTAAGTCCAAAATAATAAAATTGGCAGGATCAAACACTTAATTAACATCGTCTCTAAAATGCAGCCACACAATAAGATAGTTTGAGAGGTCACTGAGGATTTCCCTCAGAATCTGTGACATCCCCTACCCTTTACTTCATTTGGACTCCTGAAAGAATTGTTCTCACTTGAGTCACTTCCATTTGTTTTTTCCATGTCCTACCTTGAAAACCTGAACCTTGAATTCTTGAAAAACCATTGATAATTATCGAGAGTTTTCTCAAGTGACTCCCGTCATTTGGGATGTAATTAACTATTGGGGCTTGCCTCTATAGGGAACTTGGAACCCAGATAAAATAAACTTTATTTAATCTTTGTATTAAATAGGGGAACTTGTCGGTCATACATAAAAGGTTCGCAGACCAAACAGATGTCACAAATCTTTTAGTTTGCAGATCTACACTTATCTTTTGGGATGGTGTAGTATTCGCGATATCAAGCACGATTATGCAAACTATTAGACTAATGAGAACCATTTGGTCTCATTTTTCTTCAATTAAAACATACTACTTTTAAAACTCAAACTATATATATCTTTTATACTTAAATTAAATCTCAAAAAAAAAATTTTAATATCCATATTTTCAAATAATCCATCCAAAAAGTTGACCGACAGTGACAAGAAACTAGTTGGCACAAGTGGTACTGCAGGCACTGTTCCCTCATTTTGCTTACTTCTTCAAGTATGCAACTTTAACTCACTTTCAATCTGAATCCCACCACCTCTGAATTCACTCTCCACATATTCAAGTTCCTCAACTGATTCATCCCACATCCAGGACAAAGTATTACTCCCACGTGTACCACTCTCTCACCATTACTACTTACCCCCTTACCTCATATCTCCAATATCTGGCTCTCACCATTGCTACTCATCCCCTTGCCTCATATCTCAAGTATCTGGCGAGTCACTAAAGGGTGAGGTCATTTCCTAGGTGTAATACAGTTCAAAATTCTCTAAATGACACGTTCATGCTCACAAACAGTCTCTTCTCTAACGGGCTTTAGCAGACATGCCCCTTTTAAGTAGCAGAATAACCTATGAACACACATTTCATAGCTTTTCTCTAAATGACACACTCTAGCAGACACGCCCCTTTTAAGTAGCAGAATAACCTATGAACACACATTTCACAGCTTTTCTCTAAATGACACGCTCATGCTCACAAACAGTCTCTTCTCTAACGGGCTCTAGCAGACATGCCCCTTTTAAGTAGCAGAATAACCTATGAACACACTTTTCACAGCTCTGGGATTTAGCTTCCCTAGTGATGGTCTATCATCGTTCACAAAACATACACATCGCAGCACTTTTAATGGAAGAGATTAGGCTTTGATACCATAAAGAAAGAATTGTCCAAAAAAACTCACTTGTACATTCATAACAAGGGCTTAAATAGGGTATTACAATATTTTACAAATACACACCTAGACTTCTTCAATAATTCCCTTTTTTACCGACAAGACCCTAAATAAAGTTCATTCTCAACTAGTAAATCAACTCGTATATAACACCCATTTCAAAATAATTCAATAATTATAAATCCTAACTCGAATCAATGTTTATTAGAATATTAGAATATCATTAACCAAAAGTCTTCATAGAAAATATAAGGGAAATTTACACACATACATATCTAACACATGTTTACATTTATAACATCTTGATGTTATAAACTTATGCATAAAAAGATACATTTGAATTTTAAGAGTTTAGTAAACGGTACTTTTGATGTGATGTTAAAGATTTAAGTGCATTGAATGTAAATATTANCCCGTCATTTGGGATGTAATTAACTATAGGGGCTTGCCTCTATAGGGAACTTGGAACCCAGATAAAATAAACACTATTTAATCTTTGTATTAAATAGGGGAACTTGTCGGTCATACATAAAAGGTTCGCAGACCAAACGAATGTCACAAATCTTTTAGTTTGCAGGATTGTGTCTATCTACAAGATCTACACTTATCTTTCGGGATGTAGTATTCGCGATATCAAGCACGATTATGCAAACTATTGGACTAATGAGATCCATTTGGTTTCATTTTTCTTCAATTAAAACATACTACTTTTAAAACTCAAACTATATATATCTTTTATACTTAAATTAAATCTCAAAAAAAAAAATTTTAATATCCATATTTTCAAATAATCCATCGAAAAAGTTGACCGACAGTGACAAGAAACTAGCTGGCACAAGTGGTACTGCAGGCACCGTTCCCTCATTTTGCTTACTTCTTCAAGCATGCAACTTTAGNCGGCTGCAAGTCATTGCAAAATAATTGTTAAAATTGTTAAGGAAATGAGATGTTTACAATTTTGTAGAAAAAAATAGATTAGTTGCAAACCTGTCCTAAAAGTAGTTCGGCCAGAACACAACCAGCAGACCAAATGTCAATAGCTGTTGTATATTCAGTCGCGCCGAATATTAGCTCGGGAGCTCTATAGTACCTAGAGCAGATGTATGAAATATTTGGCTCTCCTTTAACCTGTTAGAAGTCAGAACATACAGATTCATGAAACATATTGATTCAACAAATAAATGATAATCTGCCACACGATGCGAATCAGCATAAGCATACCAGAACTTTTGCACTGCCGAAGTCGCATAGTTTCAGCTGATGTGTATGTGGGTTCACCTATTAATAAAGAGTACTACCATCAGTAGAGGTAAAAGACACTTCGCCTCATAGCAATCAACAATGAACACAAATAACCGAGGGAGTTCTATGAAAAAACATTAAGAAAGCTTAACAATGACTCAGTTTTACACTGCAAAATACATATATGATAAGATACCTTATCAGACAACATTTGCTGTGTAAGTCTTATCTGTTATGAATGACGAAACTTGTATACCTCTTAAGCACGTCTATATAGCGTCATTGGGTTATAAATATGGCACTTCAACGTAGCAGACTAAATTTCTCTTTCTCAATAGCTCCCATTGATTCTTTCAAGGTAGCATGTAATTTAATTAATGCTTTTTTTATATTTTTAATTTTCTAGATACTTCAAACAAATTAATTTCTGCCTTAGAAGACCTAGTTTTTCTAGTTTGCTAAGTTCCTATGTCCAATCATATGGCAGCCATGTCCATGCTGTGCCCAAATAACATTAGCTCATTGCGGAAAATATCTGCATAGAATTAACACCTTATTTAGCCATTTAGAATTTAACACACTGTCATTAATTAAATTGAAAGAGGTCGATAATCAGTCCAGGTATAGATTAAATTTTCATGGTTTAAACTGGGCAAAAATTGGGCAGTGATACATTGGGTACCAGAGCACAATATCAGATCAAGATGGGAGAGGGCGGGTGTATTAAAAAGTCTAAGGAAATTCTAATACATTGGGTACCGGAAGTAAAGATATGGCCCGAATCCTCTGTCAACGTGGTTCTGCCGTCAAATGACACCAAAAAATAGTGATTATGACCAGAGTCCTCCGACTGTGTGGTTACCACCAAATGACAACATTATAATATGGTTATGGCCCAGCCCGTATGTTCCCCAACAATTTTCTACTCTTTGAGTTGTGAATCATAAGAGTACAATTGATTGACATAAAGCCTTATGTTAGCTAATGTCAACTTAAATTTGTCCCCTTCGACAAAAATCCACCCAAGATCTACAACGATCTCTTGGACGATGTAACACATGACTGCTGACAAGAATCTTTATATCAGGTTGGGTCGACTACCTCCTCTGTCTACGTAGATCAGGGGCCATGAGGGCTTGGGATGACGTAACCATGGGATCTTTATCGGGTTTCATTTTCATCCATCACCACATGCTTTAAGCTTCAAGTGATAAATTTTGTAATTTAAAACCTCAATCTGCTATTATTGTATATTGATTACTCAACTATTAATGAATAGCTTAAATCGAAAGTGTTCTCCCGTCAACGGGAAGGGTAATTAACCATAAGGGCTTGCGCCAATGGGAAACCTCGAACCATAGATCAAATAGTCCTTGCAAAATGAGAGCAAAATCTATAGGTAGTGTCTTACCTATAATCTAATGTCTTCTGAAAATTTGACCTACAAAGCTCTCTCAACAAACAAAACTAAAATAAATGTAGAGTTCCTAGGGAGCGGCCATAATTTTCGGAGCCCACAAATCTAAAACTTTTCTTAAGCTATGAGCTTCAATGAAATTGTATTTCTAGCTTGCAAGACTTCAAATTTCTTTAAGAAAAAGAGAGAGAGAGAGAGAGAGAGAGAGAGAGAGAGAGAGAGAGAGAGAGAGGGAGGGAGAAAAGTAAGGAAACGCACCAGAAGATTCTGAGGCTTAATGTCTCTATGGCAAACACCGATGCTGCCGTGTATGTAAGCCAATGCTCTACAGATCTGTCAAAAAAAAATAATAATAATAAAAAAATAGAACAAGGAAAAGATTAGAGANTTCTGTTAGCTAAGGTCAACTTAAATTTATTCCCTTGGACAAAAATCCACCCAAGATCTACAACGATCTCTTGGACGATGCAACACATGACTACTGATNTTCTGTTAGCTAAGGTCAACTTAAATTTATTCCCTTGGACAAAAATCCACCCAAGATCTACAACGATCTCTTAGACGATGCAACACATGACTACTGAAAAGAATCTTTCTATCAATTTGGGTCGACTACCTCCTCTGACTACGTAGATCAGGGGCCATGAGAGCTTGGGATGACGTAACCATGGGATCTTTATCGGGTTTTATTTTCATTCTATCACCATCTGCTTTAAGCTTCAAGTGATAAATTTTATAATTTAAAATCCTCAATCTGCTGTTATTGTATATTGATTACTCAACTATTAATGACTAGCCTAAATCGAAAGTGTTCTCCCGTCAACGGGAGGGGTAATTAACCATAAGGGCTTGCTCCAATGGGAAACCTCGAACCCTAGATCAAATAGTCCTTGCAAAATGAGAGCAAAATTTCTAGGTAGTGTCTTACCTATAATCTAATATGTCTTCTGAAAATTTGACCTACAAAGCTCTCTCAACAAACAAAACTAAAATAAATGCAAAGTTCCTAGGGATCGGCCATAATATTCGGAGCCCACAAATCTAAAACTTTTCTTAAGCTATGAGCTTCGATGAAATTGTATTTCTAGCATGCAAGGCTTCATATTTCTTTAAGAGAGAGAGAGAGAGATAGGGAGGGAGGGAGGAAACGCACCAGAAGATTCTGAGGCTTAATGTCTCTATGGCAAACACCGATGCTGCCGTGTATGTAAGCCAATGCTCTACAGATCTGTCAACAAAAATAATAATAATAATAATAATAATAATAGAACAAGGAAAAGATTAGAGGNCTTAATGTCTCTATGGCAAACACCGATGCTGCCGTGTATGTAAGCCAATGCTCTACAGATCTGTCAACAAAATAATAATAATAATAATAATAATAATAGAACAAGGAAAAGATTAGAGGAAATCCAGGACTACAGGGAAGAACAAGCGCTCACCTGGTACATATACAGCTTCACATATATCAATGGCATTCGCTGCTTCATTTTGTTGTAGTGCTTGATAACACGATGAACAGTTTCTGGAACATATTCGAGGACCAAATTAAGGTACAGCTCATCCTTCTCGGTTGTTGAGAAGAAGCAATGTTTCAAAGAGACAACATTTGGGTGATCAAGTAGCCGCATCGTCTGCATTTCACGGTTCTTGTATCTCTTGTCTTGAAGAACCTTTTTTATAGCGACAGTTTCACCAGTCTCCAAACACTTAGCCTAAATATGTGAGGGATTTCAAAGCAGCGCAGATTGAACGAACATAGTTAAAAATGGACCAACAAACAAAGAAGGCAAGGGGCCATCTTGGATCACTTTTGTTTTTTATTTTACATTGTTTATGCACTAATTTGAAATAAAATATGTTTGACTATTTGAATAAAGTATTATTATATTAAAAACTATGTTAATTTGCTTTTAGAAACAAAATATATATATATAAAAACACAAAAAAAAAAACATGCTAAACAAACACTTTTAAAAACAATAATAATAATAATAATAATAACAAAAAACAAAATGGGGGCATTTACAAACATACCACCACACTCCTATTTATTTACATAATTAACACCTAAGATTCACTTTTTTCATTTATACCACCAATTATTTCATATCACATCAAAAGTACATCTATTTTAACTTCTAAAAAGTGAAATACACATTTCCATTCATAGATGAGGAGGCATATAAGTAAAAATTGAAGTTTAGGTGTAAGATATGTAAATATATAGAAATTATGCTGTATGTATGTAAATCTTCCTAACAAAATTGATCCCAACCAAGCCCGAAAGTTCTGTTAAACAACCTGGAAAACTACTCCAAATGAACCATGCCCTACAGAATGTTCTGCCATGTAGCTTACGGTCTGCAGAATAAGATAAATAGACAAATATCAGAATTAACACAGCATAAGCACAAACGCTTGTTATGAGAAGTTAGAAGTCATACATGATAACAAACACCTCTCTGCACCATACCAATATGAAAAATAATATATATAGCAAACTCATGAAAGCTATTTGAGAAATTTCTACGCAAATTTAATACAAGATGTGAAAAATCGTGCAAAAAGTATGTAAAATTATTCAAAGAACACAAGCAATTAGAAAAAGAAACAATGGAGCTATCTTTGATGAATATTCAGAAACGATACAATCAATACAACTAAATATTCTTGGCCTCATAATAGAAAATAACCTCTTTTAGATTTCCTTAGGACCTCAGGTCTCATAGTTGATCAATAATCAAAATCTTGAGATTGATGAAGAAGAGCATCCACATAGACAAAAAGAAATTTATTTATGCTATAATATCATCCATGACGCTGAACTCTTGTATTTATAGAATGAAAGAACAAACTATTAAGAAATTTTCGAATACTAAAAATCTAAAAAATTGCAAAGATGCTATTAACAAACAATAAATTGCTAACAAATTCAAATAAATTGCTAAAAAACTCAATAATATTGACTACAATAACCCTAACTACAACAACAACAACAAAGCCTTAATCCCACTGCGTGGGGTCGGCTACATGAATCATTTTTCTCCATTGTGTCCTATTTACTGTCATATTTTCATTTAGTTCTAGTAAATTAAGATCATTTTTTATACAATAAGCCCAGTCTTCCTAGGTCTACCTCTGCCTTTTTTAACACAAGTCAAATCTAAAACATCTACTCTCCTAATCGGATCATCAGACGGTCGACGTTTAATGTGACCAAACCATCTAAGACGACTTTCTCTAATTTTTTCTATCACAAGAGCAACACCAACCCTATCACGAATATATTCATTTCGCATTTTGTCTCTAAGTGTAAAGCCACTCATCCACCTAATCATTATCATCTCTGCAACACTTTACTTATTATTATGCTTCCCTTTTAAAGGCCAACATTCAGCGCCATAGAGCATTGCAGGTCTCACCACCATCTTATAAAATTTTCTTTTCAGTCTAAACGATACTTATTCTATCACAAAAAAANATCACGAATATATTCATTTCGCATTTTGTCTCTAAGTGTAAAGCCACTCATCCACCTAATCATTATCATCTCTGCAACACTTTACTTATTATTATGCTTCCCTTTTAAAGGCCAACATTCAGCGCCATAGAGCATTGCAGGTCTCACCACCATCTTATAAAATTTTCTTTTCAGTCTAAACGATACTTATTCTATCACAAAAAAAGCCCGAAGCATTCCTCCACTTCAACCAACCAACTTTGAATTCTACTATTAACATCCCCATCTATATCACCATCGCTTTGAACAGCAGACCCAAAATATCTAAATCGTTCACACCTTTTAATAATTTTATCACCCAAATTCACACTTCTATCACTAAAGCTACTACTACTAAAATTGCATTCCATGTATTCAGTTTTAGTTCTACTTAAATGAAGGCCTTTAAACTCCAATGTAGACCTCCATAATTCAATATTTTCCCGGGGTTTTTCTCTCGTTTTATCCATGAGAAGGATATCATCAGCAAAAAGATATGGGCTTAAAGTTGATCCCTGACGTAATTCAACAGAAATAGGAAAATATTTCATCTATCCTCCTTCAGTTTGAACACAAGTAACAGTAATCCAACAGAACTAGGAAAATATTTGGTCAATCCTCCTTCAGTTCGAACACAAGTAACAAATAGTATACATATCTTTAATGACTTGAATATAAGTCAATTTCTTCTCAAGAACTCTCCAAAGGATATCTCTTGGAACCTTATCGTAAGTTTTTTCTAAATTAATAAAAATCAAATGTAGATTCTCCTAATTATCTCTGAACTTCTCCATCAAACCTCCCAATAAATGTATAGCTTCCATGGTAGACCTGTCCGGCATAAATCCAAATTGATTATGAGAAATCTTCGTAATGTGTCTTAACCTATGTTCAATAACCTTCTCTCATAATTTCAAATCATAACGCATCAACTTAATTCCTCTATAATTTGCACACTCTTGTGCATCCCTTTATTCTTAAAAATGGGGACCAAAATACTCTTCCTCCACTCCTCGGGCATCTTTTTATTTTTTAAAATAATATTAAAGAGTTTAGTAAGACAAGAAACTCTCAAATCTCCTAAATATTTCCACACTTCAATTGGGATATCATCAGATCCTACAGACTTTCCACCCTTTGTTCTCTTTAAAGCCTCCTCAACTTCTTTTTTATTAATGTGACGGTAAAATTTAAACGATTTATTATTATTCAAAATATTAAGATCACTAAAATCGATCGTATTTTCAGAAACTTCATTAAAAAGTTTATCAAAATAACTCACCCATATATGTTTAATATCTTTTTCTAAGAAAAGTATTTTTTTTATTTTCATCTTTAATACACTTTACTTGAGTTAAATCTTTACTTTTCTTCACTCTTTGTTTGGCTAGTTTATACATATATTTTTCACCCTCCTTCATATCTAATATATTATAAAGACCATTAAAAGTAAATTTTTAGTGTCACAGATTGTTCTTTTAGACTCTCTGCAGGTTGTTTGATATTTTTTCTAGTTCTCTAAGTTTTTACATTTAAACTAATTTTTTTAACATAACTTCTTAAATTTTATCTTTTTTTGCACATTATTATTCAACCACCAACTATTTTTATTTATAAAAACTTTTTCTTTTGATTCTCTAAACACACTTTTTGCTACTTGTTTAATAGTGTTTGTTATTTTATCCCACATAACATTTGTTTCTTCATGAACATCCCAAATTTTGAAATCTTGAATTTTACTCATAAAAATAATTTTTTTTGTCTTTTAGGTTCTCTCATCTAACCCAACGATGATGAGTCCTAGTACTCTTTATTTTACAATTCTTCATCTTAAAATCTATAACTAATAAACGACGTTGATGTATTTATATTATCACTTGGAATTACTTTACAATCTTTACAATCTCGACGATCTCTTCTTCTCATAAGAAAATAATCAATTTGTGTTTTATTAGATTCACACTTATAAGTAATAAGATGCTCATCTCTTTTCTTGAATAAAGTATTAGTAATAGCAAAATCATACACTAAAGCAAAATCTAAAATAGTTCTACCTTCTTCATTAGTCACTCCAAAACTATAGCCACCATGAGTATTTCTGAAATCTTCTGCCACTCTACCGGCATGTTCATTTAAACATCCTCCAATAAAAATTCTTTATTCAAAAGGTCTCGTTTGNTCACTCTTTGTTTGACTAATTTATATATATATTTTTCACCCTCCTTCATATCTAATATATTATAAAGATCATCAAAAATAATTTTTTTAGTGTCACAGATTGTTCTTTTAGACTCTTTGTAAGTTATTTGATATTTTTTTCAGTTCTCTAAGCTTTTACATTTAAACTAATTTTTATAACATAACTTCTTAAATTTTATCTTTTCTTGCACAGTATAATTTCACCACCAACTATTTTTATTTATAAAAACTTTCTTTTGATTCTCCAAGCACATCTTTTGTTACTTGATTAATAGTGTTTGTTACTTTATCCCACATAACATTTGTTTCTTCAAGAACATCCCAAATTTTGAAATCTTGAATTTTACTCNACATAACTTCTTAAATTTTATCTTTTCTTGCACAGTATAATTTCACCACCAACTATTTTTATTTATAAAAACCTTTTATCTTTTCTTGCACATTATTATTCCACCACTAACTATTTTTATTTGTAAATATTTTTTCTTTTGATTCTCCAAGCACATCTTTTGCTACTTGTTTAATAGTGTTTGTTACTTTATCCCACATAACATTTGTTTCTTCAAGAACATCTCAAATTTTGAAATCTTGAATTTTACTTATAAAAATAATTTTGTTTGTCTTTTAGGTTCCCTCATCTAACTCAACGATGATGAGTCTTAGTACTCTTTATTTTACAACTCTTCATCTTAAAATCTAGAACTAATAAACGATGTTGGGTACTTAAATTGTCACTTGGAATGACCTTACAATCTTTACAATCTCGACGATCTCTTCTTCTAGTAAGAAAATAATCAATTTGTGTTTTATTAGATTCACTCTTATAAGTAATAAGATGCTCATCTCTTTTCTTGAATAAAGTACTAGTAATAACAAAATCATACACTAAAGCAAAATCTAAAATAGTTTTACCTTCTTCATTAATTACTCCAAAACCGTAGCCACCATGAGTATTTCTGAAATCTTCTACCACTCTACCGACATGTTCATTTAAATCTCCTCCAATAAAAATTTTTTATTCAAGAGGTATCGTTTATATTAAGTCTTCTAAGTCATTCCGAAATTTATCTTTTAACTCTGTATCTAAACCTCNAATCTAGAACTAATAAACGATGTTGGGTACTTAAATTGTCACTTGGAATGACCTTACAATCTTTACAATCTCTACAATCTCGACGATCTCTTCTTCTCGTAAGAAAATAATCAATTTGTGTTTTATTAGATTCACTTTTATAAGTAATAAGATGCTCATCTCTTTTCTTGAATAAAGTACTAGTAATAACAAAATCATACACTAAAGCAAAATCTAAAATAGTTCTACCTTCTTCATTAATTACTCCAAAACCGTAGCCACCATGAGTATTTATGAAATCTTCTACCACTCTACCGACATGTTCATTTAAATCTTCTCCAATAAAAATTTTTAATTCAAGAGGTATCGTTTATATTAAGTCTTCTAAGTCATTCCAAAATTTATCTTTTACCCTGTATCTAAACCTACTTGAGGAGCATAAGCATTTATAATATTAAAAATCTTAGTATCAACCCTAAACCCTAGAATAACCCTACCTAAATAATAAAATTTACAAGACTNTTAAAAATCTTAGTATCAACCCTAAACCCTAGAATAACCCTACCTAAATAATAAAATTTACAAGACTAAAAAATAAATTATTTATTATAAAATAAAATTTTAGAATATATGTACAAATCCATTCAACCAAGATTGTAACATTTGACTCCAATAAATTGTTTAGTGATAGACTTCCAATAAATTTGAGCATAATTGTTGAACTTCTTTTAGAAATATATATGAATCATGACCTATAGATGTGCTTTTCAACTTTAAAAGATAGCTTTGGTATCCAAAATCTGTAGTGCATCCATTTTAATCAGTAAAATTTTAAAAAACAAGATTAGTGTGAATGTCTGNACCAAGATTGTAACATTTGACTCCAATAAATTGTTTAGTGATAGACTTCCAATAAATTTGAGCATAATTGTTAAACTTCTTTTAGAAATATATATGAATCATGACCTATCGATGTGCTTCTCAACTTTAAAAGATAGCTTTGGTATCCAAAATCTGTAGTGCATCCACTTTAATCAGCAAAATTTTAAAAAACAAGATTAGTGTGAATGTCTAGGAATTATATGAATGACGTGTTAGACATGACTTAAAAGAGGTAGAAAGAAAAATCGAAAGCATGGCTTGAGAACTCATAATAGAAAGTTAAATACATCTAAACTAGATTAATGCTAAAATTTTATGGGATTTCCAACTCATAAGTATTCATTTTAAAACTTAATATGATTTCCGTACCAATTAAATTTTTAAGGGCTTCTATAAAAAACCTTTCAAAATTCAGGCAAATTATTATTGTGTCATCTGGCTATGAATTTCACATTTTTTTATTCATAAAATAGTAGAATTATAATTTTCATAATCATATTAAATGTTCAAATATTTTCATGCATGCATAATGACCAATGGATAATACAATAGCATAATGCATGTATGAGTAATGAAAAGAATATTTATATGATTCCTAATAAAATTAATTCCAATAGAGGAAATAAATAAACGAAACTAAAAACTAATATTTCTTAGATTCCATTATTTTTTTTTCTAATTACAGGCAAACTTTGCAAGTATATGTCTAACATATGGATTAATTCTTCATTTAAAAAATAAAAAACATTATTTAATGATTAATATGTTAAAATATTTTAGTCTTGCATTCAATAAAGTAAATGAAATTCTAATTTTAATTTTTTTTAAGGAAAATACAATCAATAAATCTATTATACATCAAAGCAGTTTGACTTTTCCTATCGGTTCTCTTTTATGAATTCATAAATCTAGAAAACAAAAGTAAAATAAGATCAATATCAATATGGTCATTCATCATGAGAATAATATCAACAAATAATGCCTCAAAAACTATACCATTAGTTAGCTCAAATTATATTTAAGATTAAAATATGAACTCAGATTAAAATCTAGATTCGACTTTTAGCATTTACTCAATTTTAGATTCAAGAAAAAAATTATAACATAAACTTCAAAGTACATTCAAGCTTAAAAAAATCATGTTGCTATTGCCAATCATTTTTCTGATTCTAATTCAACATTTAAAAACTAATGCTGATCTATAATTTTTTAAATAGGCCAAATTTAACCATACAATATTTTGAATGTTCATGTGTACTATTGATGTGTGCTTAAAATACTTCAATTAAGATGTAAGAATTTGCTCCTTAAAAAAGTTAATCATAACAGCCTTCACAAAAGAGTAATTATAATACTTTTCAAATTCTCAAGCTCTGTTAAAAGTCTTGAATATTGTCTCCAGAGAAAAGTAAATTCATGCTTAGGTTCTTATTTAAGACCTTCAAGGCAAAAAAGATATGCAATCACACAAGTTATCATATTCAATTAAAATGATCATGTTCTGTTAAATAAAGTTTTATAAGGTGGAACAACAAGTCAAACAAAGTGGATTATTATAACAACACTTCATCGAAATATTTGAAACAGCCTTTTTTTTTTTTTCTAAAACTTTACTCTTTAATCCGGTGTTAAGTTGAGATACATTCATTACTGGGGATATAAAGTTCCAAGGAAAAAATATTTATAGCATTCAAAAAAAATTTCAAAGTTATCTATTCAACATAAAAATACACTAGGATTGCACTTCCCAAATTTAATAATACAACTCCGCTAATTATATTAAAATTTTCCAGAATCATAACTAACCTAATGGTGTTTCATTACCTTCTTAACAGACTTAACATCATATCAATTTATGTCTAGAAGATATCATGATACAACCTTAAGCTTTAAATATAAAATGCAATGCACAACATTTATCTTCGACAAAATTACAAATTGAAGAAAAGGAAATAACCAGAAAATCTAAATTGATGAAAAAATAACCAAAAAAGCAAGCACCATGCCTACACAATGTTTTCGACCCAAACCCAACACGATTATTATTCAGGTCAAAATCCTGACTTGTTTTCATCCTGTCAATCTGAACTGACCTAAATATCCCATTTAACGTGATAAATAACAACTATTCGAGTAAAAATTGGATCAATTTTGAGTCAATTTTGGATCAATTCCAGGTTGGCGGATCAATTTCAAGTCAATTTAGAGTTGGCGGGTCATTTTTGAGTTGACGAGTCAACCTGAGCCTGACCTGAAAAATTAAACGGATATCCCACCTGAAAAATTAAACGGATTGGGATATTTAACCCGAACCCACCCGGATTTTTTAGAGTCGAGTTCTGGTCGAGTTGGCGTGTCGGGTCAATTTTTTACACCCCTAGCTTTAGGTAGATTCATTACCATTCCTAAGGAAACATACTTGTACCAAAATGAGTTAAGAGTCGGACATCGAAGTTTTTGTAAGAGTAATATGATTTGTTCACCACTATCTTCATAGGTATCAGTAAAATGTTATAAAATGTTTATTACTAAATGATACATTGCTGCAGTATTCGAAAGAGTAGTATCTTCTATTTTTTTTTTCAAACAAGAGATCATATTTTTATTCTTTTGTCATAAAATTGCCTTTATTCATACTAAGACATCGAAAAAATAAAAAATAACTAATAAATTTACCTTGTATTAATCCAGCAAAACCATCCAGTTTTAAAATTGTTGAGATTGACGCCTCAAATATTGGATATGATGGCATATTAAAATAAAAATTATCCCGCTCTCAAGGACTTGTTAGATTGGACGATAGAATTCTACTCAATCTAAATATTATACTATCAAGTTAGAAATGTCTGTTATCGTTAAATCTATTTCAAAATTTAAAGATTTCTTTTAAATACTGAATTTTTTCTAAGAATTAACTGTAGCACATCAAAATTATTTATTTTTAAAGATGTTACAAATTTAGCCTCTAAACAAATATTTGCTTCCTGACAGGATGAATCATCAATATTTGATATTAATATTGAATGTATCAAGGGAGAATCAATACAACTTTTCAGCTCAATATTTTAGCAAGTGGCACTATTGTTGATATCAATCAGCCTAAAATAAAATAACGTGATTGTAATTTTCCTAATCCACGAAGAAAAGAATATATTACTTTAACTATATATTATAATTAATTTTATATGTTGAAGTTCGATGTACTCTTTGAAGTCAACATATAGTCCTTTGCTATGTAAGTTGTGGGTGTGCTAGTTTTTATGAGGTTCTTGTCTAAGTGATCGGTTGTCACAAAGTGCAGTTCCCACATCCTGAAAGATTTTAAGTATTAATAAGCATTTTTTAGTAATCTCTTTACTATATTAATGTGCACACACTAAAATGATAGGATTGTTTGTGCTACCCAAGGATTTATAGGACCGGAATGNTACGGGTTTTAGTCCAAACAACTCTATAAGTTTTGCAAGTGATAAATAGGTGATTTAGGCTCTCCTCCTCCTCATAGCATAGGTAACATCTTGAAGCACCTCTCAGCCCCTTCACTTTGAGGATGTCATCTGTAGGTAAGAACCTTTTGAACAACTTCTAGCAGAAAATAGATATTGAAGGTGTTAACACTTTGTCCCAGATTAATTTGCCCCNTATCTACATATATATCTATGTATATATATATATACATATATCTATATATATATATATATATATACATATATCTATGTATATATATATACATATATAATTCTAATAAACCCTGGAAAATCAGACTGAATCATCCTGAAAAATCCTGCTAGCCAATCTATAAACAAGTTCATTTACAGATTTACCTTCGATGGCAAGAGGTGAGCTGGGGCAAATTAATCTGGGACAAAAAGTTAAAACCTTCAATATTTGTTTACTGCTGGAAGTTATTCAAAAGGTTCTTACCTACAGATGATATCCTGAAATTGAAGGGGCTGAGAGGTGCTTCAAGATGTTACCTATGCTATTAGGAGGAGGAGAGCNGATTGAGAACTTATAAGGATAGTTAATAAAGAATTTTTTGATTGACAATGAGTGAAATAATGAGATCATCCACGTAGGCTAGTACAAAGATTGTGAACTGCACTTGTTTGAGGATAAGCAGCGACATGATTGAGCAAGAGTTAACAAACTTCTTAAGCTCATTTTACCAGACAAATGATGCTTGCTTGAGATCACAAAGAACCTCATGGAGATTCGTGCATGGTTAGGTTGATTGGGATTAAAAAAACCATTTGGTGGACTGATAAGTACATTTTCCTAAGTATTCCTATGGAGAAAGACATTGCTAATAAGTTTGTCTCGTAGAACTCCCCTTTGAGAGACAATGATAGTGAGAATGATATGAAGAGATTGAAAGTGTGCTTTATGCGGGGAAGTATGCTTTATATTGATCAATGAAGGCATTTTATTTCTTTTTGATGCAACATGCCAGTTTTCAGCCAAGAATATTGTGATTTGGGTTGGGGAAATGGGGATCCAAATGCCATTATGAAGAAATGCATTGAATTCGTCCTTCATGTTAGATGAAGTGTGATTTGTGGTGAGGAAGCATTTGAGGTCTAGTTTGATATAATTTTAGGTGTGGGATTCAATGGTGTGTGTTTTATGGTCAATGTGGGCTCCAAAAATTCAAACAACACTACGCAAAAAATAAGACATGAGCATGAGGGAGATTTACCTCGAGATTTTGAGTTGAATTTTTAGAAGTGAGATGGGATAATATATAAGACACTACCCTGAGGTTTTACCCTCATTTGCGAGGATTTTAAGATCTAGGATTTGAGGTTTCCCATAAACGCAAGCCCCCGCGTTTAATTACCCATCTTAATAACGAGAGAACACTTTTGATTAAGATTAGTCATTAGGAAGCTGGTTGCTCAACGTATAGTAGCAGCAAATTTTAGTTTTGAAAATACGAAATCATCACCATGAGCTTAAAAGCGGGTGGTGGGGGGAAATGATGACGTACTCGATCAATATCCCATGGTTCCGTCATTATGGGTTATTGTGGACTTAGTCTACTTAGTCAGAGGAGGCAGTAGATCCTACCAGATTGAATGATTTTTATCAGCAACATTGAGTTACTTTGTCCAAAAGAACCTTGTTGACCCGGGGTGGTATTTGTTGAAAGGGACTAATCTAAATCTATCTTAGCCTACAGAGAGCTTCGCACCCAAATATACCCTAATTCATAGGGATAAAAATATCACCGAGGAACATGCATGCTACGATCCTAACTATAATGTAATAGTGTCATTTTTTAGTCAAACCAACCGATCAGAGGGTTTTGGTTGTAACCGCTTCTTTTATTGTCATTTGACTGTAAAACTATACAGATAAAGAATTCAGACCACGTCCTTACTATACAATTATTTTGAATTCAAATTTAGTAGTATATTTGACATGACATTGGCTCTATGTGAGCTTAGGTTAACATTATATTTGGTCACCTAGACAAACAGTTGCAGAAGGCAGATAAAATTTTTTCGCTACCTTGAATTACTATATAGTTGGTTAATTCTATAGATTCTTCATGATATTTTTTAGGCTCTTCTAAAGTATTTTTATATATTTCAAATTCTTCAAATTTACTTATGTCAAAATTATTCTTTTTATTTCTAAAAGTAAAATCTCAATCTTTTTATATTTTCTTTTGTTTTTTCTAATAATTCTTTAGCCTCCTTGGGTTCTATTAACATCTTATGGATCACTGCGTCTAATTTATTTTTATCTTCTACGATTTTATATATTGTGATAATTTTTTCTAATATATCATTATTTTGGTTTTTAATATAATCTAAATTATCTCTTAATATTAGCCTTTTTTATTTCGAATAAAACTTGTGTAGATTTTTCTAAAATTATATATATTTTTTCATTATGAAACTTTAAAGATTCTGTTAAAGAAATTTGAAGATCGATAATACTACTCATAATTTTATTTTCATTATGTAATTCATGCTTAAATTCTTTTGAAAAATTACATATAAATTTATGTTGGTTTATTGCTACAAAGTTTTTATTTTTTACTTCCTAATTCTAGATCTAACCAGTCTATTTTATGATTTTCCATATTTTAATCTTTCTTAATTTTCTCTTTTTCTTTAAATTCTTCTTTCATTAGATCTTTAAGTTCTTCTTTAAATAATTTTCTTTATAATTTCTTTTCATCTCTTAATTGTTGCTTATAAGATTGAATGAAAGATTCATAAGAACATTTATTATTATTAATTATTTCTAATATTTTTAGATCAGGCTTTGATACCATTTTGGGTAGATGCGGGTTTCAGTTTAGCGAGATCAACAAGTTAAAAGACCGTTTTTATTAGAATTATTCTGTTTATTCATTTTTAAAGACTTAATAGTATTTTTATTCTTAAAAAGTTTCTTTTTTTTGATAATCATAAATATTATGATCATTATATAGATAAATAGATAAATCTCATTCATTTCTAAATGGTCCATGTAGATCATCTATTTTTTGTAATTTTATTACTTCTAATTTTTTTGTTATCTACTTAAATCTTTTATGTGGACATACATGTGTCATTTCTCTGAGACTTTTTAATATTTTTCCTATAGTTTCATTTAGATCTTCTCTTAATATTTGTAAAATATCATCTCTTCCTGTTATTTCTATTAATTCTTTAACAAAATTGATTCAATTGGATTTATATCTAATTGATTTCTTATAACTTCTTCAGGTAATCTTAAATTCATTAATAAAAATCAAAACTTAATTCACTAGCATAAAATATTTTTCTTCTTATAAAATTATTATAAAACCATGGTCATTCATTTTCTGTTGCTAACATTTTTCTAAGTATGCTAGTAGCTAATAATACAAGTTATCATTGAGCTTAATATTAAACTTTTTATAAATTACTTGTAGAGCAACGAATGAGTTTATTTGTGAATTTAAATAAATTTGGTCGTGTTCATGTTTAATTCATTTAATTTTTGAGCTTTTAAAAAAATGTTCAATATTGTTTTTTACTAATTTAAACTAAACAAACATCATCGAGTATTAATCGAGCCAATTTAAGTTGTTCATTTACTACCCTATGTATAACGCAATGCATAAGTGGCAAAGTAGGGTAAACACAATACTATTTCATGCATTTTTAAAGTTTCCAGTCTTATTTTCAACAACATTGCACTTCTTTTTTTAGTTATCAAATTCACTTGTGTTTATATATCTCACATTGATGAACATCTAAACTTTAAATATTCTGATAATCTGAATAATAGTTAGAGCAAGTTTTCTATTCTTATTAATTACATCACTATATTATTTTCTGATGTCCAAATTACTACTTGAGGTAAGTGTATAGGCATTAGTCAGCAGGCTATCCAAGTAAACAATGACATCAAGGATGAGTAACTAATCTAACTTCGACTTTTAAATTTTGTTTAAACTTTAATAACACTCAATTAGAAACTTTCATGTGTATAATAGCATTTTCTATTTTTTTTTTGGTTTGTTGAAGTTATTCTGAGGTTTGAGATGACTAACGAGACATGATTGGCAAAGGCACTTTTCTTCGAACGAAAAATTGATTTTGTAGATTTATCTTAGGCACAGTACTGGATGACTGTATTTTTTTGCAGCAAGGAGATACTTGCTGTTTAAATTCATAAAGGTTCAATCCATATTTTTCGTTTCTTAAAGAGAAAAGTGTTAAAATGATTGCCCGACTCTTTTGCAAGGAGCCATTTCAGTCTCAAAGTTAATCACTAGATTTCTTTTTTAAATATGGGTTGAAATAGTCTCTAGTGAGGACTATTTTAACTCCTTTAAAAGAGTGTGGGGACTAATTTAGCACATTTATAAACTCCGGGACTAAAATTACCATATATAGTAGTTAAGGGTCTATTTTGGTACTTCACTCATTTCTTCACTTTAATAAAAATTGACATAAAAGAATGGTGGGTATGCTCACATGATATCTTCTCATGTTCTTAGAACTCTCTCTCTCGTGAGATGGAGAGCTACAAGGTATTTTTTGCTTGCTACCTAACGCTTTTTTTGTTTTCTGGTTTATTTTTTGATAGGTAACGATTACGGGAATTTTAGACTAATAATTGTAGAGTCTCTCTAGAGAAATATGGCCTCTGTAAGTGTGGCGCCATCATCAGGATTAAAAAATTCAGGTGGAAATAATGTTGCTGTGGATAGACTGCTGGAAGAGTTGGCTGATATGAAAATTAGAGATGAGAAGGTATTGAATGTTATCCAATTGTCCTGTTTATGCTATTTGACGTGTTGCCATTTACTTGAAGATATTGAATTAATTGTCACAGGAAGTAGAAACAACGGTAATTGATGGAAATTCCACGGAGACGGGTCATATAATTGTAACCACCATAGGTGGTCGAAATGGACAGCCTAAACAGGTGAATCTTAGGTTGTGAAACTAGCTTATGAACTAAAATTTTCAATCTGGTAATGATAGGGGTGTTGACGAGTATTTTGAATTTTATAATTTTTCATAGATATTTGAGCTATTGCCTTCTAGATTTTATTATTTTCTTGAAGTTATTCTAGTTAATATCTTTAAGTTTGTTAGTAATTTGTTTGTCTTTTTAGTAGTTTGTTATCAATTTGTTAGCAATTTATTAATTTGTAGTTTTTAGTTATTCCATCTATAAATATGAGAAATACGAAATTATGTAGGATTGGTGTCGGGAATATATGCATACATGCAAAATAATGTATATATATATATANATTTGTTAGCAATTTATTAATTTGTAGTTTTTAGTTATTCCATCTATAAATATGAGAAATACGAAATTATGTTGGATTGGTGTCGGGAATATATGCATACATGCAAAATAATGTATATATATATATATATGTGTGTGTGTGTGTGTATATATACTAGAGCACAAAACTCTCCCATTATTACAACCATTTTTGGCCAGCCTGTTTGCTGGTTGATTTCCTTCCCTGAGGATATGTGTTCAGATGACATTTGCTGATTTAGTTAAGAGGTAGATCTTCTTGATCCAGTGGATGAGCTGCCATGGGATGTTGAAGTTCTTTAGTAGGATCTGGATGAGTTGTAAGGCATCAGACTCCAATGTATGTATTTGAACTGTAATGATATTGGTAGCTTCAGGGCCCAGTAGACTGCAGTAGATTCAGTCTCTAAGGCATTGTTGGTAGCCATTGGTGATTGAAAGAACCAAAGACAATTTCCATTGTGATCTCTGCAAACACCTCCAATTCTAGCAACAGCTTGAGAGAAACTTCCATCAGTGTTGATTTTAACCCATGGTTGAGCAGGCCTTCTCCATATCACTTTTGTATTACATGTGTCTTTAGTGAACCAGCCTTCCAATAAGTTTGATGGAAAATTATCCTGATTCTAGTTATATAGGAGATGCTGTTGGTATAGATAACCACCTTTAATACAGTCAGATTTTCATGTTTAGCCTCGTTTCTTGCCATCCTTAAGAACCATACAACGATTAGGGGGATGTATTGTTGTTGTTGCTCCTTTTAGCCATTCCAGCATTCTTCTATTCTTACCCAATTGTAACCCATAGATCTCAACCTCAGAACTTTACGGGTTTTAGTCCAAACAACTCTATAAGTTTTGCAAGTGATAAATAGGTGATTTAGGCTCTCCTCCTCCTGATAGCATAGGTAACATCTTGAAGCACCTCTCAGCCCCTTCAATTTGAGGATGTCATCTGTAGGTAAGAACCTTTTGAACAACTTCTAGCAGAAAATAAATATTGAAGGTGTTAACACTTTGTCCCAGATTAATTTGCCCTNTGTGTGTGTGTATATATATATATATATATATATTGATAGAAGTGTTTTACATATGATATAAGGGAATTCCAATGAATCACCATGAAGCAAAATCTTAAAAGATCTTGGGAGACTAGAGCACAAAACTCTCCCACTATTACAACTATTTTTGGCCAGCCAGTTTGCCAGTTGATTTCTTTCCCTGGGGATATGTGTTCAGATGACCTTTGCTGATCTAGTTAAGAGGGAGATCTTCTTGATCCAGTGGATGAGCTGCCATGGCATGTTGAAGTTCTTTAGTAGGATTTGGATGAGCTGTAAGGCATCAGACTCCAATGTATGTATTTGAACTGCAATGATATTGGCAGCTTCAGGGCCCAGTAGGCTGCAGTAGATTCTGTCTCTAAGGCATTGTTGGTAACCATTGGTGATTGAAAGAACCAAAGACAATTTCCATTGTGATCTCTGCAAACACCTTCAATTCTAGCAACAACTTGAGAGAAACTTCCATCAGTGTTGATCTTAACCCATGGTTGAGCAGGCCTTCTCCATATTACTTTTGTATTACATGTGTCTTCAGTGAACCAACCTCCCAATAAGTTTGATGGAAAATTATCCCGATTCTAGTTATATAGGAGATGCAGTTGGTATGGATAACCACCTTTAATACAGTCAGATTTTCATGTTTAGCCTTGTTTCTTGCCATCCTTAAGAACCAAACAATGATTAGGGGGATGTATTGTTGTCGTTGCTCCTTCCAGCCATTCCAGCATTCTTCTATACTTACCCAATTCTAACCCATAGATCTCAACCTCAGAACTTTACGGGTTTTAGTCCAAACAACTCTATAAGTTTTGCAAGTGATAAATANCTACACTAAGGATTAGGTGGATAGACTCTTACCTAGGGTGTGCACCTAAGATCTAGGAGGTCTACACTAAGGGNTAAAAAAAATACATAGAGAAAAGAAAAAGACTCAATCCTGCATGGAAACAAGTGTCAGCGAGAAAATCACATCCACATAACGTATCATGAGCCATGTCTTAAAAGTGGAGGGAGCTAATAGCACCTGCAAGCAAAATGGTCAAAAATCATTACTTGGTCCCCCCATAGCGGTCCCTCTGTGTGTATAAAAATAGACATGACTCCCTACAGAAGAACGCCCTAACATAGTACCACACATATGCAACATGCAGACACACCACAAGCATAATGCAAAAGAAAGATACCTAGCTAGGGCAACCAATCCAACAGAGAACAATAGCCGGACATCAAAAAGGCTATATAGCACCCTAAATCCTAGCCTAGCACACCATCTAACGAAAAAATGCATCAACCTAGTATCTATGTGGGGGGGGTAAGTCTATGTATAATGTGACTTTGACGGGGTCGTCAGACCGGCCCCATTCTAAAGATCCAAAGGATCTAAAGGGTGTTACGAAAAATGGTGGCACGAGTTAGATTTATTAGATCTTTAGCACAGTCATACTTGTGTTAATCTCGATGACTTAACTCGCATTGCTCACTAGGATCAACCCAGCAAGCAATGCTCATTAAGGCATCGCGACCAACACTATGTCACTCTCCTAACGAACCTGTCTCGCTATCCATGCAAACATGCAAATGCAAATGCTAATGCAGACAAATCAAACATATAAGTAGTGATAAAGAGTATGCCATGAAGGCAGTGACTCATAGGAATGGGCATGCCATAGCGGCAGGGGCCCTAAAAGAGGGTATGCCGGTAAGGCAGTGACCCGAAGGTGGGCATGTCGTGGCGGCAGTGGCCCGAAAAGAGGGTATACCGGTAAGGCAGTGACCCGAAGGTAGGCATGCCGTAGCGGCAGTGGCCCGAAAAGAGGGTATACCGGTAAGGCAGTGACCCGAAGGTAGGCATGCCGTAACGGCAGGGGTCCAAAAAGAGGGTATGCCGGTAAGGCAGTGACCCAAAAGAATGCAACTCAAGTAGATTATATTGATTATGCTGACAAACATGTACATGCACATACACAACATGCAAAGGAGAAAGTGGTAGGTTGATCCAGATAGAGCATCTGGTCAAACCAAAGTATTGTGCCAACCGGACTGGGATAGCCGACTGAAGCACAAGTGATGTGACCGGTTCGGGATAACCGATCGAGGCACAAGTGGTGTCGGTGCAGGTTCAAGTGCAAGTGCATGGTGCAAGGTGCAAGTGCAAGTGTGATATATAACACACAATACGTAACAATGCAAGACACACATATACAAACAATGAGGTGCAAATGACCCCATATGATAGCGAGCCACGTTCGTACTAACAACCTCACTTAGGAAACCTAATGTTTAGAACCTTGGATGTGCGACACTGCTGCCTCTTGTTTTGGTGAGGGAATGTGGGGAGTTTTCTCCCCGGATCTCTGAAGGGAAAACTCTCCACAACGTCGTAAAATGTGCTAGCTATAAAGATTTTACCATTTTGCGAACTCCTCCAGACTTTGCAAAGCAAGCCAGCTACGAAGCTTCTCTTGCTTTGCCAAGTCCGAACCCTTAGCTTCTCCAAGTAAAGCTAGGAAAACCTAAAGCAAGTGGAGTGAGGGACTCCGACCCATCGGGACTTGTGCTAGGGCTCACAACAAATGGGAGACACTCGACTCTACGGAGGGCATTTGGTTACGCACAGGAAGTCCTAACCTAAAGGCTAGCTCTAGGAAATCAACGATCCATCACGCAGACACGTCGTCCCGCCGACCCATGCCGGCGCACGCACCCCGTGTGAGCAGTCGAACCCACACGCCTAGACACCACTAAACCTAGGGCTAGCTAGGAGTTAGGGGATCTCACCACCACGAAGGTTGTAGACGCATTCTCTTTACTTGCTCTAAGCCGTTGACATCTAGTCCGTGCTCCAGTGTGGCTCGTAAAACGTGCACAGGACAAAAATAGAGCCAATAAGGGCAAGAGAGGAAGGGATCAGTGAGGTATACATAGTATTTAAAAATAATAATTTTGGCATATAGAAATATAACCAAAGTATACCTTGGCGAAGGGATCGAACGTCGCCCTTCGCATTGCTGCGAGGTCGCCTCAACATCATAGTCGGAGCCTCGACGAGGGAGAAGCGGCTAACACCTACATGAGAGTACCTCTAAAAAAGAGAGCTTCGAGTCGGAAGAGGATGCGCCGACACACGACATCCCACAAGGAAGGTGCTCAGTGGGATGAAGGCTGACGAAATTCAATTTTTCGACGGGGCGTCACCAGATGGCTTGCAGGTGAAGAAGAAGAAAACAGCTAAGGAAGTGAGGCCGAAAAAAAAGAAGAAGAAGAAGAAAGAGAAAAAAATAAAATAAAAATAAAAATAAAAATAAAAATAAAAATAAATAATAATAATAATAATAATAATAATAATAATAATAATAATAATAATAAATCAGAAGAAGGGGAAGAATAAGAAGAAGAAGAATAAAAAATGGAAGAATAAAAAAATAAAAGATGATGAAGAAGAAGAAGAAATAGAAGAAGAAGAAGGAGAAGAAGAAGAAGAAATAGAAGAAGANAATAATAATAATAATAATAATAATAATAATAATAATAATAATAATAATAATAATAATAAATCGGAAGAAGGGGAAGAAGAAGAAGAAGAAGAAGAAGAAATAGAAGAAGAAGAAATAAAAGATGAAGAAGAAGATGAAATAGAAGAAGAAGAAGAAGGAGATGAAGAAGAAGAAGGAGAAGAAGGAATAGAAGATGAAGAAGATGAAGAAGAAGAAGAAGAAGAAGAAGAAGACGAAGAGGAAGAAGAAGAAGAGGAAGAAGAAGAAGAAGAAGAAGAAGAAGAAGAAGGATCGTCGACGGAGGCAGAAGGGGCGATGAAGGCCTTCACGAATCGATCGAGATGGGAGAGAGAGGGAGACATTTCGCGAATTGGAGAGAGAGCTCTGGCTTGCCGTGAGGAGATGCGAAGAAGGGATGGGGGAGGAGCCTTTTTTAATATATATATAATATTATTATAATATAATAATAATAGTAATAATAATTATTCAATTAACCTCTCCCCGCTCATTTTTGTCGAACACGTCATCGCGATAAAATAAACGTCTCCCTTAGGTAAAATTGACGTTCTGGACACACCGGTGTGGTCTATTTAGTCGTCCGAGGCCGTTCGGACCACTTATTTTAGCAATCACGATGAAAAGAAATTTTCACGCATTTTTAGCCCGCACGCAAAACTGTGGGACAACAAGCGTCCGTCCTAAGTGGAATCGACATTTCGTACTCACTCGCGTAGTCTGTTTCATCGTTCGAGGGCGTTCAGACAACTTTTCCAGCAAATGAGTCCAAAATGATAATTTGCATTTTTTTAGCCCGTATTTGAATCGTTAAAGACATTGACGCCCTCCTTAAGTAATTTCGACGTCCTGGACACACGTGACATTAAAAAAAAATGATGCCAACAAAGAACCCCCAACAAGTGTGCTGCACCGCTGAGGCACAGTGCCCTTGTTGGCAGCATCCTCAAAAGAAAGGCTCGCCTGGTAGTCGATGTGACATCCCAAGAGGAGGCTATAAGAAAACCTCAACTAAGCCAGATAAACTAGACAAGGTATGGTTGAGGTGTGGCTAGCTAGTTAAAACTAGTCAACCACAAATATAGGTTCAGAGGCCATAGAGGCATAACCTAGAGAATAGGTTCAGAGGCCGTAAAGGCATAACCTAAAAGGGTGGTTCAGTGGCCAGAAAGGCATAACCACGGGAGGTGGTTCAGAGGCCGTAAAGGCATAACCATAAAAATAGGTTCAGAGGTCATAAAGACATAACATAGAAAATAGGTTCAGAGGCCATAAAGGCATAACTTATGAATGATTTCAGAGGTCATAGAGACATAACTCAAGCTAGTGGTTCAGAGGCCGTAGAGGCATAACCACAAAAATAGGTTCAGAGGTTGCAGAGGCATAACCTAGGAATGAGTTCAGAGGCCATAGAGGCATAACTCAAGCTAGTGGTTCAGAGGTCGTAAAAGCATAACCACGAAAATAGGTTCAGAGGTCACAAAGACATAACCTAGAAAATAGGTTCAGATGCTATAAAGGCATAACCTAAGAGGGTGGTTCAGAGGCCGCAGAGGCATAACTACAAAAATAGGTTCAGAGGTCATAAATACATAACCTAGAAAATAGGTTCAGAGGCCATAAAGGCATAACCTAAGAGGGTGGTTCAGAGGCCGCAGAGGAATAACCACAAAAATAGGTTTAGAGGTCATAAAGACATAACCTAGAAAATAGGTTCAGAGGCCATAAAGTCATAACCTATGAATGAGTTCAGTGGCCATAGAGGCAAACTTAAAGCTAGTGGTTCATTGGCCGTAGAGGCATAACCACGAAAATAGGTTCAGAGGCCGCAAAGGCATAACCTAGGAGGGTGGTTCAGAGGCTGCAGGGGCATAACCACAAAAATATGTTCAGAGGTCACAAAGACATAACCTAGAAAATAGGTTCAGAGGCCATAAAGGCATAACCTAAGAGGGTGGTTTAGAGGCCGCAGGCATAACCACAAAAATAGGTTCAGAGGTCATAAAGACATAACCTAGAAAATTGGTTCAGAGGCCATAAAGGCATAACCTAAGAGAGTGGTTTAGAGGCTGCAAGGGCATAACCACAAAAATAGGTTCAGAGGTCACAAAGACATGACCTAGAAAATAGGTTAAGAGGCCATAAAGGCATAACCTAGAGAGTGGTTCAGAGGCCGCAAGGAGATAACCACAAAAATAGGTTCAGAGGTCATAGAGGCATAACCTAGAAAATAGGTTCAGAGGCCATAAGCATAACTCAAGCTAGTGGTTCAGAGGCCGTAGAGGCATAACCACAAAAATAGGTTCAGAGGCCGCGGAGGCATAACCTAGAAGGATAGCTCAGAGGCCGTAGAGGCACAACCACAGAAATAGTTTCAGAGGTAACAAAGACATAACCTAGAAAATAGGTTCAGAGGCCATAAAGGCATAACCTAAGAGGGTGGTTCAGAGGCCGCAGGGGCATAACCACAAAAATAAGTTCAGAGGCCGCAAAGGCATGACTTAATGGATCTCAGCCATACCAGATAAACTGGACATGGTATAGCTGAGGGAAAGTTTGCCTGACCATATTCAAAACTGCACATCGATCTGTCTGACCATATTCAAAACAACAGAATCGATGGAAACCCCGTACCTGACCTCATTCGAAACAGTAGGGGAGAATGCTCAATCATCTCGTGTGACCAAGCCTCCTATTATGTTTCCCCTGAAAGAGACCTCGATTGCGAGTCTAACTGATCTCTTTGAGACGAAACACCCATCCCATTAATCAGGTGGCTATAAAGCACACCATATCCTGATCAGAGGTGGTGATCAAACCAGTAACTAAATAGTATGGCCGACCGAAAAGGATGGTTCAGAGGCCCTGAAGGCATAACCAAAGGGTGGGTTCAGAGGCCGTAGAGGCATGCCCCATGGAATGTCTAAAGACAGAATACTCTCGTAAATGAACCAACCCAAAAGGGCATGTGGTTTGAGAAGCATCAGAGTATAAGGCTATAAGAAGCCAAAAGTGTCAAAAGACATGATATCATCATAATAGAGCCAACCTTAAGGTCACATGGCTCGAAGAACATGGCTAGAAAGCCAAAAGTGTCAGGAGACAAAATGTTCTCATAACAGAGCCGACTCTAAAGTCATATGACTCAAGAAACGTGGCTATTAAGCCAAAGATTGTCCAAAGAGAAGACACACTCATACTGAGCAAAATACAATGTAGTCGAGCTTAAGTGACATCGAACATATTGCTATATAAAGCCGAAGACACTTTCATAAAGGAATCGGCCGAAACGGGCATATGATTAGAGAGACTTCAAAGCGAATGGCTACAAAACCTGACTTTCCTCAAAATGAGGTCTTATCATCAAGGGTCAGTCAAGTGAAGTCAATAGTTCTATTGATCGGAACATCAAATGATCACGGAGATATATACCCCGATCGAGATAGTCTAGGAGGTATGTATCCTGACCAAGTATATGAAATAACGCAGGAGGTATGTATCCTGGCAAAATATCAAATGAACAATCATACAACATAACATTATGAGGTATCATGCTCAAAGTATAGTCAGACATCCAAGTAATTTGAATGAACATGGATTGGTGGTAAAACCGATACAACATATCATTCGACTTGGCGGACAAAACCAACCAAAGCAGTCAGAACCATCAAATGGGGTTAGATATCAGAAAGGTCTAACCACAAGAGTGCTTCTGCATCAGCACTAGCGAAGAAACTTTCGCTGAGGATCCATGGATCAAACATGAGACTAATACAACATGGTACTTGACATGGCGGACATAACCAACCAGATCAATCAAGAATATCAACAAGGTTACATAACCTAGTACAGTCTAAACCGCAAGGGCGCTCAAAGTGAGCTAGCGAGGCAAATCTCGTTGGGCGACTCTCCCATTTAGCAAAGTAGTTCTGCTGGGGAGACATCAAATATCTCGGTGGGGACATGGACCAGCTGAGCTACTGATACAACATGTCAATCGGTGGGGTAGACCAAACCAACCAAATCAACCGAAAATCATCGAGGTGGACTTATAAGTCCGAAATGTAGGGTGCTTTAAGCAAGCATTAGCAAAGTAAGTATCGCTAAAAGGTCCTCAGAACTAGCAAAATAGCTATAGCAGGGGAGAGCTCAACGAATATTTCCAACAATAACTTACTAAGGCAATTCTCGTATGAAAAATATCAGGGAAAACGTCAGGCATCAAAAGTGGCTCTGACGAAGGACATGGATCGGACAGATAACAGCAAATTCTATAATCGATACGACATGTCGCTCTGACAAGGCAATGAAAATTGACCGGTTCAAGATTATCAAAGAAGGTGGATGAATAAAACATACCAACCCTATATATGATACTGCTATCAGAGATTTGGTAGAATGAATTCCGCCGGGGAATTGCTGCAATATCTAAGAATAGTTGGCACAAGGATATGTTTCCCTTAGGCTAACCCAAAAAAAATCCCTCAAAGGGGATAACACCAGACTCATTTGAAGTGAGTGGGAAACTCTAGTTCGGACCCACATGGGGTGCTCAACCGAATAGAGGTAGTGAGGAATGGAGCATATCTTCCCGCACAATAAGGTATCAATTGAACTTGAGCTTGGACAATCGAGACACTTGAGAAGGGTTGGACAAAATAGAGTGTACCAACCAAATGGTGTTTAGCCATAAGACAAAAACCAAAACATATCCCGTAAGAGGGAATACACCACACTCATCTGAAGTAAGCGGGACAAGCATATCCATATAAAGGTGCTGGGTTCGGACCCTATGTAGAAAAAGTAATCAAAACAGAATGGTAAAAAAAANACATACTCGAGCTGGAGTGACATCAAACATATGACTATATAAAGCCGAAGACGCTCTCATAAAGGAACTGGCTGAAAATGGGCATATGATTCGAGAGGTTTCAAAGCCAAATGGCTACAAAACCCGACGTGCCTCAAAACGAGGTCTTATCATTAAGGGTTGGCCAAGTGAAGGCAATAGTTCTATTGATCGGAACATCAAATGATCACGGAGGTATGTACCCCAATTGAAATAGTCTAGAAGGTATGTATCCAGACTAAGTATCAAATAAGATATGAAGTATGTATCTTGCTCAAATATATTAAATGGCGTAGGAGGTATGTATCCTGACCGAGCATATAAAATAACGCAGGAGGTATGTATCCTGATGAAATATCAAATGAACAATCATGCGGCATAACATCATGAGGTATCACACTCAAAGTATAATTAGACATCCAAGTAATCCGACTGAACATGGATCGGTGGTAAAACCGCTACAACATGTCATTCAACTTGGCAGACAAAACCAATCAAAGTAGTCAATAAGAAGATATGGTTATATGACCAAGATTGTCTAACCATAAGATTGCTTCCAAAAGAACTAACGAGACGTCTCTTGCCAGAGATTCTCTCATTTAATAAGCTGATTTTTGCTGGGGAGGCATTGAGTGTCTCGATGAAGACATGGCTCAACTAGCTAACTGACACAACATGTCGTTCGACGGGGTGGATAAAACCAACCAAACTAGTCAAAACAAGACTTTATTCATGGATCCCCAACATCAACACCTCAGAAGCAACTTTTGTTGGGGATCCATGAATCAACCGTCAGACTAATACAACATGGTACACGATATAGCAGACAAAACCAACCAAAGTAGTCAATAAGAAGATATGTTTATATGACCAAGATGGTCTAACCATAAGAGTGCTTCCACAAGCACTAACGAGACATCTCTCGCCAGAGATTCTCCCATTTAATAAGCTAATGTTTGATGGGGAGGCATTGAGTGTCTCGATGAAGACATGGGTTAGCTAGGTAACTGACACAGCATGTCGTTCAACGGGGTTAATAAAACCAACCAAACCGATCAAAATATTATTGAGGTGGACTCAAAAGTCTAAATGTAGGGTGATTTAAGCTAGCACTAGCAAAGTAAGTCTCGCTAAAAGGTCCCTCAGAACTAGCAAAATAGCTATAGCAGGGGATAGCTCAACGAATATTTCTAACAAGAACTGACTAAGGCAATTCTCATCGAGGAAAATACCGGAGCAAACATCAGGCAATAAAAGTAGCTCTGACGAAGGACATGGATCGAATAGATAACAGAAAAATTCTAGAATCAATACGACTTGTCGCTCTGACAAGGCAATGAAAATTGACCGGTTCAGGATTATCAAAGAGGGTGGATGAATAGAACATACCAAACCTATATATGATACTGCTACCAAAGATTTGCTGGAATGAATTCTGCTGGGGAATTGCTGCAGTATTTAAGAATAGTTGGCCGAAGGGTACGTTGCCGTCAGGCTAACCAAAAAAAACATCCCTCAAAGGGGAAGAAACCACACTCATTTGAAGTGAGTGAGCAACTCTATTTTGGACCCACACGGAGTGCTCAACCGAATAGAGGTGGCGAGGAATAGAGAATAGTTTCCTGTACAAAAAGGTGTCAATCGAACTCAACCTCGGACAACCGAGACACCTGATAAGGGTTGGACAAAATAGAGTGTATCAACTAAATGGTGTTTAGGCATAAGGCAAAAACAAAAACATATCCCATAATAGGGAATACACCACACTCATCTGAAGTGAGCGAGACGAGCATAGCCGTATAAAAGTGCTGGGTTCAGACCCTATGTAGAAAATGCAATCAAAATAGAATGCTAGAAAAAGGCTTGGCTTTCCTGCATAAGGCAAATATCAATCAAAATTGACTTCCATCAATCAATATATTGCAAAAGATTAGTTAGGCAAGATATGCTAACGAGGGAATGTCTAGTCATGAAACTAAGCTTAGATACTCTAAAAAGAGGGTATCTTCCACTCTCATTTAGAGTGAGTGGGGAAAAACATATCTACCACACTCATTTATAATGGGTGGGAGACACTCGTTCAGACCCGCTCGAAGCGAGGAACTGTAGAAAGAAAGATAAGAGAAGTACTTAGCTTCTCTTACACTGATTACTGGTTGCGCCAAGTATAAGCCACCTGTAGGACTTCCACTTTGCCTGTGTGGCAATTCAGAAATCAATTTTAAGAGATGTTCAATACCTCTCTTACAAGAAATAACACACATAAAAGGGTGGGTGTACGATATGTCGTACCACATGCCCATTAAGAAGACTAGTCAACCTCCAAAGGAAGGACTATCGGACCCAGAGGGTCAAAGCATAAAGCGTAACAAAAGGTGAATGTATGATATGTTGTACAACATGCCCACAGAGCTACTAAGAGTCTTCCATGCCATTCAAATATATATATATATATATATTTTTTGCATATATATTTTTTATCTCTGGCTTAAGTCGTTATGAGAAATGATCTGGTGTGACATACCAAATTGAATTATCAAAGAGGGTGGATGATTAGAACATACCAACCCTATATATGGTACCACTACCAAAGATTTGGTAGAATGAATTTTGCTGGGAAAATACCACAGTATCCAAGAATGGTTGGTCAAAAATNTGGTGTGACATACCAAATTGAATTATCAAAGAGGGTGGATGATTAGAACATACCAACCCTATATATGGTACCGCTACCAAAGATTTGACAAGATAAGTTTCGCTGGGAAAATACCACAGTATCCAAGAATAGTTGGTCAAAAAGTAATTTTCCAACCACAAGGGTATGTAGCTCTTAGGCTGACCCAGAAGACATCCCTCAAAGGGGAAAACACCACACTCATTTTAAGTGAGTGGGAAACTCTTATTTGGACCCATACGGGGTCCTCAACCAAATAAGGGTGTCAAAGAAAGAGGCACAACTTTCCTTAAACCGTAAACCCGAGACACGTATGAATGGTTGGAAAAAATAGAGTGTATTAACCAACTGGTGTCTAGCCAGAAGAGATGAACTAAAACATATCCCATAAGAGGGAATACATCACACTCATCTAAGATGAGGTTGACCTCACTTTTGGTTGAGGTTCAGTTTTTCCTCTTTAGTAGCCTAAGGTCTAGCCATATGACTTGACCTCACTTTTGGTTGAGGTTCAGTTTTTCCTCTTTAGTAGCCTAAGGTCTAGCCATAGTGACCTCATTTTTGGTTGAGGTTTAGTTTTTCCTCTTTAGTAGCCTAAGGTCTAGCCATAGGATCACTTTTGGTTGAGGTTTAGTTTTTCCTCTTTAGTAGCCTAAGGTCTAGCCATAGAACTTTTCTACTAACTATTCTTAGAAGACTAGAAAAGGCACCCTCACCACTAGAAATTCTACACTTTTCTCTACTCAACTTAAAGTTCCACATGTTGGTCTCAACCTCTAAATACTTAATAGGTGGGGTCAGNGAGGCACAACTTTCCCGCACAAAAGAGGTATCAATCAAACTTGACCTTGGACAATCAAGACATGTAAGAAGGTTTAGGCAAAATAGAGTGTACCAACCAACTGGTGTCTAGCCATAAGACACAAACTAAAATATATCTCATAAGAGGGAATACATCGCACTCATCTAAAGTGAGCAAAACGAGCATGCCTGTAGAAATGTGCTCAGTTCGGACCCTATGTAGAATGGGTAACCAAATAAGAATGCTAGGAAAGGGTATGACTTTCCTGCAGTAAGGTAAATATCAATCAAAATTGAGTTCCATCAATTAAAGATATTGCAAAAGGTTAGCTAGGCATCATTTGCTAATCATGGAATGCTTAGTTATAAAGCTAAGCTTCAATCTTGTAAAAAAGAGGGTATCTTCCAATCTCATTTATGATGAGTGGAACAAACGTATCTACCACGCTCATTTATGATGGGTGGGACACGATCATTTGAACATGCTCGAGCGAGGGACCGAAAAGAGAGGATAAGGGAAGTACATGGCTTCTCTTACACTAATTACTGGTTGCGCCAGGTATAAGCCACCCGTAGGACTTCCACTTTACGTATTTAACAATTCAAAAATAAATTTTAAGAGATGCTCAAGACCTCTCTTACGTGGAATGAAGCACAAAAAGGTGGTTGTACGATATGTCGTACAACATGTCCACAAAGAAGGCTAGTCGACTTCCAAAGGAAGGACTACCGGGACCCTAGGGTCAACGCATGAAGAGTAAAAAGTGGTGGGCAGAATCTTAGCCCGAAGAGCAAGTCAACTTCCAAAGGAAGGACTGTCGGACCCATATGGTTGATACATAAAGTGTAGAAGAAGGTGGGTGTACTCTATGCTGTACAACATGCCCACAGAGCTACTGAGAGCATTTCATGTCATTCATATTTTTATTAGCATATATATTTTTTTTATCTCCTGCATAAGCCATTATCAAGAATGATATGATGTAACATACCAAATCGAACTGGTTTGAGGAGCTCTCTTGTAGGCATCTCATATTCATAACCAACTATACCATGCAAAATATAATTTTTGCAAAATTCAGGTCCGGGTGAGATTTTCCTTAAGTACTCTTCCCTAGCCCCTTTTCTTTAATTTTTATCTCACCCTTAGCCTAATAGGCCTCGTCATTCGTATCCAGGTGTCAAGAAAATATTTTCATTTTGGAGATGTCTTTAAATCAATTACTGATTTATTAGTCGTCCCAATGTCACTTAACAATTCTCTGAACCTTAATATTTTAAGGATCTTACCAGAAGAATTTTGAAATAAAAAAGTTCTTTATATTGAAACTTTTGATTTCCCGCTCACCTCAAGCTTCTTCTCAAGAGTGTTGGCCAAATTTCACTTTTTAAGGCCTTTTTGCACTTTTTTTTTGTTTTTCCTGAGAATTACTATATCTGGTAGAGTGCATTTTATAATAAAGTAGTTTGTTTTGACTCAAAATTCTCCCGAATAAGATTCTTAAAATTTCATGATCCATTACTTGTTAAGTTTCCATTGGTCTAGTTGAATGGAAAAGTAAGAGATCTAAATAGTCTCTGAAACTACTAACATCTCAATGACACCCATCTAGTCATTCTGAGGTGCTCTCAGGACTTAGGTGAAACTTCATTAAAGTAAGGGATTCGGTCATTGTGACTTAGTTCGAATCCACCAAACTATGAAGATTTGTAAATCCTAAGAAGGTCATACATGGTCTAGCTTAATCTCATCCTTAGGATCTATCTTAGGTTCAACCTCAAGAATTATTAAAGGTAAGCCCAATACAGGATCAACCGAGGGGCATGATTCCTTTCAGAACCATCTCAATGGCCTCCAGAAATTAGAGTCAGAGCATCAACAGATGCAGAGATATCTCAGCCAAATAAGTAAGGTCTAACCGGTAACGTCGGATATCGAGGTATCACGATGAGACATGCACCGATTGTAGAGACAGAATGCTCTGATCAATTCAACGTGACTATCAACAAGGTGATAAAAATCAACCAAGTCAAACAAAATATCCACAAAGTTGGATATAGGAGATGTGGATCAATTTCAAAATCATGCTCTTTCACCAAGAACATACTGAAAAGTCAATAAGGTTTTGGATAGGTGAGGCACCAAATCCTAGTCAAGTTCAGAGTAACTGATTAAATAAAATGCTAAGACATGTATAATGGTCTTAGCAACAAAATGCACTCATCAAGAGCTTAGCCAAAAGGAAAACATAGCTCAAATCGAATGAGGCACTCTCAAACAACCTGGGGGGTGTGTTTCCCGGCTAAACATGGATCAATCCAGACTAGCAAGATAGTCTAATCGATACATGTCATCAACAAAGATGTTTTAGGGTGTCACCTAATTGAAGTATAGAACATCCATAATAGTCTTTCTTAGAAGGTGAAAGAGGAAGGATAAAGCACTCTTTAAAGCAAAGGCAAGTAAACCCCTCGCCGTCAAATGTAGAAAGTTGTTCTACACGCAGCGTCGAGATATCAAAAGACGTGGTGGCAAGAATTTACCTAACCCAGTAGGTATTTGCCGAAGTAGAGCGATCAACCTCTGTTCTCAAATAAGGTGAGAATCGATGGGGGTACACCCCGGACCTCTCTTTATCAAAATAGGACAAACTCATCTTTATCGATGAAAAGGAAGCCACAAAATTTTCCTTATAGCTCATGAAAAGAGTAGGCACATCAAATGTGGGCAAAAGCCACTCCAACATGATCATATTAATACCTGGCACAACATCTGGTACAGTGGCACTAAGTACAACACCAAGGGTCCCATGCAACACCTTGGCGGTTCTCATGGACTGCACAACAGATAGCAAATATCCCGGCCTCGTAACGGACCGACAGGCAAACCTTGGTCTCCTACTACGAGGGTCTATAGGACAAGATGAATAAATAAGTTTGCTCGGACATCTAGATGATCCAAGTAAGGAACTTCCTTCAAGGAAGAGGACCCAGTCCTCGTAGAGGGGAAACTGCTCCAATAATCTTCTTGGCAAGGAGATCTGTACATGAGTCATCAATATGGACCGTAGAATTAGAGCAATCTATGTTTTAAGAAGGGGGAAACCTCACAGCTATCATGGTTGGGGTGTAATCCACACAACCAGGCAATACAATAGAGTGATTCTCAGCAAAGGGGGTGCCAAATTTCCCATTAACTGGAACCGCAATAGGTAAAGAGACATGCAGCTAGTTCAGCAGCCGTAATTGCAACAATATATTTTTATTCCTCTGAAACCCTTGCCCAATATAGGGACAAACGAGACCTCAGAGAAACCCATAACAACGGGGTCGGGACGTTCGTCAAACCAACAAAAACATTTTCTCTTAAAGAGGATGTTGCTCCTATAATCTTCTAAGTCAGAGAACTCGTTGTAGCAACAACAATACAGACTGCAATGTGAGAATAACCTGGATCTTAGGGAAGAAATAATTCCCACATAATCCTGGCTAGAACATAGTCCACATTGCGAGACATAGGAAAAAAATGATTCTCAGCTGATGGGATTTGAGCATCATCCAGTGCCGGAACTGAAAGGAGTCATGACGGGGACATGGTCCACATTGCCAGAGGACAAAAATGGTGATTCTCAGCCGACAGGACACAAGCATGATCCTGGGACAGAACCAACGAGAGTCATAGCGGTGACATACCACACCGCCAAAGGACACTTTCATAAAAAGGTAACTCTAGGTCACTTAGATAGTGCAACATCCGCGGGATGGAAATCCTCAAAACACGGAAGGACTACAAAAGAGAGGCCAAAAAAATAAGAAAGAGCGTTGTAGTGCATTGTCATCTGGTACTAATCTTTTCCTCAAAGGAAAAGTAGCACCGAGACGAGCTACTATAACGAAAAGAGTGTCACATGCACAACTCCTTTTCAAAGGAGGGCATGCAACAAGCATCCGGTGGGGATGTAATCCACACAACTTGGGACAGTAGCAAAACGACTCATAATTTGGGGCCAAAGGCACCTCTTAAACTGGAATCGGGATAGGTATAGAAACCTGAAGCAAATTAGGCTGCTAAATTTGCAACAATCTATTCCTAGTCCTCCTGGTCTTCTTGCCTAATTAGGGGACAGGTGGATCCTCATGGGGAATCGAAATGGAAGAAGAGAGCCGAGACAGAAGTCACAACAGCCACAATAGTGAAAAATAAACTGCTGACAGAAGACTCACCTGCCTATGGCAGGGAGATCAGTGAGAATACAGAGGGATGGGTCTAGAAAAGACCGTCAGGTGCTGCGGCGCTTTGGAATCAAGCATCGGCCTCTTTTTGCAAAAGAAGCGGGCGCGGCGCTAACCACTGCAGCAAAGACAGTTCAATATGCAGNGAAAAGACCGTCAGGTGCTGCGGCGCTTTGGAATCAAGCATCGGCCTCTTTTTGCAAAAGAAGCGGGCGCGGAGCTAACCACTGCAGCAAAGACAGTTCAATATGCACGACTCCCCTTTTAAGGGGGAGGGCACAAAGAAAATGCCTCAGATGGCATAAGAATAACTCAATATGCACATCCCCCACTTAAGGGGGTGGGCACAGAGTCAAACGCCTAAAAGGGCATAGAAATAGCTCAATATGCACGTCTCCCCGTTTAAGGGGAAGGCATAGAGTAAATGTCTGAAAGGGTGTAGGATCACGTAAGGTAATCCCATAGGGGTGCTCGAAGGAACTAAAGGTTATGACACCCTAAGGAGCACAGAAAGTGCTCTGGGAGAAGGGAAAGGGTCCTTCGGTGGTAGCGATCATATCCATTTTCTTGCTCTTCCGCGTAGCTGGGAAAAAAAAGGACAACAATCAGAAACAGGAAAGGTTATGAAACCAATAAAAAAAATACAAAGACATCGATGCATGCGACAATGCAGCAAACAAACTGTCGAGGGTGAGAAAGGGACAAAATGCATCGAGTTTCTACCCCTAGCAACTGATACATGGACTGAAAACCAAGGTCCACAAAAGGCTCAACTGTGACCCGAAGGAAGAGAACCAGGTCACGATAATATGAGCGAAACCCTTAGTATGGAGAGAGGCTACTCCAAGTATGGAGAGAGAGACTCATCCCTAACGGAGTCGCCAGATTTGTTTTCCGTTCATTTTTCTCTTTTTTATTTTTAAAAGGAGTCGCCAACTTGTCGATCATCGTATAATTCCCCCATTCACATAAATCTCCCTCACGAACCATATAAATGATTCAAAGAGGAGAGGAATCAAATAAGAAGGGACATATGACAAAGAGACAAACAAGAGAAAAAGTAAAATGTGGAGAGTCTACGTGCGATAAACCTCGCAAGGATAGATTAAGAATATCCGCCCAAACAAGATCGAGCGGAGGCAACTTAAACCAATATCCACAAAAGAAGTATCTACATAGACTACCCATAACCAGAAAGTCAAGTGTATGTACATGTTATGAGGTTAGGAGCACTCCCAGAGGAACGTGTTCCTACTGGTTAATTATATCTTGAGGGATACCAAAGAATACTCTCGATAAAAGAAGTTTCGCTTCATATTATCATAGACCTGGGGTATAGGCAATTAAAGGAAGGTTATTCCATGTGGGAACAATCCAGATACTTAAAAGCTCACGCTAAGCCATCGGGCATAGAGTAAGTCTCTGACATCCCAAATGGGTAGTGGCTAATTAGCACATAGGGCCCACGGAATAACCTAAATCATCTTGACGGGGATATCCTAATACGTCAAAGCACATCCAGGGCAAAGAGCAGAGGACAAATTGTCGTATCCCAAATGGGCGGCAGCTCATCGGCATCGGGTCGTCAAGGTGATATCAACGAGGTCAAGGATCGGACAGGGCTCAAAGGGGCTCAACAAAAAGGAAGGTAGAGTGATCCTAAAAGGTAGAGGTAACGGGGTCGGGGTACAACGGACCCGTCATAAACAGCTATTAGGACTCCTGGTCGTGAAGGTAGTCGACCCAACACGTCCTGAAATCCCCGGTCAGCAATCCGTGAATTTTATCATCCACGGGAACATTGGTAGCCCTAAGGTCAAAGGAAGGAAACTCTATCATATGACAACAAGCTGAAGCTCTAAGTGGTGGGACTTATACCTGCCGAAATAGAACGGATGCCTCCAGAAAGAAGAGAAAGCGGAGGTTCAGCTACAAAGCTGTAAACACTCCAACAAAAGGACTTACACCCTGTCTGGGTCGGGGAGCCTTCTAACACCGTAGGCGCACTAGACAACCACCTATATGAAGGTATGCTGGGCCAGTCAGGTTGGAAAAGTACAGGGACTCCTCCTCGGGACATGCAAACATGAATGTAGTTATCCAGAATGATCCTAAATATTGTGGAAGCCCTATTAATATATGCAGGAAAGTAAAAGTTGCAAAATTTAAAAATCATGAATATTTTAATCCTAAATTTTAATTATTTTGAATATTTTATTTAGGATTTTGTAGAAAATTACAATTTTAGGGTCCTTAATGAGCCTATGTTGTATCGTGAAATCCTAGATAAAACACAGAAAAAAATAAGAAAAACACATGCAAGTGCAAACATTCAACATGAAGCAAAAATAAAGCAAAGCAAGTTAAACCAAAATAATAAACAGGCCGGTGCCGCTGGGTCGGCAACATATCCCATAAAAGAAAAGGGCGGCCGGACTCCGCATATACATGCCTGGTCTTAATTCTATACATCAATATAAAATGCAGAATACGAGCATCTGCTCCTGGTCCCCTCTACGTGGTTCCCGTGCTAACAACTTGGAACCCATGCTCGTTTCTTATTTCTGCTACAAGACTCTCCTAGACTCTAAAAAAATACATAGAAAAAAAGAAAAAGACTCAATCCTGCATGGAAACAAGTGTCAGCCGGAAAATCACATGCGCATAAGGTATTATGAGCCATGTCTTAAAAGTGGGGGGAGCTAATAGCACCTGCAAGCAAAATGGTCAGAAATCATTACTTGATCTCCCCATAGTGGTACCTGTGTGTGTATAAAAATAGACATGGCTCCCTGCAGAAGAACGCCCTAACATAGTACCACACATATGCAACATGCAGACACACCACAAGCATAATGCAAAAGAAAGATACCTAGCTAGGGCAACCAATCCAACAGAGAACAATAGCCGGACATAAAAAAGACTATCTAGCACCCTAAATCCTAGCCTAGCACACCATCTAATGAAAAAATGCATCAACCTAGTATCTAAGTGGGGGTAAGTCTAGGTATAATATGACTTTTACGGGGTCGTCAGACCGGCCCCATTCTAAAGATCCAAAGGATCTAAAGGGTGTCACGACAAANTAAATCCTAGCCTAGCACACCATCTAATGAAAAAATGCATCAACCTAGTATCTAAGTGGGGGTAAGTCTAGGCATAATATGACTTTTACGGGGTCGTCATACCAGCCCCATCCTAAAGATCCAAAGGATCTAAAGGGTGTCACGACAAATGGTGACATGAGTTAAATCTATTAGATCTTTAGCACAATCATACTTGTGTCAATCCCGATGACTTAACTCGCATTGCGCACTGGGATCAACCCAGCAACATTGCTCACTGGGATCAACCCAGCAAGCAATGCTCGTTAAGGCATCGTGACCAACATGGGGTCACTCTCCTAACAAACCTGTCTTGCTATCCATGCAAACATGCAAATGCGAATGCTAATGCAGGCAAATANATCTTTAGCACAATCATACTTGTGTCAATCCCGATGACTTAACTCGCATTGCGCACTGGGATCAACCCAGCAGCATTGCTCACTGGGATCAACCCAGCAAGCAATGCTCGTTAAGGCATCGTGACCAACACGGGGTCACTTTCCTAACAAACCTGTCTTGCTATCCATGCAAACATGCAAATGCAAATGCTAATGCAGGCAAATCAAACATATAAGTAGTGATAAAGAGTATGCTATGAAGGCAGTGATTCATAGGAATGGGCATGCCGTAGCGGCAGGGGCCCGAAAAGAGGGTATGCCGGTAAGGCAGTGACCCGAAGGTGGGCATGCCGTGGCGGCAGTGGCCCGAAAAGAGGGTATACCTGTAAGGAAGTGACCCGAAGGTGGGCATCTCATAACGGTAGGGGCCCGAAAAGAGGGTATGCAAGTAAGGCAGTGACCCTGAAAGAATGTAACTCAAGTAGATGATATTGATTATGCTGACAAACATGTACATGCACATACACAACATGCAAAGGAGCAAGTGGTAGGTTGATCCAGATGGAGCATCTGGTCAAACCAAAGTATTGTGCCAACCGGACCGGGATAGCCGGCTGAAGAAGAAGTGATGTGACCAATTCGGGATAACTGATCGAGGCACAAGTGGTCTTGGTGCAGGTGCAAGTGCAAGTGCAAGTGCAAGGTGCAAGGTGCAAGTGCAAGTGTGATATATGACACACAATATGTAACAATGCAAGACACACATATGCAAACAATGAGGTGCAAATGACCACATATGATAGCGAGCCAAGCTCGTACTAATGACCTCACCTAGGAAACCTAAGGTTTAGACCCTTGGATATGCGGCACCGCCGCCTCTTATTTTGGTGAGGGAATGTGGGGAGTTTTCTCCCCGGATCTCCGAAGGGAAAACTCTCCATGGCGTCGCAAAATGTGCTAGCTACAAAGCTTTTACCATTTCTCGAACTCCTCCAGACTTTGCAAAGCAAGCCAGCTACGAAGCTTCTCTTGCTTTGCCAAGTCCGACCCCCTAGCTTCTTCAAGTAAAGCTGGGGAAACCCAAAG